>CM065817.1:109135861-109710861 GCA_033398695.1 Orobanche coerulescens | reverse complement strand
ACTTGCCTCAAATCCGACGCGAGTTATTTAGGACAAGGCACGGCTTGAACGATCGCACTTGGAAATCCGACCTATTACATGTTTGTCGATTAACATCTCGTGATATTAATAATGATCAACGACGTTCCTCCCCCTCCCGTATGTTAAAACCCTATCCTAGTTGTTTATGATGTCGGAATCGAATTTCTCCATTTTTTTTATCCATAATGCGTGCCATTAAGTTTTTAGGTTCGACAACATTCTCTATAAGTTATCCGTCCGCTAAACAATAGTGTTTTAACACAACATTCCTAGTTAATTATAACCGACAATCACCAATATTTCATCGTTGTCTTAATATGCAAGTCTAGAACGATCAATCCATCATTTTAACATGTTTCGGTATCTATTTAGCTAGAAATTGTTGGTAACTTCATCAAGGATTCATTGACGGTTTTGTTCAACATGATAGTATGGTTATATATGAAATCCTTCAAGATGATTCCGAGAAGTTGGTGATTAGCAATATGATTATGAGTTCTACCATTATTCATTCCAATTTCAAGCTTTGATGGATATCGATTAACAATTGCGATAGCTATATACCGGTTCGATTATTACGGAGGGTTCTAAGCTACCCAAGGCATCCGAGGTTTACTAAAACTTGCTAAACGATACTGAAATGAGTTCAAGATTGAATAAACTTACCTTAATTGACAAAAGATGATGAAGAACGACGGTGGACGAAGGAGAACGAGAAGATAACACCTTCAAGACCTTCCCCGAAGCTTGATTAACGCACTCTAATAGGATAGCACTTGAATTGGGAGGCTAGAATTGGTTCAACGATGGTGGAGAGTAGTGTACCAGGAAGAGGGATGATGTTTGGGACGGGAGAAATGAAGGCAAGGTGTTCTTTTATAAACTTAAGTTGCCCTTACGTACGTTATGCCTCATGCATTACGTACGTAAGAGGCTTTACGTACGTTACGGCGAAATACTTAACGTACGTAAGGAACTCACTGGAACGATTCACCCACATCGTTACGTACGTAACGAAAACGGGTTTACGTACGTAACACCTCGTTGACTTGCCTGTCGCAATCACGCCGAAAGTTGGTCGGCACGCGTACTACCGGACGAAGATTCCTGTCCGAAGACCGAAGACCGTTGTTACGTACGTAAGGGCCAACATATAACGTACGTGATGGCTCAGACATAGCGTACGTAATGGGTCGGAGTATAACGTACGTAGCGACGCTTTGTTTGTCAAATTATCATCTCATTAATTTATTATGACACGACTCCCTCTCCATGTCGCCCGGAAATCTCTCGGGGAACAAGACGTTGGCCACCGTCATATTCGCACCGATAATTACCTAACGACATCGAGGTATGTCACTGAAAGTTCGTCAATCATCATGCCATCACAATACACGAATAATAGATACGATGCCGTACAACCATATTATACAAAATATGTTTTATTGCAATGGAGTACATTTATTCATCAAACAGGAAAAATAGACGTGAGCACCCAAAGTAAAAAAAAAAAAAGCATGTAATACTGGTGGTATTACATACCACCCCCCTTAAAATAGTTTCATCCCGAAACTAAGAAAATAACTCGGGATGATTCTCTCTCATTCTCGCCTCGGTCTCCCAAGTCGCTTCTTCCGTACCGTGGTGCGACCACTGAACCTTCACAAGGGGTATGTTCTTGTTCCTTAGTGTCTTTACGCGTCGATCCAAAATCGCTGTTGGAACTTCCCTAAAGGTAGCATCATTGGAAATCTCTACTTCCTCGAAGTTGATCTTGTGGCTAGGATCGTACACGTACTTTCTCAGCTGGGAGACGTGGAAGACATTATGCACTCCGTCTAACGATGGCGGTAATGATAGCCGATAAGCCAGTTTACCGACTCGGTCCAGTATTTCGAACGGGCCAATAAATCTCGGGCTTAGCCTGCCCTTTTGGCCGAAGCGTCGAATGCCCCGCATTGGCGATACTTTAACCCAAACATGATCCCCAACCATAAATTCCAACGGTCGCTGTCGGTCCATAGCGTAAGACTTTTGGCGACTCTGTGCTGCCAACATGTGTTTTCGAACAATGGATATCTTCTTAATGGATTCCTGGATTAGATCCAACTCGGTGGCGATGACATCAGATGCGTCGTCCCAACATAGGGGAAACTTGCACTTTCTACCATACAGGGCCTCAAAGGGGGCTATGCCTATGCTTGCATGCCAGCTGTTGTTGTACGAAAATTCTGCTAGGCAGAGGTGTTTAGCCCAGTCCTTGCCCCAATCGAGTACACATGCTCTCAACATATCCTCCAGGGTCTGTATGGTGCGTTCTGTTTGTCCATCCGTTTGAGGATGATAGGCAGTGCTGAAATGCAGTTGAGTACCCATGGCCTGGTGGACAGCCTTCCAGAAGCGGGACACATATCTAGTGTCTCTATCCGAAATAATCCCCGAGGGAACGCCATGTAATCTCACGATTTCCCGAACAAATATGGTAGCCACTGCCTGCTCCGATGGCCTCCCGAATTGAATGAAGTGTGCCGACTTTGTCGGTCGGTCTACAATAACCCATATCGTGTCTCTTCCCCGCCGTCACTGGGAACTTGGTGACAACTTCCATTGATCTGCACTCCCATTTCCATTCCGGAATGGGTAAGGGCTGCATGATTCCGGCGGTCTACGGTGTTCAATCTTCACTGTTGACATACCATACATCGAGCGACAAACCTTGCTACCTCTTGCTTCATATTCTTCCACCGTAAACTCTTTCGCAGTCCTTGTACATTTTGCTCGCCCGGATGTATCGAATAGGAGTAGAATGAGCTTCCTTAAGTATAGTTTGCTTAATCTCGTCATTAGGTGGGATGCAAATCCGGTTCTTGAATCTAACTAATCCCCTCGATCCCGTAGTCCAAATAACTCCTCCTTCGGCCTTTGCGACGATCGCACGAAGCTCGATCCTCCATCTCGCTAGGCGTATCTCGCCCGGCAAGGACGAGCGAATATCAATCGAGCTCAACTGCCCTCGGCGGTGTTGTATCCACACTTCAATGTCATTTCTCCGAGATCTTGCCGCAACTCCACTGCATCACAAACCAGAGATAGTGTCTCCTCCTGCGAACTTTTCCGTCTGAATGCGTCTGCTACGACGTTGGCCTTAACAGGGTGATATAGAATCTCCACATCGTAATCCTTGATTAGCTCCAGCCAACGCCTCTGTCTCATATTTAACTCTTTCTGCGTGAAAATATACTTTAAACTCTTGTGGTCCGTAAATATCTTACAGGTAACCCCATATAGGTAATGTCTCCAGATCTTAAGAGCGTGGACCACTGCAGCCTAGTTCCAAGTCATGTGTCGGGTAGTTCACCTCATAAGGTTTAAGTTGACGAGAGGCGTAAGCGATAACCCCGTCATTCCGCATGAACACACATCCTAACCCGTGCTTAGACGCATCGGTGCATATTACGAATCCCTCCGTACCTCGCGGTAGTACCAACACCGGGGCAAGAGTAAGCTTCCTCTTGACTTGTCGAAGCTCTCCCGACAATCCGTTGTCCAAACAAACTTGGTGTCCTTCCTAAGCGCATTTGTTAATGGCCGAGCGACACAGAGAAGGCCTCGACAAACCGTCGATAATATCCCGCCAATCCCAGAAACTTCTCACCTCTTTGACATTCCTAGGTGGTTCCCAATTCATAACTGTCTCGATCTTCGGGGTCTACTTTAACGCCTCCGCTGAAATCACATGTCCCAAAAAGGTCACCTCGCATCCGTAACTCGCATTTAGAAAGTTTAGCATACAGTTGATGTTGCCTTAAAACGCTCAACACCTGCCTCAAGTGTTCCTCATGCTCCCATCGGCTTCGGGAATAGATTAAAATATCGTCAATGAAAACCACCACACATTTATCGAGAAACTCTGTCAGAACCCTGTTCATTAATTCCATAAAAACATCTGGAGCATTAGTCAGGCCAAACGACACCACCATGTACTCGTAGTGCCCATATCTCGATCGAAATGCGGTTTTAGGAATATCCTCCTCTCGAATTCTTAATTGGTGATATCCCGAACGTAAGTCGATCTTTGAAAACACGGTCGCCCCTTGCAGTTGGTCCAGCAAATCATCAATCCTTGGAAGTGGGTAACGGTTCTTAATAGTGACCTTATTAAGTTCCCTGTAATCGATACACAAAGCAGAGAGCGGTCCTTTTCTTCACAAAAAGAATCGGCGCGCACCCCATGGCGAAGTACTCGACGAATAAGCCCCTTCCTTAGCAATTCTTCGAGTTGTGACTTGGCCTTCATTTCGGCTGGTGCCATCCTGTATGGTGCCTTGGAGATAGGCGTCGTTCCTGGCTCAAGTTCGATTGAGAGATCGACCTCCCTATGTGGTGGCAATCCAGGTAGTTCGTCGGGGAATATGTCCGGAAATTCATTCACTACAGGAATATTAGCAACCGATAATTGTGACGTGCCCTCCTAAAGAATATAGCACCAGTAATACGCTCCTCGATCATCACGAGGTGCTACTGCTGAAAGGAGACTGAGGGACCCTTTTGTGCTGAAGTGCTCTCGGCCTCTAATCTTGTGAGTGGCACCGTCATGGGTCGTGATAGAAACGGTCAGGCGATAGGTATCCAATACCGTCTTGTGCTTCGTCATCCAGTCCATACCTAAGATCACATCTTCGTTTTGGAGTGGAAAGACCATGAGATTGGTCGGCCACTGCATTATTGATACGAATCCTGACAGCTTCGAACTTCCAAGTTACCCTCCACCCCGCCGCCTCGGGTAGTTTAACAAGAAAGGACTCACAGGTGGTACACAAGGGAGATGTAAACGGTTAACACATTCTACGGATATAAACGAGTGGGTTGCTCCAAAGATCAAACAGTACATGAACAGGCTGAGATTTAATAAGGAGAGTACCTGAGACAGCAGGAGTGGTCGGGTCGTCGGTAGCCCTTAGTTCGAACATGCGGGACGGCAGTGTCCCCGAGGAGGGTGCAGCACCTCCCCCGCGACCACGTCCTCTTCCGGCACCGTGTAGAGGAGACTGGTGAGGTGGAGATCGGTAGTCAGACATGGCAGACGCTCTGGATGTCTGTACCGAACCTTGTTGACTCTGAGGAGCTGGGTTTGGAGTAGGTTTGATCCGAGAACAGTAGCGAGACATGTGCCCGCCTCTTCCGCATGAAAAACACTTTGTCGATGCTTTACGACACTGACTCATGGTATGCCCTGCTATGCCACAATTGAAACAGCTCCGGCGAGAAGGCCCGTCGTATGTTCCTTTCTGTTGGGACGAAGCTGCTGATTTGGAGGGGAACCCAATTCCCAAATTCACTCTGCTGGTGCTCCCGGACTGATTTGTTGTCTTCTGCTTCTTTTGGTTGTGCCCGGCATCCGAACTGACAACCGTACCGGCGTATGCTGTGACCACGTCCTCATATGCCCTCAACGTGGTGCAATGAAACCCCGCCGCGTAGCGTTGAACATCCTCCGGCAATCGTTGAGCAAGGTGGCAAATTCGCTGGTCTTCGGATGGAACCATCTGTGCGACATAGCTTAGCTCGGTCCTGTATGCCCGAATGATTTCTGGTACTGGCAAATTCTGGGGTCTCGTGATCAAGAAGCTCCGCTCGTGCAGGCCCGAATCGATCGGGATGATTGCCTCTCAATAGTTTGGAAAACTCGGGCCATCCGACTATTCTCGTCCTCTCGGCTTATAGGTCCTCCACCATCGGCCGCGGTGTCACGGAGCCGGGTTGATTCCGAGTGGCACTTTCCGGTTTCTGGCGCCGATCACCTCGGCGATCTCCATTTCCGAGATCCAATCGTCCACGTGCTTATCCTCGACCCATCGAATAATGGCGGTCCGGCCTTCAAGATTTCTCCCACCCAACGGTCCTTCCTGTTTTCTTCTATGTTAATGACTGCACTGCTCGCCCTGGTTGACTGAGCGATTCCCATAGCAATGGCTCTGGCGAGAGTCCGAACAAAGGCCGGATCAAATCCCCGTTGTTACGGTTTCCGCTTCTGCTCGTCTCGATTAACAAAGTGAGGTTGATTCCTACCGGGTTAGTTTCTCCGGTGTTTCGTCTCCCGCCGGTTCATAGCGGAACCTTGTGCGTCATTTACGTTTCTTCTAGCTCCTCGACGTGCCATTGGTGATGTTCGCTCAATCTAACAGTTAGTTTAATGCAAACATTCTTTGAGTCCTTATCGAATCCAAATATCATACTTGATCCATAAGAATTTACATGTATTCTACCTCGACATCCCTCGAGGAGTTACGGTCGTCAGAGTGTTGATTTTGAAGGCAAAACGCTTTCAAAATATTTTTGGTAAAACTTTCCACGTGAGTGTTTAGGCTCGATACCATTTTCTCGTAACGCCCCAAAATGAACCGGACGCCACAAGATCAGATCCCATGAGGGACCCACAAGGCAAGTTTTCTAAAATATTTTATTAAAAGTGGTAATATACGGAAGTAATTAAGAAAGTATTCGTGCATCCCAAGGTACAATGCAAATAGTGTCCGTACATACGGTTATTACACAACGTGGAATGTTCAAATTTATTTAAGAAATTAATGTGCCTTCTTCCAACACACTCACGCCCGGCCGTAACCTTCTGGGTTGTCCCGCACAGATTCAACAATTTACTGGCACGACATGTCGTGCCAAGAACCTAGGTCGAAACAATCCCAACCAAACTCAAAGTAAAATCTAATAATTTCAGAATAAAGTTATCACCGACTGCTCCATGTTATTACTTTTATCAAGACATAAACTCCCAAGGTCGCAACCAAGGGTCACGGAAGTATCTACACAGGAATACTCCGGACGTGGGTACCATTCAGGTTTTATCCCGCAACACGGTCCAACAAGAAAACTCCCAAGGCCGCGGCCAAGGGTCACGGTAGTATCTACTCGGGAATACTCCGGACAATGATAATCGTAATAGCACCATTCCACAATAGTAACATTTACTATGTCTAAAATTATAAGACGTAAAGTCTGAGCAAGATTCACTTGCCTCAAATCCGACGCGAGTTATTTCCGGACAAGGCACGGCTTGAACGATCGCACTTGGAAATCCGACCTATTACATGTTTGTCGATTAACATCTCGTGATATTAATAATGATCAACGACGTTCCTCCCCCTCCCGTATGTTAAAACCCTATCCTAGTTGTTTATGATGTCGGAATCGAATTTCTCCATTTTTTTTATCCATAATGCGTGCCATTAAGTTCTTAGGTTCGGCAACATTCTCTATAAGTTATCCGTCCGCTAAACAATAGTGTTTTAACACAACATTCCTAGTTAATTATAACCGACAATCACCAATATTTCACCGTTGTCTTAATATGCAAGTCTAGAACGATCAATCCATCATTTTAACATGTTTCGGTATCTATTTAGCTAGAAATTGTTGGTAACTTCATCAAGGATTCATTGACGGTTCTGTTCAACATGATAGTATGGTTATATATGAAATCCTTCAAGATGATTCCGAGAAGTTGGTGATTAGCAATATGATTATGAGTTCTACCATTATTCATTCCAATTTCAAGCTTTGATGGATATCGATTAACAATTGCGATAGCTATATACCGGTTCGATTATTACGGAGGGTTCTAAGCTACCCAAGGCATCCGAGATTTACTAAAACTTGCTAAACGATACTGAAATGAGTTCAAGATTGAATAAACTTACCTTAATTGACAAAAGATGATGAAGAACGACGGTGGACGAAGGAGAACGAGAAGATAACACCTTCAAGACCTTCCCCGAAGCTTGATTAACGCACTCTAATAGGATAGCACTTGAATTGGGAGGCTAGAATTGGTTCAACGATGGTGGAGAGTAGTGTACCAGGAAGAGGGATGATGTTTGGGATGGGAGAAATGAAGGCAAGGTGTTCTTTTATAAACTTAAGTTGCCCTTACGTACGTTATGCCTCATGCATTACGTACGTAAGAGGCTTTACGTACGTTACGGCGAAATACTTAACGTACGTAAGGAACTCACTGGAACGATTCACCCACATCGTTACGTACATAACGAAAACGGGTTTACGTACGTAACACCTCGTTGACTTGCCTGTCGCAATCACGCCGAAAGTTGGTCGGCACGCTGCATTTCACGGACGAAGATTCTGTCCAAGACCGAAGACCGTTGTTACGCACGTAAGGGCCAACATATAACGACGTGATGGCTCGGACATAGCGCACGTAATGGGTCGGAGTATAACGACGTAAAGCGACGCTTTTGTTTGTCAAATTATCATCTCATTAATTTATTATGACACGACTCCCTCTCCATGTCGCCCGGAAATCTCTCGGGGAACAAGACGTTGGCCACCGTCATATTCGCACCGATAATTACCTAACGACATCGAGGTATGTCACTGAAAGTTCGTCAATCATCATGCCATCACAATACACGAATAATAGATATGATGCCGTACAACCATATTATACAAAATATGTTTTATTGCAATGGAGTACATTTATTCATCAAACAGGAAAAATAGACGTGAGCGCCCAAAGTAAAAAAAAAAAAGCATGTAATACTGGTGGTATTACATTGTGTGTGTTGTGTGTGTTTATGTTTGTGTGTGTATTGTGTGGTTGTGTTGTTGTTTTTTTCTGTTGTGTGTGTGCGCAGTGTGTGTGCGTGCAGTGTGTGTGTGTGTGTGTGTGTGTGTGTGTGTGTGTGTGTGTGTGTGCTGTGTGTGCAGTATGTGTGTGTGTGTGTGTTTCTTGTTTGTGTTGTGTGTACTGTGTGTGTGTTGTGTGTACAGTGTGTGTGTTTCCTGTGTGTGTGTTTCCTGTGTGTGGAGTGTGTGTGTGTGTGTGTGTGTGTCTGCAGTGTGTGTCTGTGTGTGTGTGTGTGTTTGTTTGTTTTGTGTGTGCAATGTGTGTTTGTGTGCTTGTGTGCTTTATGTGTTTGTGTCAATGTGTGTGTTTTTTACTGTGTATGTTGTGTGTTGATTTTGTTTACTGAAAGTAACTCATATAATTGTGTCTTATTTCGTTTTAGTGTAATAAACAAAATGGAGGTTGGGAGTGTGGTTATTATGTTATGCACTGGATGTCGACTATCATCCGAGCGCGTATTTTGGATGGTTGGATGGAGGTAGTATATTTTTAACTTGAAGTGGTGATAAAACTGTTTAACTCGTTTACATTTAAAGTTTGTTTATTATACGTTTATATGTGCAGATGTTTGATGATGTTAGAGCACTGTCTCAAGATGTTATTAATAAAATTCGAGTTGATTGGGGACATTATTTCTTGGAGGTTTGAAATCTTCTCGCGACATGATTTTGGTGTTTTTGTGTGTGAATTATTTGTATGAATGAATTGTACATTGATATTTGTATGAATTATTTGGATGAATTGGTGTTTTTTGTATCATCTTTTTTAATGAATAGGTGGTTCAATGAATTTAGGTATTTTTGGATTCGATGAATTGGTGGTTTATTGATCATTACAGTTTGATCCGAAGTCAGGTACTGGATTGTGCAAAATAATGCAAAAATATGGGAAAAATCTGGACAAAAATCACAGCGGTTCAGCCAAACCGCAGTTAAATTTTTGAAACTTCAACAACGGTTCCGCCAAAACCGCTGTTATTTGTAAAAATAACGGCGGTTCTAGAACCGCTGTTAAGTATCGGGTTTAAAAGCGGTTACCTAAAACCGCTGTTAAATGGTATATTTAACAGCGGTTACAAGGAACCGTCGTGGCATGTTTAACAGTGGTTAAAATGAACCGCCGTTATTTGTCAAATTTAACGGCGGTTCGGAAAACCGCTGTTAAAATTAACAGCGATACATATAACGGCGGTTCCAGAACCACCATTAATTGGCCATTTGAACCGCTGTTAAAAGGCTGTTTTGTAGTAGTGGAATAAAGTGATTATGTTGGTGACCAACGTATTGAACGATAATTGCATTTGAGGACATCGCATACCAGGTTGTTTTAATATTGATACCAGGTATATCATATGGGAATGGTATTGGATCGAGTATGTTGTATGTACGTGTTCAGTATGTAGAGACGACGGACAGAATAGTTGGAATTGGCCAAGTGTAGCCTGAACTATTGTACGCCAGTACGAGCACATAACACATGCTAATAATGTGCAGTATATATGTGTAGTTGGAGACTGTTTTTTTTATTTTGTCTGTCTCTTCCTTTCATTAAATAGAAAGTGTTATTGGAGGATATTTTGAGAATTCAGACACTTGAGTATTGTGGGGTTGATCGTCCTTAACAACATTAAAGCTTGGAAGTGATTGAGAACGGATTCAACCTTGGGATTTAATCCATTTCTTCGAGGAGGTAATTACTCTTCACTTTGGGATTTCATCTTGGATTGTATATGATGTTCTTGAGTTGATAATCGTCATGTATATGAGTCGATAAGTATGATTATGGGATGGATTACCGAATTATGTTGATATTATTGTTGAGGTGCGGATGTTGATATGATTTGTGTGGTTGAATGGTGTTGTTTACCTTCAAGAGATGTGTTGGTTAATAATGTAACACCCCCAAAACCATATGGGGGCGGTTCAACCGGGAAGCTTCAACCGGTCCAATTCTGTCGGCAGTGTTACGTACGTTACCGGCCAAGCATTACGTATGTAACAGGACTTACGGCCGTAACTGCCGGACAATTACGTACGTAACTCGTCCAGGTGTGGCCTGGCCCCAAGATGCCCGGCCATGACTCGGCCGTGGCCAACTCCGATGGCCCGGACGACCCCGAAACTCAAACCTGAATACGAATCGAAGACACGGTTACGAAGTACTCGGAAATACGAATTCGAGCACTAAGAGAACACACGGTTCCGACTACACGAATGCTCGAAATTCGACAACTGAAGGTAATTACCCCAAACTTTGGGAAATTACGAAATGACCCAAAACGTCCGAAATACACGATACACGATCGAAACACCAAGCCAAAGATTGCAACATGAATAATAACATTAAATGAACTTACAAGAAACTCGAAACAACAGTTTCGGACGAGATTCGCAAGAATCGAACTTAAGCACGGAAAAGCCGCTTAAGAACACAGAACTCAACAAAACCATACTGAAACGAACTCGGACATCAAAAGGGCAGAATTAAATATTCTCAAAATGATGAAACGGTCATGAGAGAGTCGTCAAAATGGACTTCCGCCAAAAAAAGAAAATTACCAGAAATCGAAATTGCGGGTATTACATTCTACCCTCCTTAAAAGAAGTTTCGTCCCGAAACTTAAAACAAGTAGGGAGAAGCAATATACCACCAGGAATATTTCAATGAGATACACAAGAATGAGTAACTAACTCCCAATGGCGAAACGTTACAAACAACGCAAAGGAATACACGGCTTGAAAACACGCTCCACGACGACCAACACAATGCCGCCGGTAGAGTTATAATAAAACCAACAAATGACACGCGTCAGCAAGTAGATAATACAACCAAGTTGATTATCCGAACAAGCACAAAACACAAAGCACCTATTACAAGGAAACACGCACAGTCGAGAAAACAGAAAATAAACACAAACGATTCACAAGGACAATCACAAACAATTCAGACTACAACGAAATCCTCAAAAACCACATAGGCATCTCCGTGTCCTTTCGGAGCAGAGACGCAACCTCGATCCCCAAATCTCTCAGCTACCGTCCTGCAATGCACGGCTCGATGATCCACCTGGCCACACTCGAAACAACTGACTAACGGTGAACGACAATTCTTCGCGGTACGAGATCAGGCAACAATAGTCAGACAACCCCGATCGAACAACAACGATCGAACAACAATGACCGAACAACAATGATCAAATAACAATGATCGAACAACAACGATCAAATAACAATGATCGAACAACAACGATCGAATAACAATGATCGAACAACAATGATCAAATAACAATGATCGAACAACAATGATCGAAAAAACAATGATCGAGTGACAACATTCGAATAATGACTCCGAAGTCCCCACTTCAACTCCAAACATTAAATGAACTGGTAGAAAGTGAAAGATGTTACTTCCGAACAAGGTTCACAAGAATCGAACCGAAGTCAGAAAAGTCACAATGATAAACAGATCGATCTGAAACAAGGTCACAACCAGTTCGAACGATGACAACCGAGACATCAAACAAGTTCAAAAAGTATCGACGAACACGTTCAAGTCGATAGAATTTAGAAGGAGAAACTGTAAAAGTCAAAAATAGAACGGGTATTACATCCGAACTCTTATAAAAGAAATGTCGTCCCCGCAGTTTGCAACAACGGAAACAAGGTAACAACACAAAAAGCAACCGACAGAAAAATCTCCCATGGGCCTCTCAGATCCGATCCTGATATCGGTGCTGAAGCGCGAACTCCGAAAGTCTCGGTAGCCGATTCGCAAAACTGAATTATGTGTCCCTCAAGTCCGAACTTGAAACGCTTTACTGACGAGAAGGACAATTTACACGTGCATGCCCCGGCACATCGCGGTTGAAACACCTCGGCTCGGCATACCGAAAATACAAATGCTCGATACAATGGGGTATAACGTCGCAAAACAACATAGCAGAGATGCCAACTCAGCACAACAGAGAATTATAACACATATCATATACAACGATTACCATCGTAAAGTAATACATACACAAACACCACAGCAAGGACGGTAACTTTCGGCGACCTCAACGGCCCGAACGATAACCAGCACGTAATTACAAACTTCATGAAACAATCACACATGTACACAAACGTACAAACCCAAGCTTAAACAGCTCACACATGTGCGACAACACGCAATTCATTACGAGGTGACAACATTAAATATCACATTACACCTCTCACAGAGGGCTAGCATAACAAATGCGTGGCGAACGACTCAATGCTCGCATCACCAATTCAAACATAACTCGGGGGTTAACACCCTAACAAAAGTGCGAACATCATATAAATATTACCGGACCGCACACAGGAACGATAGGTTTTAAAAAATGAAAAACACCTTTTGAAAATAATTTTGGAAACACCAATTGATCTTGAGTATCACCCTTCAAAAAAAAGTACAAATGTGAAACATCGTTATCGAGACTTTGGAAAACCATTTCGCATTCGATTAAAATGAGGACACTTTCTTTTCGTGAAAAACTTTCGGGAATATTCGACCCTCGGGCCTAAGCAAAAGCGTTTCTAAATCTATGAAAATATCTCAAAACATGTTGGTCCTCGAGGTAGAAGAATTTTGAAACATATTGTGGCATCTTGGAAGTACCACGAGAAAATAATTCATTTTAAACGTACGTCTCAAAATTTATTTTCTAAGATACTCAAGGTTTTCGAGAATAATTCAATGGGCTAGAATGCCCAAAAATACTCATGTAACAATATTCGTTTAAACATATTATAATATACGCATCAAATCGTACAAAATCAAGACAATACATGTCTTTTCTCGAAAATGCATACCACATCGCAGTTCAAACTTGCTTAGGACCGGGGCTAAACCATTAGTCCATCTGAAGCCCCTACGGACTGAGTAAATCGCACCCATAAACATTTCCATACCATATTGAGCACAAGGTTTCACGAAAACACTTGCAAACGAACAAATCAGTTTGAAATATACACGCAGCGGACGAAACCAACAGTCAAGAATACATAACCAGCGACACTCCTCATATAAACAAAATATGAGAGTCAAATAACCACATATCACGAAATCAAAATCCATAGGAGGATTCCGTCATTTAACACATAATCATACCAGTAACTCGCATCAGACGAGGCATAATCACAAATAAGGGAGATTTACAACCACTGGTCGCACGAAGATGATGATCGCCCCACGATACTAATCACGGCCAACGAACTCAGACAACGCGTCGCGATATGACTCAGTCAGACAAAATCCGACGAGACAAAACTCAACAGACACAACTTGATCCGACAGCCTAGGTTTCCACAACCTAAGCTCCGATACCATAAATGTAACACCCCCAAAACCATATGGGAATATTACACGCCGTAGACCCATTTTTACGAGGATATACCAGGTTATACCTTACAAAAAGACCAAATGCTTGCCCGGCCAGGGTCAAACAATAAAATAATATAGACCGTTATGGTCACTTACACTTGAATACACAGACCAATGTGGTCACACAACTCAATCAACAAAACTGACTTATACAACATTACCCACACAGGGGTTGAAACATAATACAGCGGAAGACTGAAATCAACTCTGACAATACAACCAAACTCTACCAACTCTCAACTCTTGATTAGTATCGCAGCTCGTCATCCTCATGTGCCAATCCTGTGACTGCTCCCCTGAACCTGCATGTACCTGGACGCAAAACAAACATCCACCCCCCGATTGCTCATGGGTTAGTAAAACTCCACTGTTTTACTAGTGCAAGTATCAAATCATACGAAATGTAACGAGCAAACATTGATCATAATCAAATTTAATAACCAAGTACCAAAATATTCCCGGGAGGTTTTAACAAAGGAAAATAAGCTATGACGCATTTAAAAAAATAAACTTATCATCTCGGGGATTTTAGGAACAAAAATCTTTAAGGCCTCAAGTCCCAAGATACAAATCTTTTCGAAAAACTTTAGGGTCTTAACCCAAATCTTGTTTCACAACTTAACAGGTCCCAAGACGAAAAACATTTACCCAATCGCTCGGGACTCGATCCAACATTCATTTTCATAAAACTTTCCTTTCAAAACTTTGATTGTCAAAACATATTCATGACACCGTGATCCACTGTCACGTGTCTCCGTAGGTTCAACAACCCACACGGACTACACCACGCATAAATAAACAAACATAATCAATTCCGACAATGTGATCCACTGTCACGTGTCTCCGTAGGTTCAACAACCCACACAGACTATTCCACATAAAGAGAACCAAACATAACCAATTCCGAAACCGTGATCTACTGTCATGTGTCTCCATAGGTTCAACAACCCACACGGACTATATCAATCACAACAATCACACACAGTCCTAACACCGTAGTCCACTGCCACGTGTCACCGTAAGCCCCGTCGAGCTCACCCGGTTGGACGCACTGTGCCCGAAACTCATGGTCCACTGCCATGTGTTATCGTAGGCCTCGCTGCATCAAGACGATCGACTTCGCACTTACCAAGTTCGACCTGTAGTCCACTGCCACGAGTCCTTGTAGGTCTCGTCGAACCATCACGAGTGAACCTAGCGGTCACACACATATTCACATTCACAATCATATTTCATACAACAATGAACATAGTTAATCAATCACGTGGATCACCACAACATTGTACATCACACGCACATAACACAATCTCAACACTCACAACAAATGTCATCAATAAACGACACACAACCAACATGACACACGATCGGTACACAATATATTGCACAATCAAGTGTACAACCATCCCATATGTACGTTCCAATCCTGCACAAATGGCACAACACCTAACACATATACCAATATAACACTATTATCACAAAGCCTTCAAATTACGGAACACACAACCAACTCAAACGGAACATATTTACGAAGGCAAGCAAAATTATCATAACCTAATACGTAATTTCAAGTCGCAAGATACAAGTCGTATAATAAGATACTTGCCTCGATATCGGCACGCAAGTATTCCAACGAACGCGGTTCAACCGGGAAGCTTCGAAACGCCCGATGCCATCGAAAAGGAAGACAACGACGAACGGAAGGCTTCAACATGGTTTCTTCACAAGAAACTCGACCCTAACATCATATAATTAATAAATCAATGATCATACGAGGAAGAATAATCGTAGAGCGTCCGAAAACCCCTCTATGACATTCTACCGGACACCTTCAAGGCGTCGATCAAGAACTCGACCAAAACAACGAATCGATATGATCCAACCATGGAATAACAAGGTAAATGATATAATACATCTAAATAATCATCAATCCATCCCAATCCTAAGTTAAATCGGATTAAATGGATGAAACCAACCAAAACACCCAAATTCCCCAAAACTAGATTTCTAGAAAATCTGACCTGATTCGCTCGATCAAAGGATGTTATAGGATGGATGATTGATGATATAAACTCCAAGACTTCATGGATTTAACACCTGACAACATCCCTCCATGATCATCAAAGCTCCAGCCACGGAAGAGGATGAAACGAGTGAGAAAAATGATGAAAAACAAGTCTACTGGGTCTTAAATACACAGCCTGCCGGACGCCTTACGTACGCAATCGGTCATGGCTTACGTACGTAACCGTCCGTGGCCGAACTCACTGTCCAATTCTTTCGGAAGTGTTACGTACGTTACCGGCTAGGCATTAAGTACGTAACAGGACTTACGGCCGTAACTACCGGACACTTACGTACGTATCTCGGCCAGGTGTGGCCTGGCCCCAAGATGCCCGGCCATGACTCGGCCGTGGCCAACTCCGACGGCCCGGACAACCCCAAAACTCGAACATGAATACGAATCGAAGACACAGTTACGAAGTACTCTCAAAGACTAATTCAAGCACTAAGAGAACACACGGTTCCGACTACCCGAATGCTCGAAATCCGACAATGGAAGGTAATTACCCCAAACTTTGGGAAATTACGAAATGGCCCAAAACATCTGAAATACATGATACACGATCGAAACACCAAGCCAAAGCTTGCAACATGAATAATAACATTAAATAAATTTACGAGAAGCTCGAAACAATAGTTTCGGACGAGATTCGCAAGAATCGAACTTAAGCACGGAAAAGCCGCTTAAGAACACAGAACTCAACAAAACCATACTGAAACGAACTCGGACATCAAAATGGCAGAATTAAATATTCTCAAAATGACGAAACGGTCATGAGAGAGTCGTCAAAATGGACTTCCGCCAAAAAAGAAAATTACCGAAAATCAAAATTGCGGGTATTACAAATATCTCCCTTCATTTCGGATTTTGACGTTGTTGTTAATGATTAGCTCGTATAATAATAGTTTATGGAGGCGTTATGATGATTCTTGGTATTCCACGGGAAGTTTGTTAAGGAAGATAATGACATGATGACTTATATGTTGAATTATGTTATGTCGTCATGAGCATGGTTAGGGAATCATGATGTTATTGGTAGTATTGTTGCGATTCTTGATGTTATGATGATATATGCCTTATACTATGAGCTAGATGATGGCTTAGATGTTAGAACACATCCGATTAGGTCGTTTGGTCGATTATGGACGTGATTTCGGATTAATTCATGTTCTTGAGGGACTCTTGAATTATATGAGAAGATGAACATTAATAAGAAGTGGGTGTTTTGGATATGAATATGGAATATTCATGTCTAGAGCTATATTATGTGTTTTGATATAATATTCACATAGGAATACGAATATGATTACGAGTTTGATGAGATTATTATTCATCTCTGAGTTTGGAAGTCCGTACGTACTGAACAAGTGTTCAAGTCGAATGATTGAATTTTTTGATAGCCTTAGAATATGATTGTCTATGATGTTGAACTAATTGGATGGTTCGAATTGATAGTGACCATCGGTAAATTTGAACTATGGATTTACAAGAAGAACCTTGTTAATTCATATTTAAGAATTGAGTTTGGAATCGATAACATTCAGACCCTTATTATTGGTTCGATTTGGTTGCTGATATGATCATTGGAATTCGGCTTGCATTGTGGACATGGATTCGTAGGTGTCTGAGTTGGATTGTTCGGACTGCGTTTAATCGAGATACTGTGGAACCGTTGAGTTGTGGGTTGGCGGTATTGATATCGATCGTTATCGAACTTGTTGATTATTAATCCTTTTTTTACAATAAGTTGTGATGTTTGATCGTGGATTATGTCCATTGTATTGCGGTTGAGGTTGAAGAGTTCGTATATTGCTTTGGTCGGGGCTGAGGAACTCATAGACTAAGGCAACTGAATTGGTAACAGTTTCGTTGTATCGGTATCGAGGCAAGTTATGCCTGTTCGGTTTGTAATATTTAATGAATAGTTCCAGTTTCATTTCATTTATAATTCATAAAGCAATAATATATAAATGTAAATTGTCGGGATGATGGTTTGTATATTGTGCCCTAGTTTGGGTTAAATCATAATGTATATGATTTAATTGTGTTTGAATGAAGACGGAGATGTGAATCAGCCTTGGCTTGTGATATGAAATGTCGGATATGGGAGATAGTTTATCGTATCAACATTGGTGTCGGGATGGTGGCTTATTGATATTAATGGGCGGTACCTCATTCGATATTATTCGAATAACGGGTATTCGTTCAGGGATGTTGTTCGCGGAAAAGGATATTATCTCTGGCATTCGTGTAATTTAAGTTTTGTTCCGTTATGAGAATAATTATTCTGGTAAATGGTTGTATGTTGATGTTCCGTATGATGGGATTCATGTTGATTGTTTCGTTGAGGGATGTTGATCCCAGGACGTGTTGATCATTCATTGGGGATGATGATCCCAGGATTATTGTTTGGTTATCGTGTCGACTTTTCATTGTCAGTTGTCATTGTTCACTTTTGTGAGCCTTTTTATCCTTATCGGATATGTGATTCTTTGAGTTTCGTTGTCATGTTGCATCGTGACATACCTGGAGTCATACCTGCGTACCGATTAGTTATTGTGTAGGATTTTTAGCCGGGCACACTATGGTCGTGCGTGGATGTTTCCACATTGGACCGTACACATGAGACGTCAGTCCGTGAGGCTAATTAGGTACATGTCCCATATATATCCTGGTTTCCGTACGGGGTGGACATGTGCACGAACACATTTCCGGATCGGGCGCACTGTGATGTCCATCTTTGAGTCACAAGGATTGGTCGTTCATCCTCTATTTACGGTTGGGTGTGTTCGACGTGTTGCAACTGGTTGTTCATACGCCCGAGGGGTATGTCCGACAGTTGGGGTTATTTCTTTGAGATCCTTTGTTGATCGTGTTGGAGTTTATCACGTTGACGATATTCTCGGTAGATTTATTGGTTGATCATTGCTATTGATCATATGAGCATTCGGACTGTACGTCGATGTTTCAGGACTGATTATCATTGCTTTATGGTAGTTGATCTAAAAATATATTATGTGATATTGGGGTTGATCCAGATTGAGATTTGACAGTGCAATCCAACGGTCAGGATTTGGCACAAATAGTTCATTCCACACTTATGAGTTATGATGATGTTATGGGGATTCTTGGTATTGTCTAGATACAGTACAGACGGTTGTAGTTGAGTTCATTTCGTAATTTGAGAATGCCCTTCAACATATCAAATCTTATGCCGATACTCGTCGTCTACCATTGGATTTCGATTTTGGAGACCATATTCTACTCAAGGTATCGCTGACTGAGTGAGTTTTCCGCTTCAGAAAAAGGGGGAAAACTTAGTCCGCGATATATCGGACCATTTGAAATGTTGTACAGGGTTGGAGATTTAGCTTATCGCTTGGTGTAATACCTCCGGTATTCCATGCTTGATTACTTTGTACTGTGTGAATGTTTGGTAATGTGACGTCATTTCTATTTATGTATTCTATTGAGTGCTATATAATTGTACGATGTGAATGAAACGGGGGTGACGCACCTTGATGCCGTGGGACGATCGTCGGTGCGAATATGACGGTGGCCAACGTCTTGTTCCCCGATAATTGTTGACGAGCGGAAGGGATGGTCACCCGAGATGGTTAGAATGTGGTTGAGGCTAAAAATTCTGTCTAACGCGCGCTATAACCCATGCCTAACGTACGCTAAATTTCAATGGTTACGTACGTTAAGGCAGCCATATTACGTACGTAACGGGTGGGTCGCCTCCCACTTAATCTTTCTTTGACACGGACAGGGCTACTTTCGGCGGGCTAGATGACAAACGAGTCAATCGCTTGTTACGCACGTAATGTCCCAAAATTAACGACGTAACACTTGTGCACATTTCGGGCGCTTAGTTCTTTACGACGTTGTCATCGCACCGTTACGCACGTAATACACCTTACGACGTAACACTCTTATCGTTAACGTACGTTATCAAAATCCAGTTTTATAAAATGATAACTCCCTTCTTCATTTGCACGACCCAACACCACAAAACTACCACCCTTGGAGAAATTCCTAGCCCTATACCCGGTTCTTAAGCCTTAAACACTTGAATTAACATTAAGGAGGTGGATTCTTGAGCTCCGCGAAGATTATCCAAGTCGTTCAAGTCACTTCTCTCTCCTCGTAGTTCTTGTGAATCCACAACTATCTTCACTATTTTCTTCCAAAAAGGTAAGCCACCAATCCCTGGAGTTATATCTTCGATGTTTTCTTAGTTAATACTTGTTATATTGCGGGTATGGGTTAGATTTTGCTAAACTTTGTAGACAATCTTGTCGGATGAATTGTAGTAACGAGAAATTCCGTTTCTTATATGTTTCGTTTCATGCAAACGAAATTTCACTTCAAATCATCACTAGGAATGTAAAGTTTGACGAATCAATTGTGGGGAAATTCGTAGTAATCCGTCACCGTATGTTCCATTGTTCGTAGTCACCCTCACCTTGTAATTTTTGACACTTAGCAAACTAGGAAGTAATTCGATAGTATAATTAATATTGGTTGTTAAACCACCGGAGTTATTGTGCAATAAAATCCGTCGATTGTAGTATTCGTAATATAGAATTGTATTAGAAAGCATAAGATTCGATTTCGCCATAATAATTTGTTGACAACCGAAGAATGGTAGGATTATCTTCTTGAGTAAATCGATATACCTAATGTTAACTATAAGATTGAACGAGATAAACGACACTTGAAAACTTGGAAACGATACTCATACCGACAATTAAAACTACACTAGGAATCCGGTTAGGAAAGGGAGACTAGTTTTATTCATTATGATCCGTACGAAGTGTTAATCGGATGTCTCGTGGCTAGGTTAAGCTCGAGCGGGCGTGGGGACTTCGTTATCATAAAGCACCTACTATCGGATCACAGGCAAGTGAAATCTTGCTCGTGAATTTCTAATATCAATGTTATACCGTATGTGTGTACGTGCCATTTTGATAAAAGCCGACGTTGTCTTTCTCTAAAGATGTTATAAATGGGCCGATGTGTTGGGGATAAAACCTGTATGGTACCCGTGTGGAAATGTGTTAGGGGGTAAGACCCGAATTGGGCACCTATGTTCCGGGGTATTCCCGTGTGGATACTTCCGTGACCCTTGGTTGCGACCTTGGGGGTTTATGTGATAAAGAGGAAGACATGTCGGTTGAATGATGAAATATTCCTTGTGATTGCTAGATACGGTGATTGTAAAAATGTCACATATTGTTGTTAGTAGTTATTATTTGATATGCATTCTCTGACCCTGGCAACCTGGTATGACTCGTCATACCAGGTAAAATTGTTCATCATGTGCAGGACATTCCCGAGGGGTCCTAGACTTGAGCGGTGTTGGAATTATCTCTAGCCGTTGCTTAAATTGGAATAAATTATTTTCTTTGGAAAACATGTGTTGTGTAATAATTCTCCGAATTACATTTTTCCTTAAATCTTTCGCTTTCTTGTCATGTAACCCTTGAATTTAAGGTTTTATCACGATTTTCTTAAAATGTCTATTTTCTAACTAGCCTTGTGGGTCCCACGTGGGATTCACGGCACCGTAATACCTCGGGATATTTTGGGGGTGTTACAGAAAATGGTATCGAGCGAAACTCCTGGTTTGAATAAACTTTGTCCTAATTCTTTTCAAAGTCCAACACCCCAAGCGATCGAAGCTCCTCATGGGAATGCAAGTAAGTGATATGTGTGTGTTTTTATTTTGTGCAACATTTAATTATAAACCATGCGTGAATCGGCTTTAGATTAATACTGTTAGTGATGGCACGCCGAGGAGCTAGAAGGGTGGTGAATGACGCTCGTGGTTCCGCCGCGAACCACAATGAGGACGGAACACCGCCGAGACCCATCCTCGGGGGCCACCGCCACCGCTTAATCAAAATGATCAGAGGCGGAACGCCGTAACAACAACCCGGGAGGCATGGATCCAACTTTTGTTCGTGTCCTTGCTCAAAGCTATCGCCATTGGAATTGCTCAGTCAATCAAAGCGGAACGGATACCGGTCATCAATGTGGAAGAAAACGCAGAAGGGATCGATGGTTGGGAGAGATGTCAAGGCTAGCCTCCATTATTTGACGGACAGAGAGAAACACGTGGACGATCGGATTTCAAATGGAGATCGCCTTCAAGTGATCGGATGCCCAAAAACATAAAGGTGCCGCTGAATTAATCAACTTCGTGACACCGCCGCACGATGGTGGAGGACTTACAGTGCCGAGGACCGAGTGGTCGGGTGGACCGAATTTGCCCGACTACTACGGAGCGAGCATCGTCCCAGATCAGCCCGAACCGCCACGCACGAGACTTTTTCTGGCCGCCCACGTAACATGCCAAGATTGCAGAGATCATCCGGCATACCGAACCGAGCTAAGTTACATCTCCCGATGGTTCCATCAAGATCAACGAATATGCCATCTTGCAGAGGTTACGGAGGATGTACAACGCTATGCCGGATTTCACCGCACTACCCCGAGAGCATACGAGGACGTAGTCACAAAGATATGCCGGCAGCTTGTTAACACCGACATCGGGCATAACTCGAAGAAGCAGAAGACATCAGTTCAGCCTGGGAGCAACAACAAAACGAATTCGGGCCCGCATCTTCTTTTAAGTCGGCGGTTTCGTACCAACGAAGGGTGTATCTGATCGGCCTTACCGTAGGGACTGCTTCAATTGTGGCATGACCGGCATACTAAGGATCGGTGTCGAAGACGGCTACCAAATGTTTCACTTGCGGAAAGAGTGGACACATGTCTCGTTATTCGGCGGGCCAATTCCACTCGTGAGCCCGCCTTCGCAACCAAGTCAACAAGGCTCAGGCAATCCCTCAGACGCCCTGCTGTTTCCAGCCTACCGAGCTCCATTCCACTGTAACCAACCACCACCGCACGGTGCCGGACGAGGCCGTGGGCGCGGCGAGGTACCTCGTCCTTCTCTCGAGTCGGTGCCGTCTCGTGTGTTTGAGCCGAGGGCTACGGATGGTCACTGCGCGCCTATTTCAGTACTCTTCTTGTTAACTCTCACCAAGGCATGTACTATTTGATACGGAGCCACCCATTCGTTTATATCCGTGGAATGTGTTGAACGCTTAAAACTTGTTTGTGTACCTTGTGAACCCTTTATCGTAAAACTACCCGAGGGTAGTAGATTATGCGCGATCAAAAGGTTCGAGACTGCCGATCTCGCATCAACGATCACAAATGACCGCTAATCTTATGGTCTTCCGCCTCCGAATGAAGATATCATATTAGGTATGGATCGGATGCCATTGCACGTAACGATCTTGGATACCTACCACCGACTATCTCCATTTCGGCTCATGATGGTACCACACATGTCATCACGACGTGAACATTTTAGTACAAAAGGTTCTCTCAAAGATTATCGCATCGTAATCCTCCCCGCAGCTCTCGAAATGAATACTACTGGTGTTATGTTCTTCGAGAGGACACTTCACAACTTGCAATCACAAACATTCCGGTGGTGAATGAGTTTCCAGACGTTTTTCCTGATGAACTACCAGGGCTGCCACCGCACCGAGAAGTTGACCTCGCCATTGAACTCGAACCGGGAACGAGACCTATTTCCAAAGCTCCTTACAGAATGGCACCGGCCGAGATGAAGGAATTAAAGATACAGCTCGAAAATCTGTTGGAGAAAGGGCTGATCCGCCCAAGCACCTCGCCGTGGGGCGCGCCGGCACTTTTCGTTAAGAAGAAAGATAACTCTCTACGCTTGTGCATCGACTACAGGGAGCTGAATAAGGTTACTATCAAGAATCGTTATCCGCTACCAAGGATTGACGACCTCTGGATCGCCATACAAGGGGCAGTCGTGTTTTCAAAGATCGATTTACGGTCCGGATATCACCAATTGAGAATTCGGGAGGAAGATATACCCAAGCCTGCATTTCGGTCGAGATATGGGCATTACGAATACATCGTGGTATCATTCGGGTTGACTAATGCCCCACTGCTTTCATGGAACCGATGAATAGAGTTTTGATTGATTTCCTCGATAAATGCGTGGTGGTTTTTATTGACGACATCCCGATATATTCTCGGCCGACAGAACACGAGGAACATTTGAGGCAAGTCCGGGCGTGTTAAGACAACACCAACTTTATGCGAAACTGTCCAAGTGCGACTCGATGCCGAGGTAAATTTTCTCGGACATGTTGTTTCAAAGAGAAGGTGTCAAGGTCGATCCACAAAAGATCGAGACAATAACGAGTTGGGAACCACCGAAGAATGTCAAGGAGGTTAGGAGCTTCCTAGGATTGGCGGGATATTATCGAAGATTCGTCGAGGCTTTTTCCCGTATCGCCCGACCGTTAACAAACCTACCGAGAAAGAGCACCAAATTTGTATGGATGCAGATCGCGTAAGAGCTTCGACGAGCTCAAGAGTAGGTTAACTCATCGCCCAAGACTAGTGTTACCACAAGGTACGTATGATTCATTATATATACGGATGCATCCAAGCATGGACTAGGATGTGTCCTCATGCGAATGGCAGAGTCGTTGCGTACGCATCCCGACAATCAAGCCGCACGGGTAAATTACCCGACACATGACTTGGAGCTAGCCGCGGTGGTGCATGCCCTCAAGATTTGGAGGCACTATCTTTACGGAGTTACTTGCAAGGTTTTCACGGATCATAAAAGTTTGAAATATATCTTCACGCAAAGAGAACTAAACATGAGACAGAGGCGTTGGTTGGAGCTAATCAAGGACTACGATGTGGAAATTTCCTATCATCCCTAAAAGCCAACGTGGTAGCCGATGCTCTTAGTCGGAAAACTACACAAGAGATGATGGTATCCAAAGATAACAGCTTCAGCCCGAACTACAACAAGAGATCGGGAGAAGCAACACCAAGTATGGGTACAACGTAGGCAAGGACGATTATGCTCAATCAATATACTTTCGTCCTTACTAGACGAGATACGCCTAGCACAGATGGAAGATCCCGAATTACGTGCGATTGGTGAAAGAATCGAGAAAGGGGATGTTTCCGACTATAAGATTCAGTGGTGATCCGTGAGGTTCAAGAACAGATATGTATTCCACCGAATGACGGATCAAGCAAACTATATTGAAGGAGGCGCACTCCACCCCTTATTCTATTCACCCCGAGCAAGCAAGATGTACAAGGATCTAAGACAGAGTTTTTGGTGGAAGAACATGAAGTGGGAGGTTGCTAGGTTCGTCGCCCGATGTATGACATGCCAACAAGTGAAGATCGAACACCGCAGACTCACTGAATTATGCAACCCCTACCCATCCCGTGAGTGGAAATGGGAGAGCATATCAATGGACTTTGTCACTAAGCTACCTACGGCGGTGGGAGGAAAGGATACGATTTGGGTCATTGTTGATCGATTGACAAAGTCAGCACATTTCATTCCTATTCAAGAGACAACCGGACAGAGCATTGGCCGTCATTTTCATCGAGAGAAATCGTAAGGCTCCATGGTGTTCCTCGTCCATCATTTCGGATAGGACACCCGATATGTATCTCGTTTTGGAAAGTCATCCATAAAGCTATGGGGACACAGATACACTTTAGCACGGCTTATCATCCTCGCAGATGGACAGACCGAGCGGACGATTCAAACCTTGGAAGATATGTTGAGGGCATGCGTTCGATTGGGGAAAGGAT
Organism: Orobanche coerulescens; assembly: GCA_033398695.1. Lineage (NCBI taxonomy): Eukaryota > Viridiplantae > Streptophyta > Magnoliopsida > Lamiales > Orobanchaceae > Orobanche > Orobanche coerulescens. The sequence continues at coordinate 109,685,020 of CM065817.1, read as the reverse complement.
TGGGCTAGACATTTGGGGTTAGTGGAGTTCTCGTACAACAACACCGGCATGCAAGCATAGGCATGGCACCATTTGAGGCCCCGTATGGGCGAAGATGCAAGTCACCGTTAGGCCGGGATGATGCCTCCGACACCGCGATTACCGAGTTGGATCTTATCCAGAGTCCATTAAGAAGATCTCGTAGTTCGAAACACATGCCGGCCGCACAGAGCCGGCGTAAATCTTATGCCGAACCGATGACTGCTAGAATTTACTCGGGGATCATGTTTGGGTCAAAGTATCACCTATGCGAGGTATTCGGCGTTTCGCCGTAAAGGCAAGTTAAGCCCGAGATTTATAGGTCCGTTTGAGATATTGACCGGGTAGGGAAACTCGCGTATCGATTAGCTCTACCGCCGTATCTAGATGGAGTGCATAATGTTTTTCACGTCTCCCGCTTAAGGAAGTATGTCTATGACCCGAGCCACACGCTCAATTTCAAGAAGTGGAAATTTCCGATGACGCTACCTTTAGGGAGATACCGATCGCCATTCGGATCGCGTGTGAAGATGTTAAGAAATAAAGCCATACCCTCGTGAAGATTCGGTGGTCGCACCACTACAGAAGAGGCGACTTGGGAAACCGAGTCGAGCATGAAGGAGAGTCATCCCGAGTTATTTTCTTAAGTTTCGTGACGAAACTATTTTAAGAGGGGTGATATGTAATACCTCCTATTCCATGCTTGATTACTTTGTCGTGTGAATGTTTGGTAATGTGACGTCATTTCTATTTATGTATTCTATTGAGTGCTATATAATTGTACGATGTGAATGAACGGGGTGACGACCTTGATGCCGTGGGACGATCGTCGGTGCGAATATGACGGTGGCCAACGCCTTGTTCCCGATAATTGTTGACGAGCGGAAGGGATGGTCACCCGAGATGGTTAGAATGTGGTTGAGGCTAAAAATTCGCCTAACGCGCGCTATAACCCATGCCTAACGACGCTAAATTTCAATGGTTACGACGTTAAGGCACCCATATTACGCACGTAACGGGTGGGTCGCCTCCACCGTAATCTTTCTTTGACACGGACAGGCTACTTTCGGGCTAGATGACAAACGAGTCAACCGCTTGTTACGCACGTAATGTCCCAAAATTAACGCACGTAACACTTGTGCACATTTCGGCGCTTAGTTCTTTACGACGTTGTCATCGCACCGCTACGCACGTAATACACCTTACGACGTAACACTCTTATCGTTAACGACGTTATCAAAATCGATTTTATAAAATGATAACTCCCTTCTTCATTTGCACGACCCAACACCACAAAACTACCACCCTTGGAGAAATTCCTAGCCCTATACCCGGTTCTTAAGCCTTAAACACTTGAATTAACATTAAGGAGGTGGATTCTTGAGCTCCGAAGATTATCCAAGTCGTTCAAGTCACTTCTCGTTCTCCTCGTAGTTCTTGTGAATCCGTCAACTATCTTCACTATTTTCTTCCAAAAGGTAAGCCACCAATCCTGGAGTTATATCTTCGATGTTTTCTTAGTTAATACTTGTTATATTGCGGGTATGGGTTAGATTTTGCTAAACTTTGTAGACAATCTTGTCGGATGAATTGTAGTAACGAAATTCCGTTTCTTATATGTTTCGTTTCATGCAAACGAAATTTCACTTCAAATCATCACTAGGAATGTAAAGTTTGACGAATCAATTGTGGGGAAATTCGTAGTAATCCGTCACCGTATGTTCCATTGTTCGTAGTCACCCTCACCTTGTAATTTTTGACACTTAGCAAACTAGGAAGTAATTCGATAGTATAATTAATATTGGTTGTTAAACCACCGGAGTTATTGTGCAATAAAATCCGTCGATTGTAGTATTCGGAATATAGAATTGTATTAGAAAGCATAAGATTCGATTTCGCCATAATAATTTGTTGACAACCGAAGAATGGTAGGATTATCTTCTTGAGTAAATCGATATACCTAATGTTAACTATAAGATTGAACGAGATAAACGACACTTGAAAACTTGGAAACGATACTCATACCGACAATTAAAACTACACTAGGAATCCGGTTAGGAAAGGGAGACTAGTTTTATTCATTATGATCCGTACGAAGTGTTAATCGGATGTCTCGTGGCTAGGTTAAGCTCGAGCGGGCGTGGGGACTTCGTTATCATAAAGCACCTACTATCGGATCTGCGGCTAGTGAAATCTTGCTCGTGAATTTGTTATATCTATGTTATACCGTATGTGTGTAGGTGCCATTTTGATAAAAGCCGACGTTGTGTTTCTATTCTGATGTTATAAATGGGCCGATGTGTTGGGGATAAAACCCGTATGGTACCCGTGTGGAAATGTGTTAGGGGTAAGACCCGAATTGGGCACCTATGTTCCGGGTATTCCGTGTGGATACTTCCGTGACCCTTGGTTGCGACCTTGGGGTTTATGTGATAAAGAGGAAGACACGTCGGTTGAATGATGAAATATTCCTTGTGATTGCTAGATACGGTGATTGTAAAATGTCACATATTGTTGTTAGTAGTTATTATTTGATATGCATTCTCTGACTGGCAACTGGTATGACTCGTCATACTGTAAAATTGTTCATCATGTGCGGGACATTCCCAGGGTCGGTCAGACTTGAGCGGTGTTGGAAGTATCTCTAGCCGTTGCTTAAATTGGAATAAATTATTTTCTTTGGAAAAACATGTGTTGTGTAATAATTCTCCGAATTACATTTTTCCTTAAATCTTTCGTTTCTTGTCATGTAACCCTTGAATTTAAGGTTTTATCACGATTTTCTTAAAATGTCTATTTTCTAACTAGCCTTGTGGGTCCCACGTGGGATTCACGGCACTGTAATACCTCGGGATATTTTGGGGGTGTTACACTTGGCGTTGCCTCCAGCTTTGAGTCATATCCATAACATTTTTCATGTTTCTCAGTTGAGGAACTACGTGCCGGATCCGAGTCATATTATCGACTATGGTGAGATTAATGTAGCCGAAGACGTTATCTTTCCGGAGATACCGGTGAAGATCCTTGCATGTCGTGAGAAGCAACTTCGGCACAAAATCATCCTGTTGGTTAAAGTGCAGTGGTCGAGACATGGGGTTGAAGAAGCGACTTGGGAGACGGAAGAGAAGATGCAATCGGAATACCTCGAACTTTTTATTTCTTAAGTTTCGGGACGAAACTTCTTTTTAGAGGGGGAGAATGTAATATCTGCATATTTCTATTTTCCATATTTGTATAATTCTAGTATATTTTTATGAATTTGTCGACTCGCTTGTAATAGTATGAGTATTTTGAGAATACTGAATACTAGACTTTTCATCATCCGAGCTTGTTTCGGACTTGTTTTACTCAATTCCGTGTTGGATGTCACTTTTGTCACCTTTGAGTTCAATTCTCATGATCATTGTTCAGAACCGCCGTTTGAGGTTCCCGAAAATCCATTTCATGTTATTATGGATGTTGTGAACTTCTATTGGTATTTTGATCGAGTATCATGTTGGGTCATTCCGTAATATTGTAAAGTTTTGGGTTCCTTTGCATTTACTCTCTTTCTGAGTCATTTGATGTTACCGTTGTGTTGGGACCAACTATATTTGACGTGGAGTCACCATACGAGGGTTCGTGATAGTTCATTTAGGCATTTAAATGGTCGGGACTATGTGTTGATAGTGTATCATATTCGTGGGTCATTTTTCGTCACTTTTTGGGCACAAACAGTGTGCGCTGCAGCACAAGGGATTGTGCGCCGTGGCACGCCCCTTCCTAGAGTCAGACTGGGCGCGACTGTACCGCGCGCCGCGGCACACTGTGTCTGCGCCGCGTCATGGCCCAAAAACCTGCTCGCACATTTCCAGCCACGGGCCGCGGAACACTCAGCATGCGCCGCGGCACGCGAGTCAGCAGAGTTATATCTCAGCGGGTTTTTGGAGAGGATTTCATTTCCTCTTCTTTCTTCCTCTCCTTTGGTGCAATTTGGGCGATTCCAAGGTGTAAAAATCGATGGGAGTTCATCAATCATCTTCATCTCGAGTTCATAGCGTGATTTAATCACCCCCAATCCCGTTTCTCCTCCTTCAAATCGAGGTAAATCTATGTGAATCTTTACCTTGGGTAGTTTTGGGGGTTTTGTTTGATTCGGTTGTGTAATCCATTTTTGAACACGGAAATATTGAGTTTATGATTAATCTCACTTGTATATATGTAAATCCTATGATTTCATGTTCTACTTTGTTTGGTGTTGCGAATTCGAGAGGGTTTGGGTGTTTCCCAACCCTGTGTGCAAGATATTGCAATCGGGGGGAGTCGTTAGTGGGTTTCTCTGTGTGACTTGCATATAGATTATTAATTATCATATCCCTTATGAATCGTTTAGGTGCCAGAAGTGCGTTCTTGGACCTACCGAACCTATACTCTTTTCCTTCCGAATTCTAGGTGTCTCAAAGGCAAGTATATGTTTATGATTGTATGTTCTCGACTTTGAAAGTAAGAAATATGATTGGCATGATTGTTTATATCCACTCTGGGACGGGCCGACGGGTCCTCTGAGGATTTTGTATCATCTGGTGCGATTCCACGGATATTTTGGGTTAACCACTCTGGGACGGACCGACGGGTCCTCTGAGGGTTCCGCAGCCTATGGTGCGGTTCCACATTTAATCATGTATGTATTGATGTGATGCTATGAGATTTAGTTATTCCGGAATACTAGTCTTGAAATGATGAATTGATGGTTACTTTTACTTTATTGTTGAGAAGTATTGTGTTTCATTTTCGATATACTTGTACTAGCTATTCGACGGCTAACCCCTTTATGGGGGAAGTACCTTTCATGTATTTCAGGATCCAGGAAAGCGGAGAGGCATGTACCGGGTCGGCATGAAAATGATGGGAAAGTGCGATACTATGTTTTGTCTCTGGTTGTGTTTTGAAATTCCTCCATTCAGTGATGTTGTACTAGAAGGGTTTCGAGTACTTGAGTACTGTTTTCGGTTTCCTTGATGTTCCGGCCTGTGTTGTCGTGGTATTGATTTGTGATGTATTGTATTCGGATGTATTGGATATGGGTTTGAATACCATTTTTATTGTATTCCATTTCATTGTACTTGGACCTTCTCGGTCAAAGATCATAGTTCCGCATATAAATAGCCTTGTGGGTCCCACGGCGGTGCTCACGGCGCTGTAATATACCCCGAATAACTTGGGGGTGTTACAGCAATGACCCCTCAAAGAACTCGAAGTCCCATCCCAGAGTGAACATATAATTGTACCAACACGATGTTCAATGGACCGCACTAAAAGCAACGACCCCTCAGAGGACTCGAAGTCCCAACCCAGAGTGAACACGTGATTATACCCATAAGATTGTTCGAAGGATCGCACTATAAGAAACGACCGCTCAGAGGAATCGAAGTCCCATCCCGGAGTGAACATCTTATCAAATACATATACCATACCTCATGATTAACCGTGGATTCGCACTATAAGCTACGATCTCTCAGAGGACTCGAAGTCCCATCCCGGAGTGGTTAACCCTAAAATGTTCAATAGATCGCACTATAAGCAATGACCCCTCAGAGGAATCGAAGTCCCATCCCGGAGTGAACATATAATTATACCAACACGATGTTCAAGGGACCGCACTAAAATAAACGACCTCTCAGAGGACTCGAAGTCCCATGCCAGAGTGAACACGTGATTATACCCACAAGATTGGTCGATGGATCGCACTATAAGCAACAACCCCTCAGAGGACTCGAAGTCCCATACCGGAGTGAACATCTTATCAAATACATATACCATACCACATGATTAACCGTGGACTCGCATTATAAGCTACGATCTCTCAGGGGACTCGAACTCCCATCTCGGAGTGGTTAACCCAAAAATATTCAATAGATCGCACTATAAGCAACGACACCTCAGAGGACTCGAAGTCCCATCTCGGAGTGAATATATAATTATCACACACCATGAGGAGGTATATACTTCTCGAACAACACCAAATAGAAACATCTTCTTACAAAGGGATCAACAAAGCAATACAACACAACATTGAGTAATTGCCAAGCGATATAGTCGCACACAACGGTACAATATGAAAACAAGACATTCCAATATACAACACTAATCACATTCTCATAACGACACATTCATTCTTAAACACACAAGTAAACTTTGAAGAAAACCTTTATCTAGAATATACCGATCCCTTTGAGAGTTCATTAAAAACATTCAAATTGCACACAGTCAATTACCAACTATTACATCTACGAAACACGAAGTGCAAGGGCAAGATACTTGCCTCGAAATCGGCATGCAAATACCCCGACAAACACGGCTCGATCGAAATGCCTCGGAACCTATGACTTCTACAATAAAAAATGAAAACACGATCACAATGAGGAGCAAGACTAATAGCAATGGAAATCGCCTCAAACCAACAAAGAAAAACTCATATGAACATTTAATCGAACATTAAATGTTCACGGTTCCTCACGAACCCTAGAATCGTCAATCGAGTTAAACAAGTCAGAAATATGGATATACAATCCATAGAACATCATAAACAACAACATTTAACACTAATCGATTCATCAAAATTGAATTAGAAATGAGATCAAGAACAAAATCTACAAAAATGGTCAACTCAAGAAAAATCAAGGGATTACCTCAATCCTATGAAGAACAATATATTAGATGATGTTATAATCACCTAGGATGCTCCAAAACACCTTTGATTGGAAAAAAATTGGCCAAGATCACCAACCCTAGTCGCCCACGACTCACACCCACGGAGAGGAGGAAATGAGAAAGAAATGAGGAAACATGACTGCGGTCTGGATTATATACCGGACATATTAGCGTGCGCTAACACTATAATACCCGGTTGTAATTCATTCAGTATCATTCAGTAATTGTCACTCAGTAATTTTCACTCATTAATAATCATTCATCATTCACGTTCATTCATTGTATTCATCGGTGGCGTATTTTTAGCCGTGTATCAATTACCAATTGTCATTCATCTCCATTTGAGTATCGAGACGAGAGTATATTCATAATCACCGTGATGGGTAGTCTTGTATTGGAAGTATCATCTATTGCATGTTTTCGGACTCAATTATATTCATACAAGTATGGGATGTCGGATCATTCAGCGATGTGTGTCGAGTAGATGGAATTGTCGTTTCGTTGATGTCCAACAGCGAGTTACGGCCATAACAAGCTTGCATTATGGCCGTAACATGCGTTCGTTGTTTTCAGGTAAAGTCGTATGAAGAGGACTTACGGCCGTAAGGGTTGCGGCATACGGCCGTAAGATGAGACATGTACGGCCGTAAGGCTTGGCCGGTTACGACCGTATGATCGAGCAGGTATGTCCAATCAGTTTCGATGAAGGCTTCTTACGCCTGTAAGAATTGGCCGAGTACGGCCATATGAGTCGAGTTACGCCCGTTACGCCCGTAAGGCATGTGCGGTTACGGCCATATGTCTGTCGGCAGATTTTCGACGAAGTTGGGTTACGCCCGTATGATATGGCGGGTTACGGCCGTAAGGCCATTGACTTGGAGATGTTACGGCCGTAAGTAGGCCGAGTTACGGCCGTAACAATGGCAGTACTTAAGTACCTCGATGGTTTTTGAGCTCATTTTTTTCATTCCTTCACTTGAGTTCCGAGAGAGAAGTTCTTGGGAGAGAATTTCTTCATCACATCACTTGGGTAGGAGTGTTCTAACTATATATCTTGGATTGGGAAGCTTGGATAGTCGATTTAACTCAAATTCACCGGATCGAAGTGTTTGGATCTTCAAAGGTAAATTCTTCAACACCTTGGTTTTCAATTTTGAGTTGGGAGATGATATTTTGGATGTGATAATCATGATATATGAAGTGATATACTTGTGATTATGAATTGTTAAGGATTATCATCGGATTAGTTGGGATTATTCAAGAACACTTTGAATATTATTTTGGATTTGGAGGTTTCGATTAGACGTTGTTGAAATCTCGAATTGTTTATTCATTTTGGATTATTGATTGTGTGGAAGATGTCTTGTTGGATTGAATAACTCCTTGGAGGTTGGTATCGATATATTTGAGTATTGGTTGTAAACACTCGAAGATTGGTCACAACGTATTTGTTATAATGCCCCAATGAACTTGGATTATTCGTATCGACGTTTTGAGTGAGTTATAATCGTGCTTGATACGATATTGAACGGATTGTGGGTAGTTGTGTTATTCAAGGTTGTTCGAGCGACCGACATCTCATTTTTAGACATTTGTTCGAGGAAGGACATTCTTCACCGGTGTTGTGTAAGTTAACTCTTACTCGGTTAAAGGGATATTCATTCCTTATGTTGTTGTTCTTTCATACATGTAACTCACTCATAATATATCATTCATGTCGAGACTTGTAATTATAAAATTAATAATTCAATTCACGAGGAACGACAGTTCCAATCATTTCAATGAGCTACCATTCATTTCATTGTTATTTCATCTCGGTGAGTCATTCTTGACCCTTGTCGGATTATTATTCGTTAATGTTCATCGGTCACTTTTGTTCTTGTGGCTTTCTGGGTTAATATTGCGTGGCCGGGTGGGGATGTGTGGAATTTTTGGTTGGGCACTTGATAGTGATGTGATTGGGTTCACCGACACAATGGACTGTGCACACGGTAACGTACCTCCGTGAGACTAATTAGGTACAAGGGCGGGTGTGTCCGGACACTCGTCTTGTGCACTTGCACATACCATTACGGGTGTACTATGATGCTCCTCTTCAGCTGGATTTCATAACTAGGATATGTGATTATTGTATATTGTTCAACTCTTGGGGGATGTTGTTTTCAGGTCATGGCAAGGATAAAGCACGGAAAGAGAACGTTGATGGCGAGGAGTCCCAGTGAACTGGTAGGGGGCCCCAGTCCTTTCAGTCATTCATGTTTGCTTCATTTTATTTCCGCTGCAGATTTCCGTTTGGATACTCATTTTCATTAAGTGTTGTATATTTTATCTTCATATAAAATATACATGTATTCTGTATTATCTTGTGTGTGTTGTACTTGAAACTCCTCATCGGAGTAATTGATGATATAATGTGCTTTGGTACTACAATTATATTATTTAAGTCATTAAATTTCATTCGCCTAGTGGGTCCCAGTCGGGGGTCCACGTCACTGTAATAGTCGCCTAGTTTGGGGTGTTACAGAGTTGGTATCGGAGCGTGGTTTTGAATACTACCTTCCGAGTCATGTCTCATTTGAAATCATCGTTCATCAGACTAGTATCATTGGACTTTCGTGTCATGTGTGACCTGTGCAAGAGCCGAGCCCCTCAGACCAAAGAACAATAAGATTTATGATGCCATGGTATAATTTCTGGCAATAAGAATCACTCATTCATCATTCAACAGTCAACAATCCTCAATCATCATTTTCATTTTTGATCATATCGATCATGTTAACTCATTAATCACTCAGTTCATTTCATTGCTCAGTTGTTGATCTTAAGGATCGTATCATTAATCTTGTTAACTGTTCAAGATAATTATTTCAAGAATTTAATCAGATAATTATGTCACCTTAGTTGATCATTCATATAATCATTGTATTAGAGCGCGTACGCTCATTATTATCATTTCATGACCTAATCATAATGCGGTATTCGTGCGAGATCTATAACCATCATGTAACTTTCCTACTTCAAAATGGAGAGAACTTGCAGAGGATGCGGGGGAAGAGGCCGCGGTACGGTCCGGAACCCGAGAGCTCGTGTGAATACACGCGCGAATGCGAGGAATAATCCAAATTCATCAAGCAGCGACGCTGTCACTCATTCACCCGGAAATGATCATTCACTATCAGGGAGTCGTACCCGGGATACAGCTCAATCAGAAGGTGTTCGGGTTGATCCAATCGCATTTATGCAGGGCATGATGGCCCAGATGACTCAGATGGCACGCCTCATGGAGATGATGCAGAATTCAACCGCTCAGAATCAGCAGGCTCCTCCGCCGCCACCTTAGGGTTAAGAGAGGAGTGTGAGCAGTATTATCGGCGACATCTCTCGCCAAAGACCACCTACTTTTGAGGGCTCGTATGAGACGGTAGATATTGTTCACTGGCTTGAGCATTTCGAGAAGTTGTTTGCTATGGTAGAGTGTCCCAAAGGGTACAAAGTGTCAGTTACGGCTTACTATCTGGGTAAGAGCGCTCATTCATGGTGGTTATCATTGAAGCCCACCGACGGATCTTGTACTTGGGATCAATTCAAGACTCTCATGATGGAGAGGTATTATCCGGCCCCACTCAGGGAGGCCAAGTTATCAGAATTACTCATTCCCGACCCCTCAGCGGATGATGATGTTCTTGCCATCGCCGAGAAATTTTAGGAGCTACTTCCTTTCGCCTCATCTATTATTCACTCTGAGGCCGACAAGATTAAGTATTTCAGCAAGAGGTTAAAACCTTGTATGCGGATGAAGTTGCTTAATCACAATTGCACCACCCTGGCCGAATTCATCAAGAAAGCTCTTACTTATGAGCTTACTGCTAAGAAGATTGCTAAGCAGCAACCTTTATCTGCTAGTAAGAAGTCTAAGAATCATAATCAGTCTGAAGGCAGTCAAGCAACCTTCAAGAAGCCTCTTGCGGGCTCTACTTTTTCTGACCGACCTCCTATGGCACTGAAACCCGTGGAATCTCAGTCCCGAGCAGCCAGTTCAGCCATCACCTGTTTCAACTGTGAACAATAGGGTCATTTTAGCACCAAGTGTCCGAGGCAGACTATCACGTGCCATAACTGCGGGATTGCTCGGCATAAGGCCTGTTTTTGCCGAAGAGACTCCAAACCTACTCCGGCATCATCTCAGGCCCCAAAGCAGTCAGCTATTCATAATCAGGCCACTCAGTCCGTGTCGTTTAAAATGACGGGAGCAAACAAAGGCGGAGCCAAAAGCTATCATACGGGAGCATCCGGTTCGGGGGCCGGCAAGCCCCAAATTTATGAGATAAAGAAGACTGACGATCTCGAGGCCCGGATGATCTCAGGTACACTCGAAATTCTATCTCAACCTGTGTGTACCCTTTTTGAAACTGGTGCATCGCATTCATTCATTTCCGAGTCATGCTTGAGTAGACTTCATCTGGATAGTGCTACTAGTTGTGAACTTTATATCATTGGTCTACCTGACGGTAGAAGAATTATCGGAGATTGTGAGATTAAGAATTGTCCGATTCAGCTTAATGGTCGTGTTTGGTTGGCGAACCTGATCGTGGTAGATTTACCGAGAGACGACGTTATCTTGGGTATTTATTGGATGGATCGTCACGATACCATCATTAGTGTCCGCTAGTGTATGGTCACTATCATTTCAGCTGATGGAGTCGAATGTGTATTCCAGGGAGGTAATCCCAGCTGTTTCGGTAGAGTCATTAATATGATGAAAGCAGTGAAATTACTCAATCAGGGGTGCGTCGGTTATTTGTGATATATGACCAAGACCGAGAAATCATCAATGATGTTGACGGATATTCCTGTAGTAAAAGAATATGCCGATGTATTTCCAGGCGAGTTACCTGGTTTGCCTCCACAGAGAGATGTGGAATTCACGATTGAGTTGGAGCCTGGTACGTCTCCAATACCAAAGGCATCGTATCGGATGGCCCCGACCGAAATGGAGGAGTTGAAGAATCAACTGGAGGAATTGTCCGAGAAAGGTTATAACCGACCGAGTGCATCCCTGTGCGGAGCACCAATGTTATTTGTCAAGAAGAAGGACGGTTAATTTCGTTTTTGTATTGATTATCGGGAGTTGAATAGGGTGACGATCAAGAATAAATATCCTCTACCCAGTATTGATGATATCTTAGATCAACTTCAGGGAGCTTCCGTATTTTCCAAGATTGATTTAAGATCTGGATATCATCAGTTGCGAATTCGAGAGTCGGATATCGCTAGAACGATGTTTCGAACACGCTATGGTCATTATGAGTTTGTGGTAATGCCGTTTGGGTTAACTAATGCACCTACGGTATTCATGGAACTAATGAATCGAGTTTTAATCAACTATTTGGATCAGTTTGTGGTTGTCTTCATTGACGACATTCTGATTTATTCTCGTGACCGGGAGGAGCACGAATTTCACCTTCATCAGGTTCTCGATGTGTTGAGACGAGAGCAACTTTATGGGAAGTTTTTCAAATATGAGTTTTGGATGTCCGAAGTGACGTTTCTCGGACATGTGATTTCATCAAACAGAGTACGTGTCGACCCTCAGAAGACGGAGTCTATCCGAGATTGAAAACCTCCAAAGAATGTTAAGGAAATCCGAAGCTTTCTCGGATTAGCAGGCTATTATCGGCGGTTTGTGGAAGGATTTTCTAAAATATCTCAACCTATGAAGAACCTTTTGCGGAAGGATAAGAAATACACGTGGTCCGATGCGTGTCAACGGAGTTTTGAGGAACTCAAGAGTCGTTTGATTTCAGCACCTGTCCTTTCCTTGCCGCAAGGGACGGAAGGATTTGTGGTTTATAGTGATGTGTCCGGACACGGTTTCAGATGTGCACTAATGCAGAATGGGAAGGTTATTGCCTATGCTTCACGGCAACTGAGACCTTACGAGGTCAACTATCCAACCCATGACCTAGAGCTAGCGGCCGTGGTATTCACGTTGAAGATTTGGCGTCATTATCTTTATGGCGTCACCTGTCAGATTTTCACCGACCATAAGAGTTTGAAGTATATATTTACTCAGAAGGAGTTAAATATGCGACAGAGGCGGTGGTTAGAACTAATCAAAGATTATGATATTAAGATCCTGTACCACTCGGGCAAGGCAAATGTGGTCGTCGACGCCTTGAGTCGTAAGTCCGTTCAGGAGCAAATGCTTGCTCATTTAACAGTTCAGAAGGAGCTTCAGCAGGAATTCCTTAGACCCGAGATCGAGGTCTGGTTACAGCGAGTGCAAGGGCAGCTTTGCATTTTAGAGATCTCATCGCCACTTGAGGAGGCAATAAGAGTGAATCAGGGTTCAGACCCATTTTTGTTGTGCATCCGAGAGGATGTGGCTCAGGGAAAAGCCCCTGGATTTGTGGTCCACGAGGATGGACTTTTGCGATTTAAGAATCGATTATGCGTACCGGCGAATGACGAGTTGAAAAACTCGATTTTGAGAGAAGCTCATGCTACCCCTTATTCCATTCATCTGGGGTCTAGCAAGATGTACAAAGACTTGAAACAAAATTACTGGTGGAGTAATATGAAGCGAGAAGTCGCAGAATTTGTTTCGAGATGTTTAACCTGTCAGCAAGTTAAGATAGAACATCAGCGACCGGTAGGTATGCTAAAACCTCTTCCTATTCCATAGTGGAAGTGGGAAGATATTTCTATGGACTTCATCACGAGTTTGCCGACGAGTCGTCATGGCATGAATACAATTTGGGTAGTTGTGTACCGCTTAACTAAGTCAGCTCATTTCCTTGAGATTAAGGATACATGGGGTCCCGAGAGACTTGCCCAGTTGTTCATCAAAGAGATAGTGAGACTGCACGGTACTCCTAAGAGTATCGTTTCTGATCGTGACGGGCGATTCGTGTCACATTTTTGGAAATCAGTTCATCGTGCCATGGGAACTCAGCTTAATTTCAGCATAGCTTTTCATCCTCAGTCCGACGGACAATCAGAGCGAACTATCCAGACATTGGAGGACATGTTGAGGGCATGCGTCCTCGATTGGAAAGATGAGTGGGAAGCCCAACTACCATTGATCGAGTTCACGTACAATAATAGTTGGCATGCTTCGATTAAGATGGCACCTTGTGAGGCCTTGTATGGTCGTCGTTGTCGATCTCCTTTGTATTGGGATGACTTATCAGAATCAATCGGCACCGAGCCCAATATGCTTATTGCCGCCCGCGAGAAGGTAGCTTTAATCAGGAGTCGTTTGTTGACCGCTCAGAGTCGACAGAAATCATATGCAGATAATCGTCGTCGACCATTAGAGTTCGAGACCGGTGATCACGTTTTGGTCAAGGTATTCCCGAGTCGAGGTATCTTCCGTTTCGGGAAGCGGGGAAAGTTGAGCCCGAGATTCATTGGACCGTTTGAGATTTTGGATTGAGTAGGCAGTCTGGCTTATCGATTGGATTTACCTCCGGCGTTGAGCCGAATTCATAATGTTTTTCACGTCTCTCAGCTGAGGAAGTATGTTGCTGACCCGAGCTACATACTTCAGTTCGATGAAATCGAGATCGCGGATGATCATTCGTATGAGAAGCGTCCTGTACTAGTTTTAGAGCGGCGAATCAAATAGTTGAGGAGCAAGACGATTCCATTGGTTAAAATTCAGTGGTCTAGACACGGAGTCGAAGAGGATACTTGGGAAACCGAGGATAGTATGCGGGAGAGTTATCCCGAGTTATTTAACTCTTTTTAAGAGGGTGAGTATGTAATGCCCGGTTGTAATTCATTCATTATCATTTAGTAATTATCATTCAGTAATTGTCACTCAGTAATTTTCACTCATTAATAATCATTAATCATTCACGTTCATTCATTTTATTCATCGGTGGCGTATTTTTAGCTGTGTATCAATTACCGATCGTCATTCATCTCCGTTTGAGTATCGAGATGAGAGTATCTTCATAATCACCATGATGGGTAGTCTTGTATTGGAAGTATCATCTATTGCATGTTGTCGGACTCAATTATATTCATACAAGTTTGGGATGTCGGATCATTCAGCAATGTGTTTCGAGTAGACGGAATTGTCATTTCGTTGGCGTCCAACAGCGAGTTACGGCCGTAACATGCGTTCGTTGTTTTCAGGTAATATCGGGCGAAGTGGACTTACGGCCGTAAGGGTTGTGGCATACGGCCGTAAGTTTAGGCAGGTACGGCCGTAAGGCTTGGACGGTTACGGCCGTACGATCGAGCAGGTGTGTCCGGTCAGTTTCGATGAAGGCTTCTTAGGCCCGTATGAATTGGCCGAGTATGGCCATATGAGTCGAGTTACGCCCGTTACGCCCGTAAGGCATGTGCGGTTACGGCCATATGTCTGTCGGCAGATTTTCGACGAAGTCGGGTTACGCCCGTATGATATGGCGGGTTACGGCCGTAAGGCCGTTGACTTGGAGATGTTACGGCTGTAAGTAGGCTGAGTTACGGCCGTAACAATGGCAGTACTTAAGTACCTGGATGGGTTTTTGAGCTCATTTTTCTCATTCCTTCACTTGAGTTCCGAGAGAGAAGTTCTTGGGAGAGATTTTCTTCATCACATCACTTGGGTAGGAGTGTTCTAAGCATATATCTTGGATTGGGAAGCTTGGATAGTCGATTTGACTCGAATTCACCGGATCGAAGTGTTTGGATCTTCAAAGGTAAATTCTTCAACACCTTGGTTTTCGATTTTGAGTTGGGATATGATATTTTGGATATGATAATCATGATATATGAAGTGATATACTTGTGATTATGAATTGTTAAGGATTATCATCGGATTAATTGGGATTATTCAAGAACACTTTGAATATTGTTTCGGATTTGGGGGTTTTCGATTAGATGTTGTTGAAATCTCGAATTGTGTATTCATTTTGGATTATTGATTGTATTGAAGATGTCTTGTTGGATTGAATCACTCCTTGGAAGTTGGTATCGATATATTTGAGGATTGGTTGTAAACACTCGAAGATTGGTTACAACGTGTTTGTTATAATGCCCCAATGAACTTGGATTATTCGTATCGACGTTTTGAGTGAGTTATAATCGTGCTTGATACGTATATTGAACAGATTGTGGGTAATTGTGTTATTCAAGTTTGTTCGAGCGACTGACATCTCATTTTTGGACGTTTGTTCGAGGAAGGACATTCTTTACCGGTGTTGTGTAAGTTAATTCTTACTCGGTTAAAGGGATATTCATTCCTTATGTTGTTGTTCATTCATACATGTAATTCACTCATAATATATCATTCATCTCGAGACTTGTAATTATAAATTAATCATTCAATTCACGAGGAATGACGGTTCCAATCATTTCAATGAGCTACCATTCATTTCATTGTTATTTCATCTCGGTGAGTCATTCTTGACCCTTGTCGGATTATTATTCATTAATATGTTAGGAATACTTGTTAGATTTTGATGATGTCATAAATATAAAATCAAATGTTTATTACTTGTCAAAAATGTAAGGAAGAACCAAATGAGTATCTTCCATAGGCCAAAATATGTTAAGTATAAAACCTGGCAAAATGTAAAGAAGAACCAAATGAGTGTTTTCTATAGGCCAAAAATTAGTTAGGCTAAAATCAGCTAAGTATTGAGTACAGCTAAGTACATCAGAGAGGATCAGTCGAGTCAAGTAAGAGTAGTCCTGGTCGACATAATTTATCAGAGAAGTTTGACCAGACTGCAGCCAAGGTACCTCAGGGAAGTCACCTGATCAGATAAGTCACAAACAGTGAACAGCAGAGAGGTCCTGACTGCAGAGATGTTAGCTGCATATCAGCCTACTCGAAGTCAGCCAAGTACTCCAAGTCCACGTCAGCATGAGTTGAAAAGTCAAGTATTACGGAAAGTCACATGCAACGTGAAGAGACAAATTGGAGTGATTCCCGCTAGAGATATGATTTAAATAAATCATCCAGACCCACCTTGAAGACTTTAATCGTTTTATATTCAAAAGATTCGGTGCTCACATGTAGAAGTCTTCACAACAGTCGAAAGATAAAATAAAATAATGGGAATCCAGCCTTGCAACGTTCAGAAATTAAACAAAGAAGTCTCCCTCTCCAACGGACGGATTTGTTCAAAAGATTTGCAACGGCTACAAGGAAAAAGCTCAGAGATCATGACCTATATATATCCGAAGATTTGAAACTGAGCAATCACCGGTGCGAACATACTTTCAAGCGATCAAAGCAATCAAGCAATCTAAAGCAATCAATAGCATCGTGAAAAGAGCGGTTCTAAGAGTTCATACTTAAAGAAGCTCTTAGTTGGAGAAGACAAAAACTCTTGTCTATAATCCTGAGTACGGGGTACTTCACTGGTTGAAGTAAGAGACTGTAAAGGCATCCAAGGATCGAGGATCAAGAGGTGGAAGGCAGTCAAGTGTGTACAACGGCACGGATTTCCACTGGTTGGAAGCTGTTGTAATGTGGTTTGAATCACTGTAATATTTATCACTGGTTGAGAATTATAGTGAATTCATATCCAACTGGTTTGGAGAAAAGTGGATTAGTAGAGGATTACCCCACCTCTGAGACCACTATAATTGCCTGCGTTATTTACTATTTTATTGCATCATACTTTAACTGTTGCATTCATTGTTAAGTGTTTCATTAGTTGCTTTCTATTCGTCATCAGCTGACTTCCGCATATATTAAAGAACAAACGACTCCAAGTCATTTGTCTACCTATCAGCTGAAGAAACTCACTCTTCGTGAAAAAGAGTTTAAGAGTTTCTACAAGTCTATTCACCCCCCCTCTAGACTTGTATCTGGACGACTTGTGACCTACAAGTGGTATCAGAGAGGTTGGTTCATTTATTTCACGAACCAGATCTATATCAGATATATATCTTTACTCTCACTTTATAATAGAACACATGCACTCTAGACTCCCTGTGTATTCAGTTGACGAGTATGATCTGTGGAAGATAAGGATGCAGGCACACTTATCTTCGATTCATGACGACATGTGGTGCATCATCGAGGACGGTCCATTCATCTTTGAGAAGGACAACACAGCAGAGGAGATCGCAGCAGGGAAGCCATAGAAGATTCCTAAGAAGAGGATGGAGCTGACTCCCGAAGAAAGAAAGCTGGCCAATCTTGATAACCGGGCCAGAGATGTGTTATATCAAACTCTTGACAAATCGACCATGGTCAAGATCAAGAACTGTAAGAATGTCAAAGAAATCTGGGACACATTAGCCCTAATGTGTGAAGGAACGGAGCTGATCAAGGAAAACAAGCTGTCAATTGCTATCCAAAAATTTGACAACTTTAAAATGAAGAATGGTGAATCCATAGATCAAGTGGACACAAGGTTCACTGAGATTATTAATAAGATCAACTCCCTCGGCAAAACCTATGGCAACAGGGAAATGGCACTAAAGGTTCTCAGATCTCTCAACCCCGAATGGTGCATGAAGGTCGTGGCCATGAGAGAGTCCAAGGACCTGAATAAGATAAAGATTCAAGAGCTGTTCTCTGATCTGAAGGCTTATGAGTTCGAGCTTCCAAGTTCATCCTCAACTGAGCCTGCAGAGAAGGGAATCGCATTTGCAGCCGAGTCCCCTGCCAAGAGCCTATCTGATGTGAAACCTCCAAATCCACTAGATTTTGAGGAAGAAATGGTGTTCATAATGCAAAGGTTCAGCAATTTTAGAAAGAACTACTCCAAATACAAGAAAAATTATAAGGAGAATCCAAGAAGGAACCAGAAGGCTGGAAGCTGGAAAGTAGAATGCTACAACTGTCACAAAACAGGACACATCCAAATGGACTGTCCTGAGCTCAAGAAGGACGAAACCAAGAAGGAGGTGGGCAGAAAGGAAGATAGAAGAAAGGCCCTCATCGGAGAAGACCAGGAGCATGTCGAATCAAGCAGCGGATTCTTTTCTGATGAAGATGAGGAGTATGACTGCCTGATGGAAAACCTAGCTGATGAAGAGGTAACTTCTAAACCCACCGGTTCAAATAATAGCTCAGCCATGTCACAAGATATGGATCTGCACGAATCGGTAAATCAGTTATTTAAAGATTTTGAAACACTCAAATCTGCACACCAAATCAGTCAATGAGAGAAGACTCAGCTGCAAGATGAGAATAGGCAGCTGAAAAATGATTTCGAAAAACTCAGCCTAGATTTGAATAAGGTTGAGATAACTGCAGCTGACTTTAAAAACCAGGCTGACATTAACACAGCTGAGATAAACAGACTAACCATTTTACTTAAAGGAAAATCAGCTGCACTTACTCATGCCAAAAACGAGTTTACTAAGCTGACACAGGTGAATAAGACTCAGGCGCAGGAAATAACCTCCCTGAAGGCGTCTTCAACCCTGGAAGAATTGTGTACCAACAAAAGGCCACTATATTCCAAATCAGGTCTTGGATATGATCCTCACACTCCCTCTAGTTCTAAAAGAAAATTTATCAAGGGAGAAACAATTGTCTCGACTGTTGAGCCTACGTATAAACCGATATTCAAAAACAGGCAACAGCCAAGTCAAATGTCTAGGCTGCAGTCAGGTTACACCAGGCAGCCACCTAGACAGGCGACTAGCAAAGTGCTTGCAAAAGCAAAGCCAGCACAACATGCCCACTATTACCAACAACTCCCCAAAACAGATTTCATAATGGGAGGCGGATGGAAACCTCAAGGTTATCCTAATTACCAAAATGAACAAGTGTGGAGACCACAAAGATTTAATAAATGGTCTCAGCCTAGATTTAGAAATGGCCCACACTATCAACATTTTGAGGAATATCCGGTATACAATCCCAACAGGAGATTTAGACCTCGAACTTACACACCTTATGAGGGTTATAATAATAATAACAATTTCTATAATCCAAGGAGAAATCAATTCTCCAGGAAACCAGCTAACCCCAAAGGACCCACACAGATTTGGGTACCTAAATCTCTTCTTGTCTAATTGCAGAAAAGGTGGAAGTACTACAAACACATCTCCACAAGCTCAAATTTTGGAGGTGAAGAATGGTTCGTAGATTCTGGATGCTCGAGTCATATGACCGGGAACAAGAAGATGCTGTCCAAATACACTAAAGAAAGAGGTCCCGATGTAACCTTTGGAGATAGCTCTAGAGGACAGACAAAAGGCTTTGGAGAGCTGCACCGAGGAAACATTGTGATATCCAAAGTTCATTATGTCAAAGGGCTCAAGTACAACCTCCTGAGCATAAGCCAATTCTGTGACGAGAAGAACCTAGTAGTCTTCACCATCTTGAAGTGTATGGTGATAGACATCTTATCTGGAGAAATAAAGCTACAAGGTTTCAGAAGAAGAGATGTCTACATGATTGATTGGAACACAGGAACACCTAACTCCTGTTTTCTATCCAAGACAGTAGCTGAAAATGGATGGTTGTGGCACAAAAGACTGTGTCACCTGAACTTCAAAGCCATCAACAAGATTAGTTCTCAGAAGCTGGTCAGAGGACTTCCAAATGAAGCATTCAAGAAAGAAGCACTTTGTGATGCATGTCAGAAAGGAAAGCAGACCAAGGCATCGTTCAAGCCAGTTCAGCCTACAACACTCACAACAAGGATCTTAGATCTACTCCACATGGATCTATTTGGTCCTATCAAGCCAAGGACTTTGAGCGGCCGAAAGCATGCCCTTGTTATAGTAGATGATTATTCAAGGTACACTTGGATTATCTTCCTATACAAGAAAAGTGAAACCTTGACCAATCTACTCGAGTCACGAGAAGGATCCGAATGAGAAATCCCTTTCCATAATCAAGATCGGATCGGATAGAGGAGGAGAGTTTCTCAACAAGGCGATAATCGATTACTGATCGAGAATGGGGTCCAGATGAGCTCTGCGGCCTGTGACGCCCAGCAGAATGGTGTTGCTGAAAGAAGGAACAGAACCCTGAAGGAAGCAGCAAGGTCCATGATTGCAGAAGCGGACCTACCCAAAAGGTTCTGGGCTGAAGCTGTCAACACAGCCTGTCACACCCAGAACAGGAGTATGATAGTAGGGAGACATGGCAAAACTCCCTATGAGGTTTGGAATAATAGAACTCCTACTGTTTCTTACTTTCATGTTTTTGGTTGTAAGTGTTTCATCCACAACAATGGTAAAACACAGCTAAATGCCTTTGATGCTAAAACTGATGACGGTCTCTTTATGGGATATGCACAAAGAAGCAAGGCATATAGAGTTTTTAATAAAAGAACCTTAGTTGTGGAGGAAACACCCCATGTTGTTTTTGATGAATCTACCGTTGAGTACAGGAAACAAATTGAGCTAATTGAGAACAAGCTCAAGACAGCAACCCTTGAAGAAGTCATTATACATGACACTGGAATGGTGGACTCACCTGCAGACCAGCCTGATGACCCAACTGCAGCTGCTGAAGACCCAACTGCAGATCAGACAGGATCACCAAACCTATCTGATCCGATTCTGCTTGAAGAAGACCAATGTGAGTGACAAAGACTCATCTGCAGATCAGAACCAACCTGCAGATGACAAGACGGTAGCTGATCCAGTTGCAAACCAGAACCCAGCTGATGCAGATAACCACCAGGGCAATCCAACAGGGGGAACAAACCCAGAAGAGGACGATATCCCCAAATGGCTCAAAGATCACCCAATTCAGCAAATTATCGGAAAGTTGACTGATGGAGTTAAGACGAGACAGTCAACCCTACCAGCAGGAATGGCGATGTTCTCATGTTTTATGTCGCAAATTGAACCTAAAACCATAGAACAAGCCTTGGAAGATTATTCATGGATTAATGCCATGCAAGAGGAATTGGAGTAGATGGAAAGAAACAAAGTTTGGGAACTAACAGACAGACCTGATCACAAGAAGGTTATTGGGACCAAATGGGTGTACAAAAATAAGAGTGATGAAGACGGAGCTGTTGTTAGGAATAAGCCACACTTGTAGCAAAAGGTTATGCACAGTGTGAGGGAATAGATTTTGATGAAACCTATGCACCTGTTGCAAGATTAGAGGCCATCAGACTATTCCTCGCATATGCTGCATTTAAGGACTTTGAAGTATATCAGATGGATGTAAAGAGTTCTTTTCTGAACGGAATCCTAGAAGAAGAAGTCTATGTAGAGCAACCCCCAGGTTTTGTCAAAGGAGACAAAGTCTATAAGCTGTTGAAGGCTCTTTATGGACTCAAGCAAGCACCAAGAGCGTGGTATGAAACACTATCTATGTTTCTTGAGAAAAATGGATTTTGCAAAGGGAAGGTGGACAAGAGCCTATTGAGAGTGGAGCACGAAGGCCACATATTAATAGTCCAGATTTATGTGGATGACATCATATTCGGATCAACCAATCCAGAGTTATGCGAGAAATTCTCCAACCTCATGCAAGGAGAATTTGAGATGAGTATGATGGTAAAGCTTAACTTTTTTCTCGGACTACAAGTTAAGCAGATGTAAAAATGAATTTTCATCAACCAAGCAAAGTATACCAGAGACCTTATCAAGAGATATGGAATGGAATCAGCCAAGCCCGCAAGAATTCCTATGAGCACAAGTACTCACCTGGATGCAGACGAGGCAGGCATATCAGTGGACTCAACCCACTACAGAGGACTCATTGGATCTCTTCTGTACCTCACTGCAAGCAGGCCAGACATATCCTATGCCGTAGGAGTTTGTGCACGATTCCAGTCCAAGCCGAAGCAATCACACCTAGATGCAGCCAAGAGGATAATAAAGTACCTTAAGTCTACAATTAATGTTGGACTATGGTATCCCAAGGATGATAATTTCGAGCTGTCAGGATACTCAGATGCGGATTTCGCAGGATGCAAAATCAACAGGAAGAGCACTAGTGGAACGTGTCAATTCCTAGGAACCAGACTGATATCCTGGTTTAGCAAGAAGCAGGTTTCTAACTCTATCTCCACTACAGAGTCAGAATACCTAGCTGCAGGTAGCTGTTGTGCACAAATTTTATGGATTAGACAGCAGCTAAGGGATTATAATATCATTGCCAACGAAGTTCCAATCTGGTGTGACAACAATAGTGCTATTGCAATAACCAACAATCCGGTTTTGCATTCAAGGACGAAGCACATTGATGTTAAGCACCACTTCATCAGAGACCATGTGCTTAACAAAAGGGTTAGAGTTGAAAGAGTCAGCACAGACTACCAGATAGCTGACATCTTCACTAAACCCTTGCCAGAAGAAAGATTTCTGGAGCTGAGCAGAGATCTTGGATTACTAGATTGGGAATCTAGTACTGAAGCAAGCTGAAGCATTTCAGAGGAAGGACGGACCCAGCTGGAGAATCAGACCCTAGCTGATCCAGGCAAGAAGACGAAGGACGAACAAAGGAACCTAGCTGATCAGAATACCAGGCGAGAAGTCAACTCACCTGATGCAGAGCGGTCAACAGTCAACAAATCAGACCAGCTAAGTTTTCTAAACTGACCTCTGAATATTTAATTATTATCTGCCATATTTATGATATTATTATATTAATTTTGGATAACAACTGGCATTTAAATATATATTTTCCTAAGCCAAGTGGCAATTTTAATACACGCGTCAATCGCCTATTAAATCAACCTCCACGGTGGCCAATCAGAATCAACCGTCGAATTTTAAAATGGGCCACCGATTCAAATTTGAAATTCAAAAGAATATCAAAAGGCGTACCACCGTTTCAAATATATAATAAATTAATACAAACATCTTTTCATCTTCTTTATAAGGAAAGAAGACCTTTCACTTTACCCTTTACGCTTACAAAAACCCTAGATTTTTCAGAGCAAAAATTCCTTGAACACCAAATACACTAAAATCTTTTATTTGCAGAAATGGCATCTTTCGAAGGAGTTAATTTGAAGGCGGTGAAAGACCAGATCATTTTCTCGCTGGTCGTCGACTTTGAAGGCTTATTGGAAGCCAATCTGGAGGACTACGACATGCTTAATCTGATTCGCGCAATGAAGCTTAATGGGATCTACCCATTTCTAGACATCAATCCTCAACACCTGTACAAAGAGGATGTTATCTCATTCTATCGCGAATCTTATTTGATTCAAGACGGAATTCATAGCACAGTTGGCGGAATACCAGTCAGCATATCTCGAGAGACGATCCGTACTATCTTTGGTATGAAGCACCACGGTTTAGCATTCGAAGCTCTCAAGCAATCTGCCGCCGAAACCTGGAAGAAGATTAAGGTGGAAAATATCCCAGAAAAACTGAAATTCACTGCCAAGAGGAGTGAACTCAAGAGGATTTACCGTTTTGCGTTGGACATTACCAACAAAATAATAATGGGGATGGCCGGCAGTAATGATCAATTGTCGTCGTCAAAGTTTATGGTGCTGGGAGCACTGATTCAGGAAGAAGAAGTTGACTGGGCAGACTACATCTTCAGGCAACTTGTGCGAGAGGTCAACAAAGCCGAATGGCTTGTTGATGAGAAGAGATTCAAAACAAAGCTGGCGTTTGGAACGCAGCTAAGTTGGTTTTTGGAAAAGACTGGTGTGGCAAAGGGAAGCACTGACCCCTTCCACCCTAATAAAAGACTTGGTCATATGGACCACGAGAAGGTGAGGAAATTCGGAGGCACTGGGAGAGCAGCTCAGATGTTGAAGGAGCTGCCGGACACAAGGACATATCCGAGATACTATTCATCAGGAGAGTCGGACAGACCTGCAGCCGATATCGCAACTGCAGTCGAGTCAGACACCGAGTCCGACGACACTCCCATTGCAGTCAGATTTAAGAGAAGGGGACCAGCCCCTGAAGGACCCTCTATTCTGCAGTCATCACTAGAACCCTCTCCCAAGAGGCCAAGGAAACTGCAATTTAGTGAGGAAGAGCAGTCTGAACATCTTGCCAGTCCCTCAGCCAGATCACCAATTCATCTGGAAGACCTGCCTGCACCAGGCACCCTCGAGACTCGGATTGTACCTGTACTCACCCCCCAGCCTACATTTCCGAAGAAGAAGCAGGTCTCATAATTTCTATCCCTGAAGCTAATTATACCTTTAACCTGCTAGAAAACAATACTTTCAACCTATCAATTGAGCAACTCCAGCTTGTTAAACCACAAGCATTAAAACACTCTTTTGTAAACATTTTTGAAGAGTGGAAGTTTTTCAAAACTCTGACATTTTCAAACCTTCAAACTTACATTGCAACTAGTGGTTGGGAATATCCCCAAGCCACTGAGGAGGTTCTGATTCACTTTTGCAAAGAATCAGACTTAGTATTAATCCTCCAGGATAATTGGTTCATGTCCCATTTTAAAACAAACATGGACCAATTTATCCATTCCATAATGCTTAGCATTTTTGATGGTTCTTTTGGAGAAGAGGAGGAGGAGGAAGTTGAAAAAGAAATTAGAATTGAGGAGGTAGATGGAGAAGGAAATAAATAAGTTGTTGATTTGGTTGATGAAGAAGAAGAAGAAGAGCAGGAAGAGAGAAGAACAGAAGAAAATACTCTAGTTGAAAAACAGTCAGGAGAAATTGAGAAAACAGAAGAGTTGGCTGATGAAGAAGAAGAAGAAGAAGAAGAAGGAGAAGAGGTAGAACAAGAAAAAGATGGAGAAAAGGAGGATGATGATGATGATGATGATGATGAAGGATAAAAGGAGGAGAAGGATGATGATAACAATGATGATGATAATGATGATGATGATGATGATGATGATGATGGAGGAGATGCAAGAGCCGAAAAAGAAAATGAAAAAGAAAAGGATGAGGAGGGAGAAAAAGAAAATATTGAAGAAAAGGCAGAAGAAGAGAAGGAGGAGGATCAGGAGAAAGAGGAAGAGAAAGAAGAAGAAAAGGAGCCAGAGCCGGAGCCAGAGCCTATTCACGAAGGCTGAGATAGATCGTGGTACTGCAGTACACCAGCCTAGACGCAGAGCTAGCTGAAGACTCCAGGTCAGGGACCTCGGAGAAAACCCCCTCTGGACTACCAGCTGCAGACATAAGCCTGCAGTCTAGTGGTTCTTTTGCAGAAGGCTCAGGAGAGCACTCTCCATCAGCTCAGATATCTCTTGCCATGACTGAGCTGATCAGGCAAATCGTCAAAGATACAATTGGAGAGCTGCTAACGTCTCAGGTCACTCCTGACCTTCAATCAATCAATGCCAAGATCGACACTCTACTGCAGAGAGAGATTCCTCAGCCCCCTCCCTCTACCAACAACAGAATGCCATTTGGCATGTCTGATTGGATGAGCAGAATGGACCAGCAATTAACTACCCTTGTTGATGCTGGCAAAAAGGGGGAAGAGAGAGTTCAGGGGGAAGGAAGTAATCAAGGAGAAATAAGGGCAGAGATAAGAAGCAAGAAGAAGCACGATATCCTTCAAATTGAAGGACCCTCAAGTCTGAAGAGGAAGGGAGGGGCAGATCCAGATGAACAGGCTGACCAGCCTGAAGGAAAGAGAAGGAGGACTAGAGGAGGATTTGGGCCTACTCTAGAATGGGAAGGAAATGAGTTGTGGTATGTTGAGGATTTTATACCATATGAAGCCCTGCCCATGTGGGGATCTGCAAAGAAGAAATTCATCAGAGATTACTACGTCTGGGAAATATTCGAGGATGATAATCTCTCCCCACAGCAGATCTTCATCAATTTCATGGAAGAAGCTCACCCAAAACTCTGGACTATTCTGAAGAAGCATGCTAAGGAACAAAACGCTTATCCTATGATTCCCTCATTCAGAGCAGAGGAAGCGCCGACCCGTCTGGACAATGAGCTGAATGAGCTAGAGCTTCAAAGAGAAATCAAGCAGTTATGTCTTGAGAATAGATTTACATCACAACAAGAACAAGACTTTGCAGCTCTTGTTGTGAAGAGGAAATATGGTCTTGCTCCAGTCAAGATAAGACCAATTGGAGCCAAACCATTCAGGTCTGCCAAACAGCCTATTCGCAGAGGCAGAGGAAGAGGCAGATGACTTCATTTCTTTATGCTTGTAATTTTTTATTTCTGTACCTGTAAAAACTTTCTTGTAAATTTCAATCATAAACAAGTCAGAAAGTTTTATAACAGTATGTTGAATGACAATTTCCAGTTGTCTCAATATTAGACTGATTTTAGTTTGTGTCTTGCACTTAAGTGCAGACTTGGTCATTTGATTACTTGCTTAAAGTTTTGCCATCATCAAAATAGGGGGAATTTGTTAGGAATACTTGTTAGATTTTGATGATGTCATAACTATAAAATCAAATGTTTATTACTTGGCAAAAATGTAAGGAAGAACCAAATGAGTATCTTCCATAGGCCAAAATATGTTAAGTATAAAACCTGGCAAAATGTAAAGAAGAACCAAATGAGTGTCTTCTATAGGCCAAAAATTAGTTAGGCTAAAATCAGCTAAGTACTAAGTACAGCTAAGTACATCAGAGAGGATCAGTCGAGTCAAGTCAGAGTAGTCCTGGTCAACATAATTTATCAGAGAAGTTTGACCAGACTGCAGCCAAGGTACCTCAGGGAAGTCACCCGATCGATAAGTCACAAACAGTGAACAGCAGAGAGGTCCCGATTGCAGAGATGTTAGCTGCATATCAGCCTACTCGAAGTCAGCCAAGTACTCCAAGTCCACGTCAGCATGAGTTGAAAAGTCAAGTATTACGGAAAGTCACATGCAACGTGAAGAGACAAATTGGAGTGATTCCCGCTAGAGATATGATTTAAATAAATCATCCAGACCCACCTTGAAGACTTTAATCGTTTTATATTCAAAAGATTCGGCGCTCACATGCGTAAGTCTTCACAACGGTCGGAAGATAAAATAAAATAATGGGAATCCAACCTTGCAACGTTCGAAATTAAACAAAGAAGTCTCCTCTCCAACGGACGGATTTGTTCAAAAGAGTTGCAACGGCTACAAGGAAAAAGCTCGAGAGATCGTGACCTATATATATCCGAAGATTTGGCGAGCAATCACCGGTGCGAACATACTTTCAAGCGATCAAAGCAATCAAGCAATCTAAAGCAATCAATAGCATCACGAAAGAGCGGTTCTAAGAGTTCATACTTAAAGAAGCTCTTAGTTGGAGAAGACAAAAATCTTGTCTATAATCCCGAGTACGGGGTACTTCCTTTGGTTGAAGTAAGAGACTGTAAAGGCATCCAAGGATCGAGGATCAAGAGGTGCAAGGCAGTCAAGTGTGTACAACGGCACGGATTTCCACTGGTTGGAAGCTGTTGTAGTGCGGTTTGAATCACTGTAATATTTATCACTGGTTGAGAATTATAGTGAATTCATCTCCAACTGGTTTGGAGAAAAGTGGATTAGTAGAGGATTACCCCACCTCTGAGACCACTATAATTGCCTGCGTTAATTACTGTTTTATTGCATCATACTTTAACTGCTGCAATCATTGTTAAGTGTTTCATTAGTTGCTTTCTATTCGTCATCAGCTGACTTCCGCATATATTAAAGAACAAACGACTCCAAGTCATTTGTCTACCTATCAGCTGAAGAAACTCACTCTTCGTGAAAAAGAGTTTAAGAGTTTCTACAAGTCTATTCACCCCCCTCTAGACTTGTACCTGGACGACTTGTGACCTACATAATGTTCATCGGTCACTTTTGTTCTTGTGACTTTCTGGGTTAATATTGCGCGGCCGGGTGGGGATGTGTGGAATTTTTAGTTGGGCACTTGATAGTCATGTGATCGGGTTCACCGACACAATGGACTGTGCACACGGTAACGTACCTCCGTGAGACTAATTAGGTACAAGGGCGGGTGTGTCCGGACACTCGTCTTGTGCACTTGCACATACCATTACGGGTGTACTATGATGCCCCTCTTCAGCTGGATTTCATAACTAGGATATGTGATTGTTGTATATTGTTCAACCCTTTAGGATTGTTGTTCTGTGTAACTGACCCCGTTGGGGGATGTTGTTTTCAGGTCATGGCAAGGATAAAGCACGGAAAGAGAACGTTGATGGCGAGGAGTCCCAGTGATACTAGTAGGGGGCCCCAGTCCTTTCAGTCATTCATGTTTTCTTCATTTTATTTCCGCTGCAGATTTCCGTTTGGATACTCATTTTCATTCAGTGTTGTATATTTTATCTTCATATAAAATATACATGTATTCCGTATTATCTTGGGTGTGTTGTACTTAAAACTCCTCATCGGAGTAATTGATGATATAATATGGTTCGGTACTGCAATTATATTATTTAAGTCATTAATTTTCATTCGCCTAGTGGGTCCTAGTCGGGGGTCCACGGCACTGTAATAGTCGCCTAGTTTGGGGCGTTACAAAGACAAGCGTTAGCGTGCGCTAACGAGAGCTCTAGACCCACTCCAGTAGCTTCTGGACGGTCCCCGAACTACCAGTTAGCGTGCGCTAATAGCCGCACCTTAGCGCGGGCTACAGGGCTCCATAGTGTGCGCTGCCGAACTCCCAGTTGAATGCAGTAGCTTCTGCCCCTCGCGTTAGCGTGCGCTATCCACAAGGTAGCGTGCGCTAACTCTGCACAGTAGCGCGTGTTGCAACACCTAGTAGCGTGCGCTACACCTAGGGCTGAGCACCGGGTCTGACCCGGCCCAGACCGACCCGGTCCGGAATGGCCCGGATAATAAATGGTCGGACTTTATCGACCCGTAGCCCGGACCTGTTCAAAACCGGGCCAACCTGGTCCAGACCCGGTAAAACCGGGTCAGTCCGGGCTAGCCCGGTTATAGCCCGATTTTGTAAAGAAAATTCTTTTTTTTTGCATATTAAGTGTCTTTTTATTACATATAAAATGCTTTCTTCTTTACATACTCCCATAAAATACAATTATCAATCTTAATATCTTCATGTAGTAATCAAACTCCCAAGTTCAACAATATTTTAGTATAAATAAACTTAATTAGAATAATGTGCAATCATAATCGAGCCATTAATCATCATTATTTCATCACCATCGAGGGTAAATTACAATAAAAAATATTTTTTTTTTTGTATTTTTATTTTTACCGGGTCGTTCCGGGCTAGACCCGGATTTTCCGGGTTTTGACCCGGTCCGGCCCGGAACCCGATTTTATACAAAATGCAGACCCGAGACCTGGACCTAATTAACAGGTCCGGTCCGGGTTCGGTCCAGGTCCGGGTAAAAACCGGGTCCGGACTATTTGTGCTCAGCCCTACATCTATATCGAACCAAACTCGTCATAACAATAATACTCCCCACCGGGACGACAAACACGTGACGATCTGGAAGAAAGCGAACAAATAATGAAGTCCGACATACAACCACATAAACACAGGCACCATATATCCGCTTGAATCGGTAAGTAATTTAAGATGTCCGGACGCCAAAATCCTGGGTATTACACTCTACCCCACTAAAAATAAGTTTCATCCCGAATCTTAAAACATGAAACACTAAGGGTAAGGCAACCTTAGACAACACTCGTTATCTGTTGCTGACAGCATACAACAAACCTAATGAAGTACATAACTGCTACAGTCCGACTCAATACGCAAGAGTATTTACGAGTTGCAATGAACATGAATCACTACGGTTGATTAATCCGAATAGCACAACAACCAAAACACGAGTCTAGCGCTGAACAAGTATGTAATTCCGATAGCCTCATAAGTTTAGAAGATCACATACGAAAACAATTAGTGGAAACTCTTGTAAAATTACGAAGTGCCCTAGATGCTCAATAATCGCGATTTGAGATCGAACAATAACAATCGGACAATAATGATCGAATAACAACTATCTAATAACACGATGGAACAACAACTCCGAAGTTCACACCTCAACTCAAGACATTAAATGAACTTGTAAGAACTACAAGACATTTATTTCGCATAGGGCTCACGAGAGTCTAACCAAACTTGAAAAGGCCAATAACGATAAACGGATTAATCCGAAACAATATCACAACTCATTCGAACGAAAAAAACCAAAGCATAGAACAAGTTCAGAAAGTATCAACGAACGCGAGCGAGTCGATAGCAAGCAACTGGCAAATTACACCTTCCAGGGACTCCTTAGAGTCGATCCTGATGTTGGTGCTAGAGTCAGTGCCTCAAAAGACTCAGTAACCAACTCGCAAAACTGATGTGTCCCTTGGCATACTAACAAATAACCACCTAGAGCAACAAAATCATAATACATAATCGCACACAACAATTGCCATCACCAGACAGCACACGTAAAATACAGTCACAAGTGATCGGTTTCGGGCAAAACTTGGCTTCCAAAAATTCCTGGAATTCCACCCACGTGACGACACGATCCCGAGGTTTAACAACTTCCCACCAATTAGTGGCATATTGAGGGGGATTCATACGAACTACCTCTTGAAGCCATTGGTTTGCACCGACGTTCTGAGTCGCATCTTTGTTACATTGAACCACCTGGGTCAACTGAGTCATCCGTGTTGCTACTTGTTGCAATATAGTAGCAATACCAAGGCCAACGTCATGCCCGACAATATTCTCTTGGTCCCGCGTCTAATCCCCGTGGCTATCTGTACAACGGTTATGACCACGAGATCTGCCCCTGGGCGTACTGAGCAGATACCCACACAACACGATGAAACACAACATCTCAACATAGTATATCAAAGTGCCAACTCAGCACAACATATCAACATAAGGCAACAAATAGCAACACGATAAAAATATCCACTCAGGATAATTACACGAATACAAAAATTACAATTGCAACTGATGAAACTTATGGTCGTAACTAACGGATCACATAACCGTATCAACAAAAAATTAACGACCATTATCGCTACAATCACGGCTATAATATACTACATATTGTATCCAATCACTTTTAACATTCTTTTAAAACTTCTCTGGGTATCCATTTAAATAATATCATTTGAAAATCTTTGAATTTGCATGTTTATTCGAAATACAATATTGAAAGTACTTTTGGTACCTCGGGCTGTTTTATCAAGACTATAACCACAGTTCATAACCGTTTGTTTTGAAAACCTTTGCAAAAACAGTAACTCAAAACAGCAAGTTACCCTGAAATCGACATCATCAAGATAACCATGTCATATTAGCACTAATCACTTCCACGATCAACAATCTCATCCGAGTAACATCATACAAGCTACAATTGTGGTCCAACTCATGCAAAACACAATCAAATACTCAGCCAAAATTTCTTAACAAGAAAGGCAACAGGACAATAAATCAAATCACTAGGCCTCACAAGCAATCCGAGTTTAAAGTTTAAGCAGAGTAAGATTTTTCAGCTTTCACTATTTATTTTTTTGAAAGTAAAAATCACATTTTTATTTTGGAATATAGAAATTTTATGGTCTGAAAGATTTTTAAAATCGTGCACTCGAATCATTTGAAAATTAAAACAATACGTTTAAAATCATTTTCGAAAATCCTCTCAACACGATAAAAGATCAACGACGGTAACATTTTACAAAATGTCCAAAGTACTTTAAAACACCTTTTTCAAATAACGTCATTGGGTTTCATTTGATAATACAAGGCGGGCTCGTAAATTTCGAACAATTTTACAAAAGTCCACACGAAACCGCCGCTTAACCGTGCCGTCAAAATATTTTCGAAAATTGGTTTTCCACAAACTTACAAGTCTATGAAATTTTCAGAAAAGCATTTTCAAGCACACACACAACAGACATAATTACTAATGCGAACATGTTTGTAGCATATAACAACAATTAGCCAAAATAGTTAATTCTCAAACACATGTCTATACGACATTCAAGATCACCAATTCATCAGACACAACTCATTACCACCAAATTCAAACACACGTCAACACCATCTATATGAGTTTCTCAACAAACTCTACTGTCGATACATTTCCTAGAACACATCAATGTTCAAGGTTCCATGTCACTCTACACCACTTGGTGTTCAATCCATCAATAACCAGTTCATTACCCACATAATATGCAACAAGTATCAAATACGAATTCCATCTCCCGACACGCATGTAAACAGAGTCATGAAACATAGATATTACACATAAAAGAGGAGACTTATATCCACAGGTCGCATGAAGATGATAGCTGCACCACGATATTAATCACGACCGACACCTCAAACGACGCATCACGACATGACTCAGTTAGACACAGTCCGACAAGACAAGGCTTGACAATACACGACTTGACCCGATAGCCTAGGTGTCCACAACCTAAGCTCCGATACCATATTTTGTAACACCCCAATCCACTTGAGAATATTACAGCGCCGCAGACCCTCTCCGTGAGGATCTACCAGGCTAATACAGAGACAACACATCATATTACATGCCGAAATGGCTAAATAACGAACCATTAGACCAATTTGGTCTTTCACCACAACGTACAACTTACACTTCGTATACATCTCTATTTCAAAACTCATACCCGCATAGGGGTCAAAATATAACCACGCTCCCACAAGACGGGAGAACATTACAACGGAGAGAATAATACAATTCGACCAACGAAAACCAATACTGGACCTCATGTGATTAGTATCATTTATCTCCCATCATACTTCGTATCGATCCTGTGTTTAGCTCCCCAAGGACCTGCATATACCTGAACGCAATACAGACATCCACCCCCGATTACTCGGGGGTTAGCAAAATTCCACTATTTTGATAGTGCAAGTACAAAGTGCAAATACGATCCATACACAACATGTAGGTCACAAGTCGTCCAGGAATAAGTCTAGAGGGGGGGTGAATAGACTTATTCAAACTCTTAAACTCTTTTTCTCAAAGAGTAAGTTTCTTTAGCTGATAGATAAACAAATGACTTGGAGTCATTTGTTCTTAATACGTGCGGAAGTCAGCTGATGACGAATACAAAACAACTAATGAAACACTTAATAATGAATGCAGCAGTTAAAGTATGATGCTATAAAACAGTAAAATACGCAGGCAATTATAGTGGTCTCAGAGGTGGGGTAATCCTCTACTGATCCACTTTTCTCCAAACCAGTTGGAGAT
The DNA here is from genome assembly GCA_033398695.1 of Orobanche coerulescens. NCBI lineage: Eukaryota > Viridiplantae > Streptophyta > Magnoliopsida > Lamiales > Orobanchaceae > Orobanche > Orobanche coerulescens. Next base: position 109,651,313 of record CM065817.1, on the reverse strand, counting down.
GAATTCACTATAATTTTCAACCAGTGGTAAATATTATAGTGATTCAACCAAACTACAACAGCTTCTAGCCAGTGGAAATCCGTGTCGTTGTAACACACTTGACTGTCTTGCACCTCTTGATCCTCGATCCTTGGATGCCTTTACAGTCTCGAACTTCAACCAGTGAAGTACCCCGAACTCAGGATTTAAGACACGAGTTTTTGTCTTCTCCAACTAAGAGATTCTTAAAGTATGAACTTTTGAGAACCGCTCTTTTCACGATGCTGTATTTCGCTTTTAGATTGCTTGAATGCTTTGATTGCTTGAAAGTATGTTCGCACCGTTTGTAATTGTTGTGTTGTTGCTCAGCTTCAAATATTCGGATATATATAGGTCACGATCTCTGAGCTTTTCCTTCATAGCCGTTGCAAATCTTTTCAACAAATCCGTCCGTTGGAGAGGTAGACTTCATTGTTTTCTTTCTGAACGTTGCAAGGCTGGATTCCCATAATTTAATCCATCTTTCGACCACTGTGAAGTCTTTGCATGTGAGGCGCCGAATATTTTGAATATAATACGTTTAAATTCTTCAAGGTAGGCCTGGATGAATTATTTTATTCATATCATTTGCGGGAATCTCTCCAATTTGTCTCTTCACGTTTCATGTGACTTTCCGTAATACTTGACTATTCAACGTATGCTAACGTGGACTTGGAGTACTTGGCTGATCTCGAGTAGGCTGATGTAAGTTAACTTCTCTGCAGTCTGGACCTCTCTGATGGTGACTGTTTGGGACTCGCCTGAACAAATGACCTGTCTGAGGTTACTTGACTGCAGTTTGGTCAAACATCTCTGATAATTTTTGTTGACCAGATCTTCTCTGATATAACTCGGCTGTACCTCTCTGATGAACTTGGCTGTTCGTTTTTACTTAGCCTATTTTAGCCTAACTTATTTTGGCCTATAGAAGATACTCATTTGGTTCTTCCTTACATTTTGCCAAGTATTTTACTTAACATTATTTGGCCTATGGAAGATACTCATTTGGTTCTTCCTTACATTTTTGCCAAGTAATAAACATTTGAATATATATTAATGACATCATCAAAATCTAACAAGTATTCCTAATAAATTCCCCCTATTTTGATGATGGAAAAACTTAAGCAAATATTCAAATGAACAAGTCTGCACTTAAGTGCAAGACACAAACTAAAATTAGTCTAATTTTTGAGACAACTGGAAATTGTCATTCAAAAGACTGTTATAAAATTTTCTGAATTGATTACAAATACATGTCTTAAATTTGCAAGAAAATTTTACAAGTACAGAAATAAATAAAAAGTCATCTGCCTCTGCCTCTGCCTCTTCGGATAGGCTGTTTGGCAGGCCTGAAAGGTTTAGCTCCGATTGGTCTTGTCTTAGCAGGGGCAAGACCATACTTCCTCTTTACAACAAGAGCTGCAAAATCTTGCTCTTCTTGTGATGAGAACTTATTCTCAACACACAGCTTCTTGATTTTTCTCTAGAGTGCAAGTTCATTCAAAGCATTTCCTTTCTCCAAGGTGGGAGGTTCTTTGGCTCTAAACAGAGGGATCATGGGATATGCATTTCGTGCCTCAGCATGTTTTAGAAGAATAGTCCGGAGTTGTGGATGAGCTTCTTCCATGAAGTTGATGAAAATCTGTTGTGGGGAGAGATTATCATCCTGGAGTATTTCCCAGATGTAGTAGTCTCTGATGAATTTTTTCTTTGCAGATCCCCACATGGGTAGAGCTTCGTAAGGTACAAAATCTTCAACGTACCACAACTCCTTGCCTTCCCACTCTAGAGTAGGCTCGAATCCTCCTCTTGTCCTCCTCTTTTTGCCTGCAGGCTGATCATCAGCCTGTTCTTCTAGTTCTGCTTCTCCCTTCCTTTTAGCTGAGGATGTCCCAGCAGTGATCAACTGGACATCCTGCCTCTTCTTAGTTCTAAGCTCCTCCCTTATTTCTCCTTGAATGCTACCTTCCCCCTGTATCCTTTCTTCCCCCTTTTTGCCAGCATCAACCAAAGTAGTCAACTACTGCTCCATTCTGTGCATCTAGTCAGACATGCCAAATGGCATTCTGTTGTTTGTAGGGGGAGGAGGTTGAGGGACTTCCTGCTGCAGCAAAGTATCAATCTTGGCATTGATGGATTGGAGATCAGCGGTGACCTGAGATGCAAGCAACTCTCCAATAGTATCCTTCACTATTTGCCTTAGTAGCTCGGTCATCGCAGGTGAGATCTGCGATGGTGGAGAGTGCTCGCCTGAGCCTTCTGCGAATGATCCACTAGACTGCAGGCTCCTATCTGCAGCTGGCACTCCAGATGGGGTCTTTTCAGGTGTCCCTGATCTGGAGTCCTCAGCCAACTCTGCGTCCAGGCTGGTATACCGGGCAGGCGCCCCAGTCTTGTCTGCAGCCTCTAATTCTGGCTCTTTCTCCAGCTCCTTTTCTTTCTCTTCTTCTTCCTTTTCTAATTCCTTCTCTTGTTCTTCCTCCTTTTCTTCTTCATCAACATTCTCTTTTTCTTTTTCAGCCAGTTATTCTCCTCCTTCATCCTTATCATCATCATCATCATTCTTATCATCTTTATCATTTTCTCCATCATTCTCATCATCTTTTCCATCATTCTCATCATCATCCTTTCCTTCATTATCCTCCTGATCTACCTCTTCCCCTTCTTCTTCTTCTTCATCTATTAATTCCTCTGTTTTTTCAACTTCTTCTGTTTGTTTTTCAACTAAAATATTTTCTCCTCCTTTTCTTTCTTCCTGCTCCTCTTCTTCGTCATCTATAACAATGACCTCTTCTTCTTCTCCATTTACTTCTTCAATCCTTATTTCTTTTTCTTCTTCCTCCTCATCTTCTTTCCCAAAAGATCTGTCAAAAATACTGTACATTATAGAGTGGATGAATTGGTCCATGTTGGTTTTGAAATTTGACATGAACCAATTCTCCTGGAGGATGAAAACTCTGTCTGATACTTTGCAAAAGTGTATCAGTACATCCTCTGTGGCTTGGGGATATTCCCAACCACTGGTTTCAATATAGGTTTGAAGTTTAGCAAATGACAGTGATTTAAAAAATTTCCACTCTTCAAAAATATTAACAAAAGAGTGTTTTAGAGCTTGTGGTTTAAATAACTGTAATTGCTCTATGGACAGGTTGAAAAGGTTGTTGTCCAGCAGGTTAAAGATGTAGTTTGCTTCAGGGATTGAGATAATTAAACCTGCTTCTTCCTCTTCTGAAATGAATGCTGGAGTGAAGACAGGGCCGATCTGAGTTTCAGTGCCGGAGCGTGCTAGTCTTCGGTGGGTAGGTGACACCGGCCGCAGATCGGTATAATGTTCATTTGCTCCTCTGGCTGAATTGCGATGCTTTGGTCCTTTTTGGCGAAGGTTATGGTGAGGATTGTATGAATGATGGCTCGCCACGGGCTGGTCTCCTCCTCTTGAACCGGACAGCAATCGGTGTGTGGTCTGACTCCGAGTCTGTCTTGACTGCAGATTGGTTGTCGCCTGCAGGTTGGTCCGACTCGTCTGATGAAGGATATTTGTAGGGCTGTGATCAGACAATTCTTTTAGCATCCGAGCGGCTCTTGTACTGCTACCTAGCTTCCTTAAAGTCTCTTGGTCCAGATGACCAAGTCTCTTGTTGATGTGGAAGGGGTCAGTACTTCCCTTCGCCACACCCATCTTCTCAAGGATCCAACTTAGCTGCGTTCCAAACGCCAGTTTGGATCTGAATTTCTTCTCATCAACAAGCGATTCGGCTTTGTTGACCTCACGAACAAACTGCCTAAAGATGTAGTCAGCCCAATCAATTGGCTCGTCCTAAATGAGTGCTCCCAGCACTGTGAATTTCGCCAACGACAGTTGGTCGTAACTGCCGGCCATACCCATAATAATTTTGTTGGTAATATCCAACATATACTGATACTCCTTTTTAATCTCGCTCCTTTTGGCAGTGAGTTTTCGCTTCGTCGGCTGGTCGATCGCCTTAATCTTTAGCCAAGTGTCGGCTGCTGTCTGCTTGAGAGCCTCGACTGCTATGCCACGATGCTTCATACCAAAAATTTTACGAATCATCTCCGGCGAGATGTTGACTTGTATTCTGCCGACAGTGCTCCTGATTCCTTCTTCAATCACATGGGCTTCGCGGTAGAAAGCGATGACGTCCTCCTTGTATAGGTGTTTGGGACTGATATCCAGAAATGGGTAGATCCCATTCTTCTTCATCGAGTGGATAAGAATGAGTACGTCGTTGTTATCCAGATTTGATTCTAATAGACCTTCAAAATCAATGACCAGAGAAAAGATGATCTGGTCTTTGACAGCCTTCATGTTTACGCCTTGAAAATAAGCTTCCATTTCTGCAGATATAGAATATTTTCTTAGTGTATTTGGAGTTCAAAGGATTTTTGCTCTGTAAATTTAGGGCTTGAAAGACTGGTAAGCGTAAAGGTAAAGTGAAGGGTTTTCCGTCCTTATAAGGAAGATGAAACGACGTTGGGATTAAATTATTATTTATTTTGAATCGGTGGTTCGCCTTTTGAGATTATTTTTAAATATCAAATTCTAATCGGTGGTCCAGGTTTTGAGTTTAAAATTAGATGGTTAGATTTTAATTGGTCACAGTGGAGGTCGATTTAACCTATGATTGCCACGTGTATTTTTATGCCACTTGTGAACCAAAATTAATATAATATTATTATACATATAGCAGATAATAATAAAATATAAGTCGGTTAAGATTAGAAAACTTAGCTGGTTGACCGTTGACTGCTCTGTATCAGGTGAGTTGACTCCTCTGACTTCTCGCCTGAGATTTTGATCAGCTAGGTTCCTTTGTCCGTCCTTCGTCCTTTTTGTCTACATCAGCTAGGATCTGATTTTTTTAATCAGCTGGGTCCGTCCTTCCTCTGATATGCTTCAGCATGCTTTTTCGTCTGTACTAGATTCCTAATCTAGTAGACCAAGTTCTCTGCTCAGCTCCAAGAATCTTTCTTTTGGAAAAGGTTTGGTAAAGATGTCAGCTATTTGGTAGTCTGTGCTGACTCTTTCAACTCTAACTCTCTTATTAAGCACGTGATCTCTAATGAAGTGGTGCTTAACATCAATGTGCTTGGTCCTCGAATGCAAAACCGGGTTGTTGGTTATTGCAATAGCACTATTGTTGTCACACCAGATAGGGACTTCATTGGCAATGATATTGTAGTCCCTTAGCTGTTGTCTGATCCAAAAGATCTGGGCACAACAACTACCTGCAGCTAGGTATTCTGACTCTGTGGTGGAGATAGAGTTAGAAACCTGCTTCTTGCTAAACCAGGATATCAGTCTGGTTCCTAGGAATTGGCACGTTCCACTAGTGCTTTTCCTATTAATTTTGCATCCTGTGAAATCTACATCTGAATATCCTGATAGCTCGAAGTTATCGTCCTTAGGATACCATAGTCCAACATTGACCGTAGACTTAAGGTATTTAATTATCCTCTTTGCTGCATCTAGGTGCGACTGCTTAGGCTTAGATTGAAATCGCGCACACACTCCTACGGCATAAGATATGTATGTCCTGCTTGCAGTGAGGTATAGAAATGATCCAATGAGTCCTCTGTAATGGGTTGAATCCACTGATATGCCTCCCTCATCTGCATCTAGGTGAGTACTTGTGCTCATAGGAATTCTTGCTGGCTTGGCTGATTCCATTCCAAATCTCTTGATTAGATCTCTGGTATATTTGGCTTGGTTGATGAAAATTCCATTTTCCATCTGCTTAACTTGTAATCCAAGAAAGAAGTTAAGCTTTCCCATCATACTCATCTCAAATTCTCCTTGCATGAGGTTTGAGAATTTCTCACACAACTCTGGGTTGGTTGAGCCAAATATGATGTCATCCACATATATCTGGACTATCAATATGTGGCCTTCGTGCTCCACTCTGAATAGGGTCTTGTACACCTTTCCTTTGCAAAAACCATTATTCTCAACAAACACAGACAGTGTTTCATACCAAGCTCTTGGTGCTTGCTTAAGTCCATAGAGAGCCTTCAACAGATTGTAGACTTTGTCTCCTTTGACAAAACCTGGGGGTTGCTCTACATAGACTTCTTCTTCTAGTATGCCATTTAGAAATGCACTTTTTACATCCATCTGATAGACTTCAAAATCCTTGAATGCAGCATATGCGAGGAATAGTCTTATGGCCTCTAATCTTGCAACAGGTGCATAGGTTTCATCAAAATCTATTCCTTCACACTGTGCATATCCTTTAGCAAAAAGTCTGGCTTTATTCCTAACAACAGCTCCGTCTTCGTCACTCTTATTTTTGTACACCCATTTGGTGCCAATAACCTTCTTGTGACCTGGTCTGTCTGTTAGTACCCAAACGTTGTTCCTTTCCATCTGCTCAAGTTCTTCTTGCATGGCATTTATCCATGAATAATCTTCCAAAGCTTGTTCTGTTGTCTTGGGTTCTATCTGAGACATGAAGCATGAGAACATAGCCATTCCTGCGGGTAGAGTAGACTGTCTTGTCTTAACTCCATCAGTCAGTCTCCCGATGATTTGCTGGATTGGATGGTCTTTGAGCCACTTGGGGATATCGTCTTCTTCTGGATCTGTTCCCCCTGTTGAATTGCTCTGGTGGATTTCTGCATCAGCTGGGATCTGGTCTCCTTGGTCTGCAGCTGGATCAGCTACCGTCTTGTCATCTGCAGGTTGGGTCTGATCTGCAGATGAGTCTTTATCATCTACAGCTGGGTCTTCATCAGTGGCAACTGGATCAGATAGGTTTGGTGTTCCTGTCTGATCTGCAGTTGGGTCTTCAGCAGCTACAGTTGGGTCATCGGGCTGATCTGCAGTTGAGTCCACCATTCCAGTGTCATGTACAATGACTTCTTCAAGGGTTGCTGATTTGAGCTTATTCTCAATTAGCTCAACTTGCTTCCTGTACTCAACAGTAGATTCATCAAATACAACATGGGGTGTTTCCTCCACAACTAAAGTTCTTTTATTAAAAAATCTATATGCCTTGCTTCTTTGTGAGTATCCCATGAAGAGACCATCATCAGTTTTAGCATCAAAGGCATTTAGTTGTGTTTTACCGTTGTTGTGGATGAAACACTTACAACCAAAAACATGAAAGTAAGCAACAGTAGGAGTTCTATTATTCCAAACCTCATAGGGAGTTTTGCCATGTCTCCCTACTATCATACTCCTGTTCTGAATATGGCAAGCTGTGTTGATAGTTTCAGCCCAGAACCTCTTGGACAGGTCCGCTTCTGCAATCATGGACCTTGCTGCTTCTTTCAGGGTTTTGTTTCTTCTTTTAGCAACACCATTCTGCTGGGGGGTCCTGGCTGCAGAGAGCTCATGCTGGATCCCATTCTGATCACTGTAATCAGTGATTGCTTTGTTGAGAAATTCTCCTCCTCTATCTGATCTGATCTTGATGATGGAGAGGGATTTCTCATTCTGAATCCTTCTCAGCAGCTCAGGTAGCTTGGTCAAGGTTTCACTCTTCTTATACAGGAAGATAATCCAAGTGTACCTTGAATAATCATCTACTACAACAAGTGCATGCTTTCGGCCGCTTAGAGTCTTTGGCTTGATAGGACCAAATAGATCCATGTGGAATAGATCTAAGATCCTTGTTGTGAGGGTTGTAGGCTGGACTGGCTTGAATGATGCTCTGGTCTGCTTCCCTTTCTGACATGCATCACAAATAGCTTCCTTCTTGAATGCTTCCTCTGGGAGTCCTCTGACCAGCTTCTGAGAACTAATCTTGTTGATGGCTTTGAAGTTCAGGTGACATAATCTTTTGTGCCACAGTCATCCGTTTTCAGCTACTATCTTAGATAGAAAATAGGAGTTAGGTGTTCCTGTGTTCCAATCTATCATGTAGACATCTCTCCTTCTGAATCCTTGTAGCTTCACCTCTCCAGATAGGATATCTATCACCATGCATTTCCAGATGGTGAAGACTACTAGATTCTTCTCATCGCAAAACTGGCTTATGCTCAGGATATTATACTTGAGCCCTTTGACATAGTGAACTTTGGATATCACAATATTTCCTCGGTGCAGCTCTCCAAAGCCCTTTGTTTGTCGTCTAGAGCTATCTCCAAAGGTTACATCAGGACCTCTTTCTTTGGTGTATTTGGACAGCATCTTTTTGTTCCCGGTCATGTGCCTCGAGCATCCAGAATCTACAAACCATTCTTCACCTCCAAAGTTTGAATTTTTGGAGATGTGGTTGTAGTCCTTCCATCTTTTCTACAATCAAACAAGCAGAGATTTAGGTACCCAAGTCTATGTGGGTCCTATAGGGTTAGCTGGTTTCCTGGAGAATTGATTTCTCCTTAGATTGTGAAAATTGTTATTATTATTACCCTTATAAGGTGTGTAAGGTCGAGGTCTGTATCTCCTGTTGGGATTGTATACCGGATATTCCTCAAAATATTGATAGTGTGGGCCATTTCTAAACCTTGGCTGAGACCATCTAGTAAATCTTTGAGGTCTCCACACTTGTTCATTTTGGAAATTAGGATAACCTTGAGGTTTCCATCTGCCCCTCCCATTTTGAAATCTGTTTTTAGGGAGTTGTTGATAATAGTGGGCATGTTGTGCAGCCGCTTCGCTGGGCCATTGCCTAGTCACTTGTCTAGGTGGCTGCCTTGTGTACCCTGGCTGCAGCCTAGACTTGTGACTTGTCTGTTGCCTATTTTTAAATATCGGTTTGTGTGTAGGCTCAGCAGTCGAGACAATTGTTTCTCCATTGACGAAATTGGTTTTGGAACTAGAGGGAGTGTGAAGATCATATCCAAGGCCTGATCTGGAATATAGTGGCCTTTTATTAGTACACAATTCGTCCAGGGTTGAAGACCCCTTCAGGAAGGATATTTCCTGCGCCTGAGTCTTACTTACCTGAGTCAGATTAGTAAATTCGGCTTTGACATGAGCAAGTGCAGCTGATTTTTCTCTAAGTAAAACAGTTAGTCGATTTATCTCAGCTGTAGTGACATCAGCCTGGTTTTTCAGGTCAGCTGCAGCCTTGTTTTCAAAATCAGTTTTGGCTTTATTTAATTCTAGGCTGAGTTTTTCAAAATCATTTTTCAGCTGCCTATTCTCATCTTGCATCTGAGTCTTCTTGGCTGATACAGATAGGTGTGCAGATTTAAGTGTCTCAAAATCTTTAAGTAGCTGATTTACAGATTCATGCAGATCCATATCTTGTGACATGGCTGAACTATTATTTGAACCAGAGGGTTTTGATGTTATCTCTTCATCAGCTAAGTTGGCCATAAGACAATCATACTCTTCATCATCATCTGAGAAGAATCCGTTGCTGGACTCTACACGCTCTTGATCTTCTCCGATGAGGGCCTTCCTTCTGTCTTCTTTTCTGCTAACCTCCTTCTTGCTCTCATCCTTTTTAAGATCGGGATAGTCGATCTGAATGTGTCCTATCTTATGACAGTTGTAGCACTCCACCTTCCAGCTTTCGGCTTTCTGGTTCCTTCTGGGATTCTCCTTATAATTCTTTTTGTATTTGGAGTAGTTTTTCCGAAAGTTGCTGAATCTTTGCATTATAAACGCCATCTCTTTCTCAAAATCTAATGGATTTGGAGGCTTTATATCAGATAATCTCTTAGCGGGGGACTCGGCTGCAAAGGCTATTCCCTTCTCTACAGGCTCGGTTGAGGATGAACTTGGAAGCTCGAACTCATAAGCCTTCAGATCAGAGAATAGCTCTTGGATCTTTATCTTATTAAGATCCTTGGATTCTCTCATGGCCACTGCCTTCATGCTCCATTCAGGATTGAGAGATCTTAGAACCTTCAGCGCCATCTCCCTGTTGCCATAATATTTGCCGAGGGAGTTGATCTCATTGATAATCTCAGTGAACCTTGTGTCCACTTGGTCTATAGACTTGCCATTCTTCATTTTGAAGTTGTCAAATTTTTTAATAGCAATTGACAACTTGTTTTCTTTGATCAGCTCCGTTCCTTCACACATTAGGGCTAATGTGTCCCAGATTTCTTTTGCATTTTTGCAATTCTTGATCTTGACCATGGTGGATTTGTCAAGAGTTTGATATAGCACGTCTCTATCACGGTTATCAAGATTGGCCAGCTTTCTTTGTTCAGGAGTCAGCTCTGTCCTCTTCTTTGGGATCTTCTCTGGTTTCCCTGCTGCGATCTCCTCTGGAGTGTTGTCCTTCTCTAAGGTGAATGGACCATCTTCTGTGATGCACCACATGTCATCATGGATTGAAGATAAGTGTGCCTGCATCCTTATCTTCCAAAGATCATACTCATCAACTGAAAACATAGGTAGTCTAGAGTACATGTGTTCCATTATAAAATGAGAGTAAAATATATCTCATATATAGATCTGGTTCGTGAAATAAATGAACCAACCTCTCTGATACCACTTGTAGGTCACAAGTCGTCCAGGAATAAGTCTAGAGGGGGGGTGAATAGACTTATTCAAACTCTTAAACTCTTTTTCTCAAAGAGTAAGTTTTTTCAGCTGATAGATAAACAAATGACTTGGAGTCGTTTGTTCTTAATACGTGCGGAAGTCAGCTGATGATGAATATAAAACAACTAATGAAACACTTAATAATGAATGCAGCAGTTAAAGTATGATGCTATAAAACAGTAAAATATGCAGGCAATTATAGTGGTCTCATAGGTGGGGTAATCCTCTACTAATCCACTTTTCTCCAAACCAGTTGGAGATGAATTCACTATAATTTTCAACCAGTGATAAATATTACAGTGATTCAACCAAACTACAATGACTTCGGCCCGGTGGAAATCTGTGCCGTTGTAACACACTTGACTGCCTTGCACCTCTTGATCCTCGATCCTTGGATGCCTTTACAGTCTCGAACTTCAACCAGTGAAGTACCCGAACTCAGGATTTAAGACACGAGTTTTTGTCTTCTCCAACTAAGAGCTTCTTCAAGTATGAACTTTTGAGAACCGCTCTTTTCACGATGCTATATTTTGCTTTTAGATTGCTTGAATGCTTTGATTGCTTGAAAGTATGTTCGCACCGTTTGTAATTGTTGTGTTGTTGCTCAGCTTCAAATCTTCGGATATATATAGGTCACGATCTCTGAGCTTTTCGTTCATAGCCGTTGCAAATTTTTTCAATAAATCCGTCCGTTGGAGAGGTAGACTTCATTGTTTTCTTTCTGAACGTTGCAAGGCTGGATTCCCATAATTTAATCCATCTTTCGACCGTTGTGAAGACTTTGCATGTGAGGCGCCAAATCTTTTGAATATAATATGTTTAAATTCTTCAAGGTAGGCCTGGATTAATTATTTAATTCATATCCTTTGCGGGAATCTCTCCAATTTGTCCCTTCACGTTGCATGTGACTTTCCGTAATACTTGACTTTCAACGTATGCTGACGTGGACTTGGAGTACTTGGCTGATCTCAAGTAGGCTGATGTAAGTTAACTTCTCTGCAGTCTGGACCTCTCTGATGGTGACTGTTTGGGACTCGCCTGATCAGATGACCTGTCTGAGGTTACTTGACTGCAGTCTGGTCAAACATCTCTGATAATTTTTGTTGACCAGATCTTCTCTGATATGACTCGGCTGTACCTCTCTGATGAACTTGGCTGTTCTTTTTGTACTTAGCCGATTTTAGCCTAACTTATTTTGGCCTATAGAAGATACTCATTTGGTTCTTCCTTACATTTTGCCAAGTATTTTACTTAACATTATTTAGCCTATGGAAGATACTCATTTGGTTCTTCCTTACATTTTTGCCAAGTAATAAACATTTGAATTTATATTAATGACATCATCAAAATCTAACAAGTATTCCTAACACAACATACTCCGAGAACATAATAATCGTGAATAGCCAATCAGTTAAACATAATAAAAGATTTCCCGATATAATGCACTTGAGTAAAATAGTTCGAACCACGAAAGGTATGAATAAAACCAATATACATCTTGAAAAACATTTTAAGATTCTCGGGAGTTTTGAAAACATTTAGGATTTAAGAATCCTTAACTTATCGAAAACCATTTAGGGACACATCCCAAAGATCATTTTCCAAAATATAATTCCAATCGCAAGACACGGGTTCCACGACCCAATCATCCACATAACATACTCCCAAAGATTATTCGTGTTCCGTGCTAGTAATCCATGAACCTCAGATGCTCCCATAGAACATACCTGAGTGAATAACCAAATGGGCAACTACACAATTGTTGGGATTCGGTGCCTAAATCGAAGGCCCAGCGGAAGCGGTAAAACAAAAATTAATTCGATCCGAATTCCTACGAGGATCAATCGAGCTACATATATACGAATATAATATGAAACACAAGAGATAGAAGAAACATGCCCTTATAGTCCGTTGATTAAATGGATTCCTTCTCTTGGGCGATTCCCCAAGATTTTTTTGATTTCCCTACGATCCAATCCGCTCCAAGCTCTTAGATGATCCAATGCCAAAAATACCACGTCTCTACTTGCCACGCGCCGGAGAAACAAACGGAATGACGATCACCTGATTAACCTCTAAGGTTACGGCTAGAATCAAGTGATGGAAACTTTCTATGTGATTATTACACTCGAAGTGTATAACTCACAATCTCTCAATTGATTTCTCGATTTTTCTCCAAGAACAACCAAGAACCAATGAAGAAGATGAAGATGACTTTGAGAAAAAATTCTCTCTTTCTTGCTCTCTCAACCGTAGGAATGAATGGTTGGTCACAAGAGATGAAGTCTTCACTTCTAATTATATTCCAAAACCACCTAATGACAACACCTTTCCCATTATAATAATAGATACTATATCTATTAAGTCTTTGTCTTCCATTTAAAAATGGAAACAAAGACCAAAGGAAGGTGGGTGGAAATGGAGCGGCCTTCATGAAGAAAACGGACGCGTTTGGTTCGTTACGGACTCCCATGAGTCCAAACAGATAAAATCCGATTCCATTCCGATGTATTTATATCAATTAATTAATCCAATTAATTAACCATATCAAATACAAAACAACATAATTAATTTCTCCAAGTAATAATTATATTTATGAATTAAATTAGGCTGTAAATTAATTTATCCAATAAATCAATTTAGACATCCAATGTCCCAAATTAGATATCCAATATCTAATATTCATAATGATAGAATAAGCTTGATTCATTCCATCGTAAATCCGCGCGACTCGGTAGGCCCGTCTCAGTCAGCAATGGGAGGAACCAAAGAGTAGTAGCACCACCTAGCCAGCCTGACGGCTACACTGTACCCCAACTGAGAACGAATGATTGGAATCATTCAAGAAATATTCTATCGTGAATACCAGTATATGTACAAACCCTTCTTTCAAATGTCCCGATCAAGTTATAGGGTCACGGTCAGTCAAACCATATCTGTACCTGACGCTATGCATGAGTTAATGCAAATCGAGATCATCGAGCTCTCGTGTATCCAATACAACTATATCCAATGCTTTGGCCAAAGACTTATGATCTCATCTGCTAATAACCGCATAGGACATATAACCCGTTCACTAACAGGTAAAAGAATTATATCTTGGTATTCAGCAGGACCTGCTACTTGCCCATCAAGATGTACGTCGAGGTTGACCCCCACCTTCCCGTTTACAGGGTCGAACTACTCTAATGAAAATCTTGACGTCACAAGCACATCCCTACTAAATCCTCAAGTCGAAGTTTCACGAATACCTATCACAACTTTTCGATTCCGTCATTGACTGTCCCGGAGTGAAATTCATGTGACGAATCGAGGGTGAGTCGGTTCGAGTATACTAATCCAATTAGCATACCTATAACGTGTGCTCCCACTAACCATTAGTGTTCGAAAGGCACTCTCCATGTCAAAGAACACGTCATACAAGTCTTCACATAAACTTAACGCCCAGTCAAGTTTCATCGACTTGCGAACGATTAAGTATTTGAGCTATAAACCTGTCCAGTGTCGATCCCCTTATCCAATAAGGAGTGGAATGTTTTGCTCTCAAATACACGGACTAATTTCTATATATATATTTACGATTCAGGAACGCCAGTAACTACCAGTAAATAAATAAATATCCATTGCCTTATATTAATAATATACATAATAACAAGTACAATGCCCTCACTCAACATCCTCTGAGTGGCATTCAAGGGCATACTCCTAACAATCTCCCACTTGCACTCAATGCCACATACTATGGTATCTAATACCCATGTTCTCCATATGACGCTCTAAGCTAATCTGAGAAAGTGGCTTGGTCAGTGGATCAGCGACGTAGTCGGCTGACTCTACTCTATGCAGCACAATGTATCTCTTTGCGAACAAATTCTTACGAGATGATACTCTCTCTCAATATGTTTGGTACTGTTACGAAACATCGGAACCTAGGCCTGTGCTACCGCTCTGGTAGCGGAGCACAAGGTGTCACGTGAAGTTTATCCAGTAACTTCTAAATCCTTCCTTTGGTGGTCTCCCGGGCCGCTTTATACTCAGCCTAACAGGTGGAACCAGCAGTCGCGCTATACATGGCACTGTGCCAAGATACTGATCCTCCATTAAGAATAAATATATAAAAAGAAGTAGACATCGAATCGTCTTTCTGTCCTTGGAAGTCCGAATCACTGAATCCCATCACATTCAGTTGTCCACCGCCATACATAAGAACCATATCTCTAGTCCTTCTCAAGTACTTGAGAACGTTCTTTACGGCAGTCCAATGTTCCCTACCTGGGTTTGCCTGAGACCTACTTACCACACTCACATCATGCGCAATATCAGGTATCGTACATAACATAGCATACATAAGGCTACCACAACCGAAGCATATGGTATATTACTCATTTCCTTTCGTTGTTCCTCACTTTGAGGACACATCTTCGAGGAGAGTTTTATTCCATGTCACATCGGAAGGAACCCTCTTTTAGAATCATCCATCTTAAATCGGTTTAAGATTTTATCTATATAGAGGGCTTGGGAAAGACCTATCATTCTATTCTCTCTATCTCAGTAGAGTCAAATCCCAAGAATATATGTTTCTTCTCCCAAGTCTTTCATGGAGAAATTACTCGAAAGCCAAGCTATCACAGAACTGAGCATTCACACATCATTTCCTATTAGTAGAATGTCATCTACGTATAGTACTAAGAGTGCGATCTTTCTCCCACTAACCCTCTTATATACACTAGGTTTCTCTTCATTTTGCACGAAGTCAAACTCTTTTACTGCCTCATCAAAATGAAGCTCCCAACTACATGAGGACTGCTACAGTCCATTTCAAGGAGTCTACTTCCACCATCGCTTGGTCATAGGTCGTTGGGTCGGTCTCTTGGCTATCACTTGGAACCTCATGGAGACCCAGCTCCTCCAAGTCTACAAGGACATACCTCTCAGGTAAATGAGACACCCTACTAGACCTACGAGGTGGTTGTACTTGTGTTTAAGAAGGTTCAGTTCAAATTTCTTGCACAGGTGTCTCCTGAGGATTTTCATTGTATTCTTCCAAAGAAATACTTCTACCTACTCCGCCTTCCTGAATGAACTCATCTTCCAGGAAGTGTGCATGCAAAGCAACAATGATCTTTCGATCTTTGGGCATGTAGAATAGATAACCCATCATCCCATATGGGAATCCTATGAAAACATTCCTTCACGGACCTCGCTTCCAACTTGTCCACCTTAGTCTTCTGGACATAGGCGGGACATCCCCAAATCCTAATGTGATTAATTAAGACTTAGTTTCCTGCCCTCCCACATCTCATGTGGAGTTTTAGGAACGAATTTGGAAGGACATCTGTTCAAGATGTAAGCGGCAGTCAGGAGTGCATACCCCCAAAGGTAAATCGGTAAGTCAGTATAGCCCAGCATGGAATGGCCCATGTTCAACAAGGTCCGGTTCCTTCTTTCTGACACACCATTTAACTGAGGAGTACCTGGAGATGTTAGTTGTGATACTATTCCATGTTCCTTTAGGAACTCGTCAAACTCTGCACTCATATACTCTCCACCTCAGTCCGACCGAAGTGCTTTGATATGATTACCAGTTTGTTTTTCGACTAGGGCCTTGAATTCCTGGAATTTCTCAAAAAGCCTCGGATTTATGTTTCATTAAGTATACATAACCATAGCTAGTATGATCATCTGTAAACTTAATGAATTACTGATATCTGTCACGTGCTGCTTCAAAGCACCACATACATCGGTATGGATTAATCCTAGTTTATCAGCGGCTCTTTCAAAAGTCCATGTGAAGGGGGACTTAGTCATTTTGCCTTTAAGGCAATATTCACAAGTAGGAAAGAGATCTTATCCTAATATAATGGACCCATCAGTCCATCCTTTTCCATTCTGTAAACCTTGGTCTGACCAACATGACCAAGTCCAAGATGCCATTTCAAAACTTGATTAGTTTCATCCCTACCACGCTTCCTAGTCTTAGTATTCACAATGACTTTGTTACTAAGGTTTAGATGATACAATTCATTTATCAATGTAGTAGTGCCTATGAGTTTATTTCTGAAATAAATTTTGTAGGAACCATCACCAATGAAAAAAGGAAAGCCTTTCCGATCTATGACCGGAATGGATACAATGTTTTTATGCCCCTTGTTCAAAACAAGTACATCTTCAAAAGTTAAAACAAAGCCGGATTCTAAACCCAAAAGAAGTGATACTATGTCGGTTGCTTTGACACTATGCCTGCTTCCGACAGTGATCATCACTTCTCCAACTCCAAGCTTCCTACTTTGTTCCAGTTCCTGATTCATGGTACAAATATAAGAACTAGCACCAGAATCCAGTATCTGGGAAGTAGAAAATACAGTAGCAGAACAATTTGTTTCCAAAACTAAAAGTTTTGTACCTAAAGTGCCATGAAGAATGGGACAGTCTCTAGCCCAGTGGCCCAGCTCACCGCATTTGAGACAAGCGCCTTTCTTCTTGCTCTTCAGAACCATCGGGGCCTTGCCCTTACCCTTGAGGTCCTTGACTTGTGGTCACGTACGCTTCTTGTTCTTCTTCTTCTACTTATTCTTGGACCTCTGAGATCCAGAAGAAATCACAAGGGCGGACTCCTTCATCTGCGAAGTCTCCATCTGAGATTGAGCAGTCACTAGTTTATTCATTAGCCCAGCTAAGTTACATGCAATCTCATTGCAGTTGAAGTTCATAACAAACTGTGAGAAGGAATCAGGGAGAGACTGTAGGATAAGGTCGGTTTGAAGAGAAGCATCCATCTTATAATCAAGAGCCTCCAATCTCTCGATCATATATATCATTTTGAGGATGTCGTCCCCAACCTTCTCACCGTCCTTAATCCTTGCACCGAACAGTTGCTTGGATATCTTATATCTAGCCATTCAACTGTGCTCATCATAAAGCTCGGTGAAGTGAGATAGAATCTGCCTAGAAGAAGTCATTTTCTTATGAGCTCTCTGAAGCTCATTAGACATAGAAGCCATCATGTAAGCACGGACTTTTACATCATCCTTAACCCACTTTTTGTGGTTTTCAATCTCTTCCTGATTGGCTTTTGTCCGCACTGGAGGCACTAGAATGTACGTCTCCAAGATGTATCTCAGTGCCTCTATACTGAGGACTATCATCAGATTGCGGAGCCAATCCACAAAGTTAGGTCCGATCAAGGTGTTCTTTTCGAGTAGAATTGCGAGTGGGTTCATTGCCATATTGAGAGTTATGTCTGCATTAAGTATGATAGATTAATTAGTGACTCGTTAAATTATGATCTGAGTATAGAATTAAGGTCTTTTCTATTCTTGTTACCCAGCTCCCACTATTTTTATTGGAATAACACACTCCCATGTGAAATCCGGAAGTATCGTTCGCACTACTTCATGGTGGTTATCATGTTCTTTATAAATCTTAATAGAGGGAACCGAACAGGTTTCTAGTCTATTAATTTTCATAAAGTGGCATCCAACACCAACCCATCTAATGGATGATACGATCTTCTTTTTCCCCTTGTTCACTCCCCTCAACCTATACGGTTTCTATGGTTCGTGAACAAGTTAAGTTTACACCATCGACGCAAATCAGTTTCACAATTGAATCTTATCCGGCAACCTATCAGGTTTCTAGGGATAAAATTTGCTCCAACCGAAGGTATCCAATGCGCTCCCGGTAATTTATACATCCTCCCCGAATGACTACCCCGATAACTCGGAATCATAGCACATCCGGTTTGAATTTCAATTTCCCGAAAGCTCGATGGAGGGAAGGAAAACCTTAAAACCTTATAAACTTAATAATTTATCGTGGGAGAATTTTCACGATTAACGTTACACTTTGCACATTAATCCATTTAAGTGCGTTTGTAGCATTCATACAATATGAACAACTATTCACAACCTAGTTTCTACCAACATGTAGTTCATGGACCGTTACTAGAAAACAAAAACTCCATAATCTAATTACAAGTCTTCGTCTTGAATCTTCGTCTTCTCGAAACGGATCTTCCTCCGGTCTTCGTCATTACATATAAATTTTATATCGGAAAAATTACATCCTAGATACAAATATTTCTAGTAAAATAAATAGGCTCAAAATGGCCTTTACAACCCAATCGAATAAAAACGAACGATTCAAAACTAAGTCCATGAACCAGATCCCCATTCAAAAGCAGTCATCTAACAAATACTATATAAACGGATTGTGTAGAGATACATTGATGTAATCAACATACAAACAATAAATAGAATCGATCCAATCAATTCACAAAATCGGTAATATGAAAAAGTTCAAAGTATTCGGTCACCCACAAATATTCCAATTAATCAAATTTCCCTTATAAAATGAAATACCATATATCATTTTAATCATATTAAATCTAATTTAACATGCGGGAGATTAATTTCCTGGAATACATGAAAAAATCGAGCCGGGGCAAAACTGGCCTGTCACGGCCGAGTCACCATCAGTAGTCTACCGGCCAGAAAAGGCCCGTGCCGAATGTCACGGTCGGGTTACCGCGACAGCTTCTAAAGCTGGCCT
This sequence comes from Orobanche coerulescens, assembly GCA_033398695.1. Classification (NCBI taxonomy): domain Eukaryota; kingdom Viridiplantae; phylum Streptophyta; class Magnoliopsida; order Lamiales; family Orobanchaceae; genus Orobanche; species Orobanche coerulescens. The sequence continues at coordinate 109,632,277 of CM065817.1, read as the reverse complement.
GCCAGACACGGTCGTGTCGCCTGACATGGTCGGATCATCCCAACAGCCTGCCGGCCAAACACGGGCCGTGCCGAATGGCACGGTCGGGTTACCCCTACAGCTTCTAAAACAGGCCTGCCAGACACGGCCGTGTCACCTGACACGGTCGGGTCGTCCCGACAGCCTGCCGTCCAGACACAGCCCGTGCCGAATGGCACGCTCGGGTCATTCCGACAGTCTGCCGAAACTGGCCAGCTGGCACGGCCCGTGTCACCTGACACGGTCGGGTCAGCCTAGCAGCTTCCTGCCTTCATCTAAAAAATCGTCCAACGATGATTTGGGGCTAGATTTTCGACTGGATATCCAATATCTATATTTTTCGACTTTCATATCTACAATATAAATCACAATTCCAAAAATTAAAGATTTATATTTAGACATAAACTTACGAAAAATACAACTACATCGAACGAAAAACATACACCACGATTATGACTATAAATGATTCCAAATCATTCACCATCTAATCCAGCATTTCAAATGCTAATATCGTATATACGATCGCAAGACCTACGCTCTGATACCACTGTTGGGATTATGTGCCTAAATCGAAGGCCCAACGGAAGCGGTAAAACGAAAATTAATTCGATCCTAATCGCTATGAGGATCGATCGAGCTACGTATATACGAATATAATATGAAACACAAGAGATACGAGAAACATACCCTTGTAGTCTGTTGATCAAATGGATTCCTTATCTTGAGCGATTCCCTAAGCTTTTGTTGATTTCCCTACGATCCAATCTGCTTCAAGCTCTTGGATGATCCAACACCGAAAATACCGCGTCTCTACTTGCCACGCGCCGGAGAAACGAACGGAATGATGATTACCTGATTAACATTTAAGGTTACGGCTAGAATCAACTGATGGAAACTTTCTATGTGATTATTACACTCTAAGTGTATAACTCACAATCTCTCAATTGATTTCTCGATTTTTCTCCAAGAACAACCAAGAACCAATGAAGAAGATGAAGATGACTTTGAGAAAAATTTCTCTCTCTCTTGCTCTCTCAACCGTAGGAATGAATGGTTGGTCACAAGAGATGAAGTCTTCACTTCTAATTATATTCCAAAACCACCTAATGACAACACCTTTCCCATTATAATAATAGATATTATATCTATTAAGTCTTTGTCTTCCATTTAAAAATGGAGACAAAGACCAAAGGAAGGTGGGTGGAAATGGGGCGGCCTTCATGAAGAAAACGGACGAGTTCGGTTCGTTCCGGACTCCCGTGAGTCCAAACAGATAAAATTCGATTCCATTCCGATGTATTTATATCAATTAATTAACCATATCAAATACAAAACAACATAATTAATTTCTCCAAGAAATAATTATATTTATGAATTAAATTAATAACCCAGTAATTTATTTAATTCATTAGGCCGTAAATTAATTTATTCAATAAATCAATTTAGACATCCAATATCCCAAATTATATATCCAATATCTAATATTCATAATGAGAGAATAAGCTCGATTCATTCCATCGTCAATCCTATTGCACGACTCGGTAGGTCCGTCTCAGTCAGCAATGGGAGGAACTAAAGAGTAGTAGCACCACCTAGCTAGCCTGGCGGCCTACACTGTACCCCAACTGAGAATGAATGATTGGGATCATTCAAGAACCATTCTGTCGTGAATACCAGTATATGTATAAACCCTTCTTTCAAATGTCCCGATCAAGTTATAGGGTCACGGTCAGTCAAACCCTATCTGCACTTGACGCTATGCATGAGTTATTGCAAATCAAGATCACTGAGCTCTCGTGTATCCAATACAACTAGATCTAATTCTTTGGCCAAAGACTTATGATCTCATCTGCCTATAACTGCATAGGACATATAACCCGTTCACTAACAGGAAAAAGAATTATATCTTGGTATTCAGTAGGACCTGCTACTTGCCCATCAAGATGCACGTCGAGGTTGACCCCCGCCTTCCGGTTTACAGGGTCGAACTACTATAATCAAAATCTTGATGTCACAAGCACATCCCTACTAAATCCTCAAGTCGAAGTTTCACGAATACCTATCACAACCTTTTGATTTCGTCATTGACTGTCCCAGAGTGAAATCCATGTGACGAATCGAGGGTGAGTCGGTTCGAGTATACTAATCCAATTAGCATACCTATAACGTGTGCTCCCACTAACCATTAGTGTTCGACAGGCACTCTCCATGTCAAAGAACATGTCATACAAGTCTTCACATAAACTTAACGACCAGTCAAGTTTCATCGACTTGCGAACGATTAAGTATTTGAGCTATAACCCTTTCCAGTGCCGACCCCCTTATCCAATAAGGAGTGGAACGTTATGCTCTCAAATACACGGACTAGTTTCTATATGTTTATTTACGAGTTAGGAATGCCAGTAACTACCAGTAAATAAAGAAACATTCCTTTGCCTTATATAGATGGTTTACATAATTACAAGTACAATGCCCTCACTCAACAACCTCTGAGTGGAATTCGAGGGCATACTTCTAACAATCTCCCACTTGCACTCAATGCCACACACTATGGTATCTAATACCCATGTTCTCCAGATGACGCTCCAAGCTAATCTGAGAAAGTGGCTTGGTCAGTAGATCAGTGACGTAGTCGGATGACTCTACTCTATGCAGCACAATGTATCTCTTTGCGAATAAATTCTCTTACGAGATGATACTCTCTCTCAATATGTTTGGTACTGTTATGAAACATCGGCACCTAGGCCTGTGCTACCGCTCTGGCAGCGCAGCAGAAGGTGTTACGTGAAGTTTACCCAATAACTTCTAAATCCTTCCTTTGGAAGCCTCCGGGGCCGCTTTATACTCATCCTAACCGGTGGAACCACCAGCGCACTATACTTGGCACTGTGCCAAGATACTGCTCCTCCATTAAGAATAAATATATAACCAGAAGTAGACATCGAATCGTCTTTCTGTCCTTGGAAGTCCGAATCACTGAATCCCATCACATTCAGTTCTCCACCGCCATACATAAGAACCATATCTCTAGTCCTTCTCAAGTACTTGAGAACGTTCTTTATGGCAGTCCAATGTTCCCTACCTGGGTTTGCGTGAAACCTACTTACCACGTTCACAGCATACGCAATGTCAGGTCTCGAAAATAACATAGCATACATAAGGCTACCCACGGCCGAAGCATATGGTATATTACTCATTTCCTTTCGTTGTTCCTCACTTTGAGGACACATCTTCGAGGAGAGTTTTATTCCATATCGCATCGGAAGGAAACCTCTTTTAGAGTTGAATCCCAAGAATTACTCGGGGGTTACCAAAATTCCACTATTTGCTAGTGCAAGTATAAAGTGCAAATACGATCCATACACAACATACTCCGAGAACATAATAATCGTGAATAGCCAATCAATTAAACATAACAAAAGATTTCCCGAGATAATGCACTTGAGTAAAATAGTTCGAACCATGAAAGGTATGAATGAAACCAATATACATCTTGCAAAACATTTTAAGATTCTCGGGAGTTTTAATAACATTTGGTATTTAAGAATCCTCAACTTACCGAAAACCATTTAGGGACACATCCCAAAGATCATTTTCCAAAATAAAATTCCGATCACAAGACACGGGTTCCACAACCCAATCATCCACATAACATACTCCCAAAGATTATTCGTGTTCCATGCTAGTAAGCCATGAACCTCGGATGCTCCCACAGAACATACCCGAGTGAATAACCAAATGCGCAACTACACAGTATCATACATCACCATGACAACAGTCACATAAACAACTCAGAGACTACAACTCTGTAACATATCATAACATCATTACTCATATTACCAACCTTAAGATTAGTATTCCGGAATAACTAAATCTCATACCATACCTCATGATTAACCGTGGATTCGCACTATAAGCTACTGTTGGGATAAACAACCTTTACCTTGTTTCGATAATTGCCATCATACAGCAAGTTGTCTAGCCATCATACAACAAGTTGTCTAGCCATCATACATCAAGTTGTATAGCCATCATACAGCAAGTTGTCTCAAGAAACCGGAAGGATTCGAAATACCGCTAAGTATGGAAGATGTCTGGAATCTCCATACAACACCCTTCCATACAGCATTGAAGATAGCCTATAGGGTTGGAGTCTACAGCTATAGCATTAAAGACGTAACATGTTGGATACAGCATACGGGCTGAAAGTGTTAGGAAAATAAACACTTATCCAACAGGACTGAAGGCCATTGTGAAGGAATCTACTTTATTCACTAAAGTCAAAATGCCGTTTGAAAGAAGTATTTAAATACTGATTGGATAAAGTATTTAAATACCAACTGACAAGGATCTTCAGACAAGGAGCAAAATCCAGATCTAGTATGTTGAAAGTCAATCAACCAATCAGAATGGATCTTTGCTCACCAACCAGCCAATGGACATATTTATAACAGGTCTATTCCAAAGTTATAAATAGTCCATGCAATAGGGCATTGCAGATACACTCATATACACGAACGAATACGAAAAGACTGAACAACAACTCTGAAGAGATTATTGTCAATCAAGCTTACAAGAGCAAATATATTTCTTCGAGCATATATAAATATCCGAGAGAATAAGTATACTCAGTCAACGTGAGCAGCACATCATCAGCCTAAGATCATCAAGTGTTCAAGCTGCTATTCAAACCAGTGATTTCACCATTTTTACCTCGAGTAAACTTAGCCCCGTGCGGACTAAGAAAAGATATTTTGACCTGTGTGGGAAGAATAGGACAAAGCTTCAATTTGTGTGAGAAGAAGCAAGTCAAAGAAGCCTACAACCAATCTATGTGAACGGTTGAAAGTTATAGTCTTTGTATCAATCTATGTGAACGATACAAGGATAGGTTTGATTAAAGTCACGTAGTTGTGTACGTAGTGATTTTAATAAACATTTTACTCTGGTGTGGAGGACCAGTGGACGTAGAGGGGTTTACCTCGAACCACTTTATATTGCGTGTTATTTACCTTCCGCCTTTAGTGTTTTCATAACTGTGATTATATATAAGTATACAGTCCAAAACCCTGTACGCACTAAGCTAACAGGAGAAAGCCTAGTTGCTTTATTTATAGCAACTCACTTAAACGAACTTCCGCTATGCACTCACATTCGAAAATTGTACAGCTTGTTGTACTAACACTTTCCAAGTTATATTCTGTATACTTAGTGGCCTACAAGTGGTATCGGTGTTAGGAGTATGCCCTCGAATGCCACTCAGAGGTTGTTGAGTGAGGGCATTGTACTTGTAATTATGTAAACCATTTATATAAGGCAAAGGAATGTTTCTTTATTTACTGGTAGTTACTGGCATTCCTAACTCATAAATAAACTATTCCGTGTATTTGAGAGCAAAACGTTCCACTCCTTATTGGATAAGGAGGTCGGCACTGGAAAGGGTTATAGCTCAAATACTTAATCGTTCGCAAGTCGATGAAACTTGACTGGGCGTTAAATTTTATGTGAAGACTTGTATGACGTGTTCTTTGACATGGAGAGTGCATGTCGAACGCTAATGGTTAGTGGGAGCACACGTTATAGGTATGCTAATTGGATTAGTATACTCGAACCGACTCACCCTCGATTCATCACACGGATTTCACTCTGGGACAGTCAATGATGGAATCGAAAGGTTGTGATAGGTATTCGTGAACCTTCGACTTAAAGATTTAGTAGGGATGTGCTTGTGACGTCAAGATTTTTATTAGAGTAGTTCGACCCTATAAACCGGAAGGCGGGGGTCAACCTCGACGTGTATCTTGATGGGCAAGTAGCAGGTCCTACTGAATACCAAGATAGAATTCTTTCTCCTATTAGTGAACGGGTTATATGTCCTATGCGGTTAATGGCAGATGAGATCATAAGTCTTTGGCCAAAGCATTGGAGCTAGCTGTATTAGATACATGAGAGCTTGATGATCTCGATTTCCACTAACGCATGCATAGCGTCAAGTACAGATAGGGTTTGACAGACTCTAACCCTATAACTTGATCGGGACATTTGAAAGAAGGGTTTATACGTATACTGGTATTCACGACAGAATGGTTCTTGAAAGATCCCAATCATTCGTTCTCAGTTGGGGTACAGTGTAGGCCGCCAGGCTGGCTAGGTGGTGCTACTACTCTTTGGTTCCACCCATTGCTGACTGAGACGGACCTACCGAGTCGCGCATTAGGATTGGCGACGGAATGAATCAAGCTAATTCTCTCATTATGTGTATTAGATATTGGATATCTAAATTTGGGACATTAGATGTCTAAATCGATTTATTGGATAAATTGATTTACGGCCTAATGAATTAAATAAATTACTGGGTGATTAATTTAATTCATGTATATAATTATTTCTTGGAGAAATTAATTATATTATTTTGTATTTGATATGTTTAATTAATTGGATTAATTAATCGACATAAATACATCGGAACGGAATCGGAGTTTATCTGTTTGGACTTTCGGGAGTCTAAAACGAACCGAACTCGTCCGTTTTTTCATCATGGCCACCCTCCTCTTTTCCACCTAATTTCCCATTGTCCTTTGTTTCCATTTTATATGGATGATATTGACATGGTGGGGATACCTCTCATGTGAATGAGTTGTATAAGTTGGTGGAAGGTGTATAAAGAATAATATGTAGACTTGTGATTGAGTAGATATAATATCACATACATAATTCACACTTTGAAGGAGAGAGAGACGTAAGAGAGTTTGAAGGAGAGAGAGACGTAAGAGAGTTTGAAGGATAGAGAGAATAGAACTTAGAGTTCATTTTATGGTGTTCATACTCATCTTCATCTTCTTCACTAACTTCTTCTTCATTTTTCTTGGAGAAAATTGAGAGAAAATATTGAGAGAATTTTGATAAACATACTTGGAGTATATTCATCAAAATCAATAGCTTCATCACCTAGCTCTAGCCGTATCCTCGGAGGATAGCAAGGTGTTGTCATTCCGTTCGTTTTTTCCGGTGCGTGGCAAGTAGAGACGCGGTGCTTTCGGCGTTGGATCGTTCAAGGGCTTGAAGCGGATTGGATTCATAGAGATCAAGCAAAGCTAGGGGAATAGCTCAAGAGAAGGTTATCCATCTAATCAACGGACTACAAGGGTGAGTTTCTATATCTCTTGTTATTCGTTTTTGATATTCGTATATACGTAGCTCGATCGATCCTCGTAGGGATTCGGATCGAATTAATTTTCGTTTTACCGCTTCCGCTGGGCCTTCGTTTTAGGCACCGAATCCCAACAGTGGTATCGGAGCGTAGCTCTTGCGATCGTATATACGATATTGTCATTTGGAATGCTCAATTAGATGGTGAATGATTTAGAATCATTTTAGTCATAATCGTGGTATATGTTTTTACGTTCGTTGTAGTTATATTTTTCGTAAGTTTATGTCTAAATATAAATCTTAATTTCTTGAAAATATGATTTATATTGAAGATAAGAATGTTGGAGAATATAGATATTGGATATCCGGTCGAAAAACTAGCCCCAAAATTCCGTTGGACGGTCCGGGAGGGGTCCGGGAGCAGGGGGCCGCGGCCTGTGGCTCGGGGCCGCGCCTGTGGCTATTGCAGCCTGGCCCGGGCAGCCATCAGACCGGGGCCGCAGCCCAGCTCCAGTGGGCCGCGGCCTGTGGCTGCCGGCAGCTGGCACTGCCGAGCGTGACTTCGCCATGCCAGCCTATTCACGCAAGATGTCACGGCATGACTTCGGCCATGGCGTGTCTTTTTCACCCACTGCTTTTTTCCGTGTATTCTTGAAAATTAATCTCCCACATGTTAAATTGGATTTAATATGATTAAAATGATATATGGTATTTCATTTTATGAGGGAAATTTGATTAATTGGAATATTTATGGTCGACCGAATTATTTTGAACGTTATCATATTACCGGTTGTGTGAATCGATTGGATCGGTTCGTATTGTTGATTGGATCAATGTATCTCTACGCTTTTCATTTATATAGTATTTATTGGATGAATGCTTTTGAATGGGGATGTGGTTCGTGGACTTAGTTTTGAATCGTTCGTTTTATTCGATTGGGTTGTAAAGGCCGTTTTGAGCCTATTTATTTTACTAGAAATGTTTGTATCTAGGATGCAATTATCGATGTAAAATTTATATGTAATGACGAAGACCGGAGGAAGATCTATTTCGAGAAGACGAAGATTCAAAACGAAGACTTGTAATTAGATTACGGAGTTTTTGTTTTCTAGGAACGGTCCATGAAGCACATGTTGGTAGCAACTAGGTTGTGAATGGTTGTTTCATATTGTATGAATGCCACAAACGTGCTTAAATGATTAATGTGCAAAGTGTAACGTTAATCGCGAAAATTCTCCCACGATAAATTATTAAGTTTATAAGGTTTCAAGGTTTTACTTCCCTCCATCGAGTTTTCGGGAAATTGAAATCCAACCCGAATGTGCTATGCTTCCGAGTTATCGGGGTAGTCGTTCTGGGAGGATGGATAAATTACCGGGAGCGCATTGGATGCCTTCAGTTGGAGCAAATTTTATCCCTAGAAACCCGATAGGTTGCCGGATAAGATTCAATTGTGAAACTGATTTGCGTCGATGGTATAAACTTAACTTGTTCACGAACCATAGAAATCGTATAGGTTGAGGGGAGTGAACAAGGGGAAGAAGAAGATCGAATCATCCATTAGATGGGTTGGTGTTGGACACCACTTTATGAAAATTAATAGACTAGAAACATGTTCGGTTGCCCTCTATTAAGATTTATAAAGAACTCGATCACCACTATGAACTAGAGCGACGATACTTCCGGATTTCACATGGGAGTGTGTTAGTCCGATAAAAATAGTGGGAGCTGGGTAACAAGAATTGAAAAGACCTTAATTCTATACTCAGAACATAATTGAATGAGTCACTAATTAATCCGTTATACTTAATGCAGACAAATCTCAATATGACAATGAATCCACTCGCAATTCTACTCGAAAAGAACACCTTAATGGGACCTAACTTTGTGGATTGGCTCCGCAATTTGATGATTGTCCTCAGTATAGAGGCACTGGGATACATCTTGGAGACGGACATTCCGGCGCCTCCTGTGCGGACCCGAGCCAATCAGGAAGAGATTGAAAACCACGAAAAGTGGGTTAAGGATGACGTGAAAGTCTGTGCTTATATGATGGCTTCCATGTCTAATGAGCTTCAGAGAGCTCATGAGAAAATGACTTCTGCTAGGCAGATTCTATCTCACTTAACCGAGCTTTATGGTGAGCACAACAGAACTGCTAGATATGAAATATCCAAGCAACTGTTCGGTGCAAGGATGAAGGAAGATGAGAAGGTTGGGGAACACGTCCTCAAAATGATATCCATGATCGAGAGATTGGAGGCTCTTGATTTTAATATGGATACTTCTCTCCAAACCGACCTTATCCTACAGTCTCTCCCTGATTCCTTCTCACAGTTTGTTATGAACTTCAACTGCAATGAGATTGCATGTAATTTAGCTGGGTAATGAACAAACTTGTGACCGCTCAGTCTCAGATGAAGACTCCGCGGATGAAGGAGTCTGCTCTTGTGATTTCTTCTGGACCTCGAAGGTCTAAGAACAAGAAGAAAAAGACCAAGAAGCAAATTGGACCACAAGTTAAGGACCTTAAGGGTAAGCGCAAGGCCCCGATGGTTCCTAAGAACAAGAATAAGAAGGATGCTTGTCTCAAGTGCGGTGAGCTGGGCCACTAGGCTAGAGACTGTCCGATTCTTCATGGCACTTCAGGTACAGAACTTTTAGTTTTGGAAACAAATTGTTCTGCTACTGTATTTTCTACTTCCTGGGTACTTGATTCTGGTGCTAGTTCTCATATTTGTACCGTGAATCAGGATCTGGAACGAAGTAGGAAGCTTGGAGCTGGAGAAGTTATGATCACAGTCGGAAGCGGGCATAGTGTCGAGGCGACCGACATATGATCACTTCTTTTGGGTTTAGAATCCGGTTTTGTTTTGACTTTAGAAGATGTACTTATTTTGCCCAAGAAGCACAAAAGCGTTGTATCCATTCCGGTCATGGACCGAAAAAGCCTTTCATTTTTTATTGGTGATGGTTCCTGCAAAATTTATTTTAGAAATAAACTAATGGGTACTGCTACATTGTTGAATGGATTGTATCATCTAAATATCAGCAACAAAGTAGTTGTGAATACTAAGACTAGAAAACGTGGTAGGGATGAAACCAATCAAGTTTTGAAATGGCATCTTAGACTTGGTCATATTGATCAGACCAAGGTTTATAAGATGGAAAAAGATGGACTTATGGGTCAATTGGGATCAGATCCCTTTCTTACTTGTGAATCTTGCCTTAAAGGCAAAATGACTAAATCCCCCTTCACAGGGACATTTGAAAGAGCCGCTGATAAACTGGGATTAATCCATACCGACGTATATGGTGCTTTGGAAGCAGCACGTGACGGATATCAATATTTCATTACGTTTACAGATGATCATACTAGGTATGGTTATGTATACTTAATGAAACATAAATCCGAGGCCTTTGAGAAATTCCAGGAATTCAAGGCCCTAGTCGAGAAACAAACTGGTAATCATATCAAAGCACTTCGGTCGGACCGAGGTGGCGAGTATATGAGTATGGAGTTTGATGAGTTCCTTGAGGAACATGGAATAGTTTCACAATTAATACCTCCAGGTACTCCTCAGCTAAATGGTGTGTCAGAAAGAAGGAACCGGGCCTTGTTAAACATGGTCCATTCCATGCTAGGCTATATTGAGTTACCAGATTTACCTGTGGGGGTATGCACTCCTGACTGCCGCGTATATCTTGAACAGATGTCCTTCCAAATCCGTTCCTGAAACTCCACATGAGATGTGGGAGGGAAGGAAACCAAGTCTTAATCATATTAGGATTTGGGGATGTCCCGCCTATGTCAAGAAGACTAAGGTGGAAAAGTTGGAAGCTAGGTCTGCGAAGGGACGTTTCATTGGATTCCCGTATGGGACGATGGGATATCTATTCTACATGCCCGAAAATCGAAAGGTCGTTGTTGCTTTACAAGCACACTTCCTGGAAGATGAGTTCATTCAGGAAGGCGGAGCAGGTAGAAGTATTTCTTTAGAAGAATACAATGAAACTCCTCGGGAGACACCTGTGCAAGAAACTGGAGCCGAACTTTCTGAAACACAAGTACAACCACCTCGTAGGTCTAGTAGGGTGTCTCATTTACCTGAGAGGTATAGATTTATGCACTTGGAGGAACTAGGTTTCCACGATGTTCCAGGTGATAAACAAGAGATCGACTCGCAACCAATGACCTAGCAATGGTGGATGTAGACTCCATGATATAGACTGTAATAGTCTTCATGTAGTTGGAACCTTCATTTTGACGAGACGGTCAAAGAGTTTGACTTCGTGCAAAATGAAAAGGAATCTTGTGTATGCAAGAGGGTTAGTGGGAACAAGATCACATTCTAAGTACTATATGTAGATGACATTCTACTAATAGGAAATGATGTGGGAATGCTCAGTTCTGGGAAAGCTTGGTTTTCGAGTAATTTCTCCATGAAAGACTTGGGAGAAGAAACCTATATTCTTGGGATTCGATTCTACTGGGATAGATCGAAGAGAATGATAAGTTTTTTCCAAGCCCTCTATATAAATTAGATCTTAAAGAGGGTTCCTTCTGATGCGACATGGAATAAAACTCACCTTGAAGATGTGTCCTCATAGTGAGGAACAATGAAAGGAAATGATTTATATACCATATGATTCGGCAGTGGGTAGCCTCACATATGCTTTATTGTGTACGAGACCTGACATTGCGCATGCTGGGAGCGTGGTAAGTAGGTTTCGCCAGCCTGGCCTGGGAACATTAGACCGCCATAAAGAACGTTCTCAAGTACTTTAGAAGGACTAGAGATCTGGTTCTTATATCTGGTGGTGGAGAACTGAATGTGATGGGATTCACTGTATTGGACTTCCAAGGACAGAAAGACAATTCTATGTCTACTTCTGGCTACATTTACTCTTAATGGAGGAGCAGTATCTTGGCATAGTGCCAAGAATAGCGCGACTGCTAATTCCACCTGTTAGGCTGAGTATAAAGCGGCCTCGGAGGCCTCCAAAGGAAGAATTTAGAAGTTACTGGGTAAACTTCATGTGACACCTTGTGCTACACTGCCAGAGCGGTAGCACAGGACTAGGAGCCGAGGTTTCACAACAGTACCAAATATATTGTGAGAGAGTATCATCTCGTAAGAGAATTTGATCGCATAGAGATACATTGTGCTGCATAGAGTAGAGTCAGCCGACTACGTCGCTGATCCACTAACCAAGCCACTTTCTCAGATTAGCTTGGAGTGTCATCTGGAGAACATGGGTATTAGATACCATAGTGTGTGGCATTGAGTGCAAGTGGGAGATTGTTAGATGTATGCCCTCGAATTCCACTCAGAGGTTGTTGAGTGAGGGCATTGTACTTGTAATTATGTAAACCATTTATATAAGGCAAAGGAATGTTTCTTTATTTACTGGTAGTTACTGGCATTCCTAACTCGTAAATAAACATATAGAAACTAGTCCGTGTATTTGAGAGCAAAACGTTCCACTCCTTATTGGATAAGGGGGTCGGCACTGGAAAGGGTTATAGCTCAAATACTTAATCGTTCGCAAGTCGATGAAACTTGACTGGGCGTTAAATTTTATGTGAAGACTTGTATGACGTGTTCTTTGACATGGAGAGTGCTTGTCGAACGCTAATGGTTAGTGGGAGCACACGTTATAGGTATGCTAATTGGATTAGTATACTCGAACCGACTCACCCTCGATTCATCACACGGATTTCACTCCGGGAAAGTCAATGATGGAATCGAAAGGTTGTGATAGGTATTCGTGAACCTTCGACTTGAGGATTTAGTAGGGATGTGCTTGTGACGTCAAGATTTTCATTAGAGTAGTTCGAACCTATAAACCGGAAGGCGGGGGTCAACCTCGACGTGCATCTTGATGGGCAAGTAGCAGGTCCTACTGAATACCAAGATAGAATTCTTTCTCCTGTTAGTGAACGGGTTATATGTCCTATGCGGTTAATGGCAGATGAGATCATAAGTCTTTGGCCAAAGCATTGGAGCTAGCTGTATTAGATACACGAGAGCTCGATGATCTCGATTTGCATTAACGCATGCATAGCGTCAAGTACAGATAGGGTTTGACAGACCGTGACCCTATAACTTGATCGGGACATTTGAAATAAGGGTTTATACGTATACTGGTATTCACGACAGAGTGGTTCTTGAATGACCCCAATCATTCATTCTCAGTTGGGGTACAGTGTAGGTCGCCAGGCTGGCTAGGTGGTGCTACTACTCTTTGGTTCCTCCCATTGCTGACTGAGACGGACCTACCGAGTCGCGCATTAGGATTGGCGACGGAATGAATCAATCTAATTCTCTCATTATGTGTATTAGATATTGGATATCTAAATTTGGGACATTAGATGTCTAAATCGATTTATTGGATAAATTGATTTACGGCCTAATAAATTAAATAAATTACTGGGTGATTAATTTAATTCATGTATATAATTATTTCTTGGAGAAATTAATTATATTGTTTTGTATTTGATATGTTTAATTAATTGGATTAATTAATCGATATAAATACATCGAAACGGAATCGGAGTTTATCTGTTTGGACTTTCGGGAGTCCGAAACGAACCGAACTCGTCCGTTTTTTCATCATGGCCACCCTACTCTTTTCCACCTAATTTCCCATTGTCTTTTGTTTCCATTCTATATGGATGATATTGACATGGTGGGGATACCTCTCATGTGAATGAGTTGTATAAGTTGGTGGAAGGTGTATAAAGAATAATATGTAGACTTGTGATTGAGTAGATATAATATCACATACATAATTCACACTTTGAAGGAGAGAGAGACGTAAGAGAGTTTGAAGGAGAGAGAGACGTAAGAGAGTTTGAAGGAGAGAGAGAATAGAACTTAGAGTTCATTTTATAGTGTTCATACTCATCTTCATCTTCTTCACTAACTTCTTCTTCATTTTTCTTGGAGAAAATTGAGAGAAAATATTGAGAGAATTTTGATAAACATACTTGGAGTATATTCATCAAAATCAATAGTTTCATCACCTAGCTCTAGCCGTATCCTCGGAGGATAGCAAGGTGTTGTCATTCCGTTCGTTTTTTCCGGCGCGTGGCAAGTAGAGACGCGGTGCTTTCGGCGTTGGATCGTTCAAGGGCTTGAAGCGGATTGGATTTGTAGAGATGAAGCAAAGCTTGGGGAGTATCTCAAGAGAAGGTTATCCATCTAATCAACGGACTACAAGGGTGAGTTTCTATATCTCTTGTTTTTCGTTTTTGATATTCGTATATACGTAGCTCGATCGATCCTCGTAGGGATTCGGATCGAATTAATTTTCATTTTACCGCTTCCGCTGGGCCTTCGTTTTAGGCACCGAATCCCAACAATTGGAGCGGTTGATTCTAAAAAGAATCAGCCGTATTTTTAACCAAAATCACACATTTTTTAAGACAGTCTTTATCTTTCTTGTTTTCTTATATGGATATCTCTATGATAAACAAGGTTACTATGTTCTTGATTAACGAATTTGGTGATTGGAGAATTAGGATGGAAGCACATCTTGCGGCCATGCGAAGAGATAATATTTATCATCCAAGATGGCCCCATAAAGATAATGAAGGTCAATCCCGTCGCAAGGATAGAAGGACAACCTCATGCAGAGATGCTCGAGAAAGAGCAAGAGCAATGGACGACCGACGATCGCAAGTGCGCAAACCTCGACAACAATGATAAGAATGCGCTATTTGCACTCTTGACAAAGGCACATTCTCGAAGGTAAAAAGCTGTAAGACAGCCAAGAAATATGAGATAAACTCAAGATGATTTGTGAGGGAACTGAGCTCTCAAAAGAAAAGAAAATTTCAAAACTCACTCAGAAATTTGAATCATTTGAAATGAAATCATCTGAAACTCTTGAGGAGCTTGACCTCAGATTCACTGGCATTGTCGGTGAACTTGAAGCATTGGGTAAACTGTATACCCAAAAGGAGAAAATTTTGAAAATTTTTAGATCACTCCCTGCCCGATGGGACGTAAAAACCACATCTATGCGTGTGTCATGTAATCTCAATGACATTTCTACTTTTGACCTCTTCTCTGACCTCGAAGCTTTTGAGTATGATATTGATAGGAGAGAGAAGGCCGAAGAGTCACCTGCTAGGACTACAGCACTAGCCGCTGTATCTAACAGGAGACACAGCATGCCCAGCGCATCCAAATCTGCCCACAAGAATGCTGACAATGACGATGATATCCTGTCACAAGATGAAATGGCCCTGCTCATGCACAAATTCAAAAGTTCATCAAACAGTCTGGAAAGACTGCATACAGGCCCAAGCCTTTTCACAAGGTAAGTTTTGAATCTTCTCCATCTGGTGATTCTAATCTATGCTACAATTATAGGAAACCAGGATACTATGCAAATAAGTGTCCGCATCCTAAAGTCCAAAAGTTTCCGGAAGCCGAGCAACAGGAAAAAGATGAAAGGAGGCATGCTTGGAAGAACAAGCTCAAAGCCTTGATTGGTGAATCAGAAGCAGCCTCACCCGCACCAACCAAGACCGAGGAATGTCTTCAGGCAGTCACTAACAGTGACTCGTCCGATGATGACCTTGAAGATAAAGCATACGTGTGCTTTATGGCCAAATATATAGAGGAAATTGAAGATAGCGATGATGAATAAATTTAAAAATGCATCCCATACTTTCGAAAATATGATGAATAAATTTAAAAACATTCAAAAGGCCCATGAGACATTGAAACAAGAAAACATACAGCTCGAAATTTCTAACTTAGAGATGAAAGATGAAAATGATTTGCTGAGAAATAATTACGAAAATATGTCCATCGATTGCGAAAACAGCAAGATCACATTGGAAAAACTCATGTAGAGAAATCGTGAACTTTCCCACGATCTAAATGAGACTAAGTCTCATAATGAGAGCAAGACAAATGATTTCGCTCTACTCGAAGCCAAAGTAAAACTCTCGAGAAACGAGAAGGAGAACTAGAGACCATCTTGAAATCTTTCGAGAAATCATCTAAAAGTATGGAAGAAATTCTAAGCACCGGGCAACATGCTCATGATAAAAGTGGCATAGGATACAACTCATTCTCCAATAAAGGGAAAACTAGTACAGTGTTTGACAGGGGTGTGGAACCCATTACTGTACCTGTAGAGACCCCAAGTCCCGTAAAGGTAACAGCTGACCCGCGTACATCAAAGGCTGCCATTCCGACACCAAAGTCATATCATCGACAGTGGAATCCTCAGCCTCAAAGACTTGTAAGGGGTAAACAACAACATGCTCCCCGAGCATATCAAAAGCGCCAACAGCCATTCAGAAAGAAGGTTGTATCCAAATATCGAAGGCCTGCACAGCAGTACTTCCAACAGTAAAGCGCGCCTAGATATTGGATACAGGAGCCTCGTTATCCGTCGAGAAAGCAGGTCATCGCGCAATATCAACAACAGCATTGGGAATCCAACTGGAGACCCAGGAGGCAAGCTGTAAGGCCTAAGAAAATGGCTCCACCTCCAATACGGCATTCGTATGGGATTAATAATAATAACCCTCATTTTTACATGCATCGTAATTACCAATATTACAGCGACTACGTGCCTGCCCCATGTAGACATCGCAAGAACGGACCAAGAGTAACCTACAACAAGCCAATTGCTGTCAGGCAAATTTGGGTACCTAAAGGCACTAACATCCATGGACCCAACAAACAAAGGGGACCTAAATCTACTTAATTTCCTTGCTTACAGGACATCAAAGAGAAGTACATCTGGCACTTCGACAGTGGATGTTCTCGGCACATGACAGGAGATAAAAGCAAGTTGTCAGATTATGTAGAAGGTCGCGGTCCAAAAGTGCACTATGGTGATAAGTCCAAAGGAAGAACAAGAGGGAGGGAACACTACTTGTAGGAATATTCAAAGTCACCTATGTAGCTTATATTGAAGGCTTACAATATAATCTACTTAGTATTAGCCAGTTCTGTGACAAACAGTTCTCGGTGAAATTCTATATAGATCACTGTAGAGTCAATAATATTCTGACCAAAGAAGTTGTGCTCACAGGAAGCAAATCAGGTAACATGTGCTGACTGGAAGCCTACGAGCTCCACAATTCCATATTTTGTTGCCAACGGCACTGCAGATCTAAGCTGGCTATGGCACAAGAGGATGTCGTACGTCAATTTCAAGACGATCAACAAGCTCGCTAGACAGGGAATGGTTAGAGGTTTTCCCAATGTGTCATTTCAAAAAGATAGCATCTGCTGACCCTGTCAGAAAAGCAAACAAATCAAAACCACCCTCAAAAGCAAATCATACCTGTCCACTCACAGATTTTTGGAAATGCTACATATGGATCTCTACAGTCCTGTAGACCCTGTAAGTTTAGGAGGTAAGAAATATTGTCTCGTTATTGTTGATGATTATTCCAGGTATGCTTGGACAATCTTCCTGAGAAAGAAGAAGGAAACCACAACAAAGCTTCCCGAGCACCTGAGAAAGCTTTAGAATGAGAAAGGGTTGAGTATCGTGTCCATTCGTTCCGACGGAGGTACTGAATTCACTAACCGCTTTATAGAGGAATACTGTTCGAATAATGGAATACAGCACGAATACTCAGCTGCCCGAACATCTCAACAAAATGGTGTTGCCGAGCGAAAGAATAGAATGATTAAAGAAGCAACAAGAACCAGGATCGCCGCAAGCAAGTTGCCGCAGCGTTTATGGGGCGAAGCAACAAATACAGCGTACTGTACAGAAAACCGATGTATCATCAACAAGCATCACAACAAAACAACATACGAGATATGGAACAATAAAACTCCATTGTTTACGTATTTTCACATATTTGGTTGCAGGTGTTATGTTCTGAACAACGGGAAAGACCAACTTAGAACCTTCGACGAGAAATCGAATGAAGGGATATTTGTAGAATATTCCTCTGTCAACAAAAGGAAGCTTACAGTCGAGGAATCTATAAATGTAGTGTTCGACGAACCTCACCATGACCCTACAGCAGTAGAAGATCTGACTCAGAATATCCAAACACTCTCTATTAATGACCCTCTAACTCCAATAGAGCCTGTCGTAGACTTAGAGATCAACCCCGTAGCTGTAAGATTGGAAGTAGTCAAAGCTGATGCCGTACAAGCTGAAGCTGAAGCTACAGCACCACAAGATACAGTACGGGATGCCGAACTAGAACCCGACAGAACATGGTTGAGAGATCACCCACAGGAGTTAATCATAGGAGACATTGATGCCGGAGTATCCACCCGTAGGAGAATACAGAGTACACAAGGAACTGTACTGTGTGCGCAAGAGGAACCCGAATATGAGAAATCTCCATTTCCTGTATGGAAATCTCAAGCAGAACTTAGAACACTTGCCATGTGCACACTTGTTGTATTCTTAGCTCAATCCGAACTTGTTTCTACCAAAGAAGCTCTGAACAATTCTCACCGGATAACTTCAATGGAAGAAGAGCTTAATGGTTTCAAAAGAAACAATGTATGGTATCTAGTACCCAAACCTGAGAATCAAGTCGTAATTCGAACTAGATGGGTATTTAGAAACGAAAAGGATGAGAACGGACTTGTTATTAGGAACAAATACCGTCTAGTCGCGTAAGGCTACAGACAGGAAGAAGGCATAGACTATGATGAAACATTTGCCCATGTAGCCAGACTAGAAGCCATTAGGATATTTTTAGCTTTTGTCGCCCATAAGAGTTTTATTGTATATCTAATGGACATTTAGAGTGCATTCCTGAATGGAGACCTCGCCGAAGAAGTTTATGTTGAACAACGACCAGGGTTTGTCAACACAAAAAGCAGAGACCTTGTATACAGACTACGGAAAGCTCTGTATGGACTTAAGCAAGTACCTAGAGCGTGGTATGAAACCCTGTCCCTGTACCTAACAAATAATGGGTTTGAGAAAGGTGCTGTGAACAAGACTCTATTTAAAATACAGGAAGGTGACGACATGTTGATGGTTCAAATATACATAGCTGATATTATATTTGGTTCCACTAACCTTGCTTTATGTTAAAGGTTCTCTCATCTCATGCAAAGTAAATTTGAAATGAGTATGATGGGGGAACTTAGTTATTTCCTAGTGTTGTGTCGAGAATTATACTCTCCGACCGGCGATCGCCTCGGAGATCGGGCGACCTAGCCATTGCCGAGCAGCTGAGGCAGAACTGCCGACCAGCGACCAGGCGGCCTAGCCTTAGCCCGGCAGTCAAGATAAATCGGCCAACCGAAGGTCCCAGGACAAGTCCTGGTGCCGAGCGATCGACATCATAGATGATCGTCTCTCAGTACTTGGCGATCAACACTGCGACCGATCAAGTGACGATCATCTCCCGGCACTTGCCGACCGACCCTTGGTGACCGACCGATGCCGACCCTCAGCAACTGGCCGATGCCGACTTCTGGTGACCAGCTAGAGACGACCGCCTCAAGCCGATTAGAGCCGATGGTCATCCAGTCAGCACAGGCCGAACCTCAAGACAGACCACGTGCAGTGCCGAGACAAGATCCGCATATCACGGATCATTGACCACAGCCTGTCAGCATCTTCCCACCAGCCGACAAGCCCGCCGAAAGGTGTCAGTAGGACCGCATGTGACAGTGACTCCGGACGCGTGCTGGCTCCTCATTGGACCGCACAGCTGGCTGCCAGCAGCTGCCTTGGACTTTAGGCCGACAGCCCGTGTGACTTAAGGACGATCGCCCCATTATAATATTGGCCGGCAAACGATCGCCCCATTATTATAATGGCCGGAAGGCGATCGCCCGCCAGAGGACAAGGCACCGCTGCCCCTATAAATACAAGGCATCCTGCACTTGGATTTCCACTTAGCATTATCGCGATTTCAGCACTCAATACAGAAACAATACACAGCACTTGGATTTATCCTACTCTTGGCAACAGCTATCTTTTGGTTCTTTCTTCTCTCGGCCTCTCTCATCAAGAAGACGATCGGCAGGGACGAAGAACACCGAGCTTCGCTCAAGAGCTGGATTAACAGAGTCTTTTTACACTCATTGTACTTAGATTCTCACATTAATACTTGTATCCACGAATATTTGTATTAATAACATCTCGCGAGAGAATTCAAGCCCGGGCCTAACAAACCCGGCAAATCTTGTGTTTATTCATATTCTCTCGGAAGTGCTCCCGCAAATTTTGTTTGTTGTCCGTTCATTCCAACAGTATTTAATCTTCGGATAAATATTTTGGGCAACAACAATTGGCGCTAGAGGAAGGGGGATCTAACCCTCAAAATTTTTACTCCTACCGTCTCGAAGAACACTCACTGTTCTCGGGGCATATACTTGAAGTGACACTCACTGCACTTCAAAGAAATCTTTCATAAATCATGTCTTCCGCCTCTGCGTCAAAGAAAGCCGCCGGCCAACCCGCCAGATACCTCATTCCGTCTCAGTCCGAGCCTCAGCCGATGGCGGAGGGTAGCCGCCGCGGTCCGAGACGCTCGATCCCACCCCTGAGGTCCGGCCCAAGACGCTCGCTCGATCAGCTCCGAACCAAGGAACAGATCGACGAGGCCATGGCCATCCTACAGGAGCGACGGAGTGCTCTCGACGCGCCTCCCGCTATCAGCCCCTCGGCCGTCCGCCGGAAGACCAAGCGGAAGCTCAAGGCGTTACTAGCCGAGCGATCGCCAGGAGGCTCTCATCCGCAAGGAGAGGCGCTCGCCAGCCGGGGCCCGTTTGTTTTCGATCGCCTGGGCAGTGACCCGTCTTGGCGACCGGGGCAGTCCGGCCGCAGCTAAGAGACGACGGAGTTTGAGTCCGTCACCAGGAGCTCGGCCTACCCGACTCCTGCAAGGCACCGGCCTGCCCGGCTCCCTTGCCAAATTGCCGAGGTCGGCAGCAGCGGAGTCCGGAGATCGGTACACGATCGCCTCGGCTCCCGCTCCCAAAGCCGATCCGCAAGTGACCGAGCCACGGCGATGGCCGCGATGCAACGTCAGCTCGACGACATGAAGGCGCTCCTGGAATCCGGAGCAGGCGCCAAGAAGACGATCGCTGAGCCGAGCGAGCCGCTCGCGGTCCCCATCGAGCTCGCCCCTGTGCAGCACAAGATCGCTCCTCCTCAAACACCCTTGTACGAGGGGAGATCGGACCCCGAAATACACCTGAACAAGTTCAACATCTACATGACCGGGTGTGGGGCATCTGACGCGACCAGGTGCCGAATGTTCCCAATGACGCTGGACGACCTCGCCTACAGGTGGTACGCCTCATTGCCGCCTCGGTCCATCGGCTCCTTTAACCAGCTGGCGAACGTCTTCACAGCATACTTCGCCACCATGGTCGCCCGGCCGGAAGGTCCCCTTCGCATGATGCAAATCAGGCAGGGAGAAGAAGAGTCCGACTCGGACTACATCGACCGAGTAGACGAGATCATCCTCAACGGCGAGCCCGTAAGCGATGAGATCGCCCTCTACTCGGTCCTAGGAGGATTCCATGGTATTTCGCCTATGTTTAGGCATCTCATGAAGGACCAACCCGCGACCTACGCGATCTTCCGAGCTAAGGCCGCAGACTTCTTGGCCAGGCAAAGGATTCTCCTCAACCTCTGAGCAGCGCGATCGGCGCCCGAACGACGATATCCCGCTCGATCGCCAGTATCAACTTATGAATAAAGCGATCGGCAGCCGAGCGACGATCACCAGTCTTCCAGCCCAATCGCCGATCATCAAGCTACATCACCAACAAACCGGAGGACCCGCTCGTCATTTACGGTCCACCATTTAACATAATGGACTAAGGCACGCGATCACCTCCACCGCACATCATAAAGCCATGGTCCTGGTAGTCGATGGAACCGGCTGCTTCGGCCATGTAAGGTCCCTTTGGGCCAAGATCGCCCACCCTTCGTTTAAATACGAGGCCGGCGTAGTCTGAGGGCTCTCCAAATTTAATCAGTGGACACGATCGCCCGCCCTCAAGGTTCACCATATAACATGATGTACCCGGACAATGCGACACGTGCCACTACCCCCGTCTAAACGTACACCGTCGAGGTTCGCCATCTCCATGGCGGGCCGAGGTGGAAGCAGAGCTAACAAGCCGCGGAGGTGGAGTTGATTCATCCGACGCTGCCCCGCGCAAGGATTCCTCTAGACCAAGACCGCACACCCTTCGTTTAAATACGAGGCGAGGCGCAGCCTAACAGAGGACCCTCACAATAAAATGAGTCACGAGACACTCAATGTCTTCGCGCACAAGACACGGTCATGGAGTCAGTCCATCGAACTCCGCGACTGTGCACGATTCCTCAAACGACGAAACCATAAAGTTTCTGAGGGGGATCGGCCAATGTTGTTTTTGCAGGTACAAGACCGAAAGATAGCTAGCCAATCGACCATGATCGTCAAAAGTCCGAATCCAAAGTCAGCTCAACGGATCGCCCGTCCTCACCTTACACGATTGCCAGCAAGAATCACCTCGCCCCATGTCTTCAACATCGGAGCAAGCTGGGGGGCAATTGTTGTGTCGAGAATTATACTCTCCGACCGGCGATCGCCTCGGAGATCGGGCGACCTAGCCATTGCCGAGCAGCCGAGGCAGAACTGCCGACCAGCGACCAGGCGGCCTAGCCTTAGCCCGGCAGTCAAGATAAATCGGCCAACCGAAGGTCCCAGGACAAGTCCCGGTGCCGAGCGATCGACATCATAGACGATCGTCTCTCGGTACTTGGCGATCAACACCTGGCGACCGACTGGCGGACGATCATCTCCCAGCACTTGCCGACCGACCCTTGGTGACCGACCGATGCCGACCCTCAGCAACTGGCCGATGCCGACTTCTGGTGACCAGCTAGAGACGATCGCCTCAAGCCGATCAGAGCCGATGGTCATCCAGTCGGCAAAGGCCGAGCCTCAAAACAGACCACGTGCAGTGCCGAGACAAGATCCGCATATCACGGATCGTTGACCACAGCCTGTCAGCATCTTCCCACCAGCCGACAGGCCCGCCGAAAGGTGTCAGTAGGACCGCATGTGGCATTGACTCCGGACGCGTGCTGGCTCCTCATTGGACCGCACAGCTGGCTGCCAGCAGCTGCCTTGGACTTTAGGCCGACAGCCCGTGTGACTTAAGGACGATCGCCCCATTATAATATTGGCCGGCAGACGATCGCCCCATTATTATAATGGTCGGAAGGCGATCGCCCGCCAGAGGACAAGGCACCGCTGCCCCTATAAATACAAGGCAGTCTGCACTTGGATTTCCATCTGGCATTATCGCGATTTCAGCACTCAATACAGAAACAATACACAGCACTTGGATTTCTCCTACTCTTGGCAACAGCTATCTTTTGGTTCTTTCTTCTCTCGGCCTCGCTCATCAAGAAGACGATCGACAGGGACGAAGAACACCGAGCTTCGCTCAAGAGCTGGATTAACAGAGTCCTTTTACACTCATTGTAGTTAGATTCTCACATTAATACTTGTATCCATGAATATTTGTATTAATAACATCTCGCGAGAGCATTCAAGCCCGGGCCTAACAAACCCGGCAAATCTTGTGCTTATTCATATTCTCTCGGAAGTGCTCCCGCAAATTTTGTTTGTTGTTCGTTCATTCCAGCAGTATTTAATCTTCGGATAAATATTTTGGGCAACAACAATTGGCGCTAGAGGAAGGGGGATCTAAGCCTCAAAATTTTTATTCCTACCGTCTCGAAGAACACTCACTGTTCTCGGGGCATATACTTGAAGTGACACTCACTGCACTTCAAAGAAATCTTTCATAAATCATGTCTTCCGCCTCCGCGTCGAAGAAAGCCGCCGGCCAACCCGCCAGATACCTCGTTCCGTCTCAGTCCGAGCCTCAGCCGATGGCAGAGGGTATCCGCCGCGGTCCGAGATGCTCGATCCCACCCCTGAGATCCGGCCCAAGACTCTCGCTCGATCAGCTCCGAACCAAGGAACAGATTGACGAGGCCATGGCCGTCCTACAGGAGCGACGGAGTGCTCTCGATGCGCCTCCCGCTATCACCCCCTCGGCCGTCCGCCGGAAGACCAAGCGGAAGCTCAAGGCGTTACTAGCCGAGCGATCGCCAGGAGGCTCTCATCCGCAAGGAGAGGCACTCGCCAGCCGGGGCCCGTCTGTTTTCGATCGCCTGGGCAGTGACCCGTCTTGGCGACCGGGGCAGTCCGGCCCCAGCTACGAGACGATGGAGTTTGAGTCCGTCACCAGGAGCTCGGCCTACCCGACTCCCAGAAGGCAGCCCAGCCGTCTGGCTCCCCCTCGCCAAATTGCTGAGGTCGGCAGCAGCGGAGTCCGGAGATCGGTACACGATCGCCTCGGCTCCCGCTCCCAAAGCCGATCCGCAAGCGACCGAGCCACGGCGATGGCCGCGATGCAATGTCAGCTCGACGACATGAAGGCGCTCCTGGAATCCGGTGCAGGCGCCAAGAAGACGATTGCCGAGCCGAGCTAGCCGCTCGCAGTCCCCTTCGAGCTCGCCCCTGTGCAGCACAAGATCGCTCCTCCTCAAACACCCTTGTACGAGGGGAGATCGGACCCCGAAATACACCTGAACAAGTTCAACATCTACATGACCGGGTGTGGGGCATCTGACGCGACCAGGTGCCGAATGTTCCCAATGACGCTGGACGACCTCGCCTACAGGTGGTACGCCTCATTGCCGCCTCGGTCCATCGGCTCCTTTAACCAGCTGGCGAACGTCTTCACAGCATACTTCGCCACCAGGGTCGCCCGGCCGGAAGGTCCCCTTCGCATGATGCAAATCAGGCAGGGAGAAGAAGAGTCCGACTCGGACTACATCGACTGAGTAGATGAGATCATCCTCAATGGCGAGCCCGTAAGCGATGAGATCGCCCTCTACTCGGTCCTAGGAGGATTCCATGGTATTTCGCCTATGTTCAGGCATCTCACGAAGGACCAACCCACGACCTACGCGATCTTCCGAGCTAAGGCCGCAGACTTCTTGGCCAGGCAAAGGATTCTCCTCAACCTCTGAGCAGCGCGATCGGCGCCCGAACGACGATCTCCCGCCCGATCGCCAGTATCAACTTATGAATAAAGCGATCGGCAGCCGAGCGACGATCACCAGTCTTCCATCCCAATCGCCGATCATCAAGCTACATCACCAACAAACCGGAGGACTCGCTCGTCATTTACGGTCCACCATTTAACATAATGGACTAAGGCACGCGATCACCTCCACCGCACATCATAAAGCCATGGTGTTGGTAGTCGATGGAACCGGCTGCTTCGGCCATGCAAGGTCCCTTTGGGCCAAGATCGCCCGCCCTTCGTTTAAATACGAGGTCGGCGTAGTCTGAGGGCTCTCCAAATTTAATCAGTGGACACGATCGCCCGCCCTCAAGGTTCACCATATAACATAATGTACCCGGACAATGCGACACGTGCCACTACCCCCGTCTAAATGTACACCGTCAAGGTTCGCCATCTCCATGGAGGGCCGAGGTGGAAGCAGAGCTAACAAGCCGCGGAGGTGGAGTTGATTCATCCGACGCTACCCCGCGCAAGGATTCCTCTAGACCAAGACCGCACACCCTTCGTTTAAATACGAGGCGAGGCGCAGCCTAACAGAGGACCCTCACAATAAAATGAGTCACGAGACACTCAATGTCTTCGCGCACAAGACACGGTCATGGAGTCAGTCCATCGAACTCCGCGACTGTGCACGATTCCTCAAACGACGAAACCATCAAGTTTCTGAGGGGGATCGGCCAATGTTGTTTTTGCAGGTACAAGACCGAAAGATAGCTAGCCAATCGACCATGATCGTCAAAAGTCCGAATCCAAAGTCAGCTCAACGGATCGCCCGTCCTCACCTTACACGATTGCCAGCAAGAACCACCTCGCCCCATGTCTTCAACATCGGAGCAAGCTGGGGGGCAATTGTTGTGTCGAGAATTATACTCTCCGACTGGCGATCGCCTCGGAGATCGGGCGACCTAGCCATTGCCGAGCAGCTGAGGCAGAACTGCCGACCAGCGACCAGGCGGCCTAGCCTTAGCCCGGCAGTCAAGATAAATCGGCCAACCGAAGGTCCCAGGACAAGTCCCGGTGCCGAGCGATCGACATCATAGACGATCGTCTCTCGGTACTTGGCGATCAACACTGCGACCGATCAAGTGACGATCATCTCCCGGCACTTGCCGACCGACCCTTGGTGACCGACCGATGCCGACCCTCAGCAACTGGCCGATGCCGACTTCTGGTGACCAGCTAGAGACGATCGCCTCAAGCCGATAAGAGCCGATGGTCATCCAGTCGGCAAAGGCCGAGCCTCAAAACAGACCACGTGCAGTGCCGAGACAAGATCCGCATATCACGGATCGTTGACCACAGCCTGTCAGCATCTTCCCACCAGCCGACAGGCCCGCCGAAAGGTGTCAGTAGGACCGCATGTGACAGTGACTCCGGACGCGTGCTGGCTCCTCATTGGACCGCACAGCTGGCTGCCAGCAGCTGCCTTGGACTTTAGGCCGACAGCCCGTGTAACTTAAGAACGATCGCCCCATTATAATATTGGCCGGCAGACGATCGCCCCATTATTATAATGGCCGGAAGGCGATCGCCCACCAGAGGACAAGGCACCGCTGCCCCTATAAATACAAGGCAGCCTGCACTTGGATTTCCACCTGGCATTATCGCGATTTCAGCACTCAATACAGAAACAATACACAGCACTTGTCTTTCTCCTACTCTTGGCAACAGCTATCTTTTGGTTCTTTCTTCTCTCGGCCTCTCTCATCAAGAAGACGATCGGCAGGGACGAAGAACACCGAGCTTCGCTCAAGAGCTGGATTAACAGAGTCTTTTTACACTCATTGTACTTAGATTCTCACATTAATACTTGTATCCACGAATATTTATATTAATAACATCTCGCGAGAGCATTCAAGCCCGGGCCTAACAAACCCGGAAAATCTTTTGTTTATTCATATTCTCTCGGAAGTGCTCCCGCAAATTTTGTTTGTTGTCCGTTCATTCCGGCAGTATTTAATCTTCGGATAAATATTTTGGGCAACAACACCTAGGATTATGTAACACCCCCAATTCACACTAGGGTCATTACATGCCGTAGGACCTTCAAAAAGGCCTACCAGGCTAAACCATTTCCGAAACCATACATGAAAACCGGACAATACAATATATATAAATACAACAACAGGCCAGGGCCCTCGGCCAAAACATTTTATCCAAGTACAACAAGACCGAACATAGTATCAATTTATTGTCCACGCAGGGGACTTAACCATAATAATATAAAACGACATAAGTTTCTTGACTTAGATAACTACATGAGAATCAAAACAACTTTTAAGACTCGAGCCTCATCATGCCTGCTCATCCTTCCCATGCGCTTCCCGTGCCTGCTCCTCGAAACGTCCGGAACCTGAAATGTAAAAAAATTTCACCCCAACGAGGGGTTAGCATACGAAATGCTAGTACAAGTACATGGTTACATAGAGTTACATATAAACATAGTCCAACACTTCTGTCACAGTCTGAAAACATTTTTTAGAAGATTATATTCCGGAATATCTCATTTTAACAGAAACATTCATCATTTCCAAAGCCAGCACATCACATCACGTTATCAAGACAACATCACTGGTGACCCGCGGTCGTACCCCTTAGTAACGAACCCCTAGAGGCCCCGTCGAGCCTTCCCTAGGTGGGAAACCACTTCCGCGACCGTACCCCTTAGTATCGATCCCTAGAGACCTCGTCAGGCCCACCCAAGGTGGAAGAATAACAACGCACGCACACATTCCATGACCGTACCCCTTAGTATCAGTCCCCAGAGGCCTTACACACCATCCCCGGGTGGAGGAACAACACATCATTCAAAAGCATAGTCCATAAGCAACATACATGCGGAACACGTAACATACGCAACCAAATGTAACTCATGTACTTGCTCGGATAACTCGGTGCGAAGAAATCAACGACAGGAAGGGTTTCGATTCAACTTCCTTTAGAGGTTCGTTCCTAAGTTACAACGAGATACAATCAATTTCAACACTACGAAAACGCTTAGAACTCCCTAGTTCTACCCGTTGGGGAAATTCTTCAAACATCTTAGGGGTATAATTCAATATGATGGATTATCAAAGGTATCTTCCGAATCATTCCGTAAAACTTCAATAATACCAAAGGATCTCGAGTACTAAACCAAAATTCAATAACGATCTAATCTTATTCGGGTTGATTCGACCAGATCTTCACAAACCCCCAAAATCCCCCAAAATTCATAAAACTAGGGTTCTTGAGAATCATACCTTGATTTGGATGTTAAAAGATGCTTAAATAATGGTAACTTTGCACCAAAGGTTGAAAGATGATGGTTTCAAATGATGTTTGGCCGAAATCGCCTCCTCATATGTCACAAGATCGCCCACAGCCGGAAGAAGAAGAAAGAAATGAGAAAAATGCGGAAATGGGCTGCTGCCCATATATTTATAATGGCCAGCATTAGCGTGTGCTACGCTTTCGAATTAGCATGCGCTAACGGGTGGCCTGGTCCAGAACCTTCGGTCGGCGCCCTACACTCTTGGCCAGTACTCGCCACCTGTCCGCACCATGTCTAGAAGCTTCTGCCTAGTCGGGTTACGATAGCGCGCGCTGGACGAGCATTAGCGTGCGCTAGTCGACTCGTCCAGAACCTACTGGACTAATATGTCCGGCCTGGCGGTCGCATAACGTGTGCCGATTAGCGCGCGTAATAACCGAAAGTAGCGTGCGCTAGCTTCCAGTCCTTCGGGAGCCCAGAATCCCCAGTGACTTCTATGGACGGCCAGGTAGCGTTCGTTACGGTCGAATGGCGTGCGCTACTTAAGCAACCTAGCGCGAGCTACCGCTAGACTTAGCGTGCACTACCTGTTGGTATGGCCGAAGCCCAGACCCTTCTTCCCTTGCTGCTCGATCGGTTAGCGCGCGCTGTCTTACGGCCATGGCGTGCGCTACCATCACACCACTTGCGTGCGCTAAATGAGTTACCTAGCGTGTGCTAGTCCCCTTATCCGGAACAAATTTGCGAACCCGCTACCGATGGTACAACAAGATGGCTAATCGACAATCAATGAAATATTGGCATGAATCACAACATACAAGCTCAAATTCGAATCAAACACATGATTACCAATCCTCAACAAAATTACAAACCAATCCACGAGGTTCACGAAATAAGTAATTATTGCCAATAAAAGTACGATTATTACATTTTCTCCCCCTAAAAATAAGTTTCGTCCCGAAACTTACAAAACGAATAATTCGGGGTACCTCGATCTCATATCTTCTTCTGTTTCCCACGTAGCTTCTTTCGAACCATGCTTCGACCATCGTATCTTAACCTAAGGAATGGTTTTTCGCCTAAGCTGCTTTACTCGACGTTCCAAAATCAGGATCGGCTTTTCCTAAAAGGTGATGTCAGGACCCAACTCTATCTCTCCGAAATCGATAATATAACTAGGGTCCGGCACGTATTTTCTCAATTGGGAAACATGGAATACATTATGTACATGATTTAATGATGGTGGTAAGCCTAATCGGTAGGCAAGTTTCCCAACCCGTTCGAGAATTTCAAACAGCCCAATGTATCGAGGACTAAGATTACCCTTCCGACCGAAGCGACAAACTCCCCGAGTTGGCGACAGTTTCAGTAACACATGGTCACCAACCTCAAATTCCAACGGATGCCGACGAACATCTGCGTACGACTTCTGTCGGCTCTGCACAGTCAATAGTCTATCTCGAATCAGTGCGATTTTACTTCTTGTCTCGACTAATAAATCAGGTTCAGTACCAATCAATTCAGATGCATCGTCCTAACAGAGTGGCGATCTACAGCGTCTCTCGTATAAGGCCTCAAATGGTGCCATCTTAATCGAGGAATGCCAGCTATTGTTGTACGTAAATTCGATCAATGGTAAATGCGTCTCCCAATCCTCCTTCCAATCCAAGGCACACGCCCTCAACATGTCCTCTAATGTCTGTATGGTTCGCTCTGATTGCCCATCGGTCTGAGGGTGATATGACGTACTAAGTTTCAACAGGGTTCCCAATTTTCTATGTACAGCTTGCCAAAAATGTGACACGAAATGACCATCTCGATCAGAAATTATACTTTTGGGGGTTCCATGCAATCTTACAATTTCCTTAATGAATACTCTCGCTAATTTCTCCAGTCCCCAGATATCTTTAATACCTAAAAAGTGAGCTGATTTGGTTAATCGATCTACAATGACCCAAATCATATTCATTCCAGTACGATTCCTTGGCATGCTGACGATAAAATCCATAGTAATGTCCTCCCATTTCCTCGGGTATAGGAAGTGGTCTCAATAATCCTGTGGGTCGCTGATGCTAAACTTTAACTTGCTGACAAGTTAAACATTTCGATACGAATTCGCTAACCTCTTTCTTTAAATTGCTCCACCAAAAGTTAATCTTCACATCTTTGTACATTTTACTTGCACCGGATGAATAGAATAAGGAGTAGCGTGAGCTTCTTTCAATATTCTTTGTCTTAGCTCGACATCATGCGGTACACAAAGCCTTCCTCGGAATTTCACTATCCCGTACTCTTGAATTACAAATCCAGGCACTTTTCCTTGTTCTACATCTTTTCTCAATTGAATCAACATCGAGTCTTCAAATTGCTTAGTTTTGATATCGTCATTCAAAGACAAAGCAATTTCTAATACACATAATTGACCTTGAATTCTCTGAAGCCGAACTTCAATATCCTCCCCGATCAAGTCTTGTTGAATTCTTCTTCGAGGCGTAAGGGCCTCCAACATTTAAAGTGATATCGGTTTACGGATCAAAGCATCCGCCACCACATTCGCCTTGCCTGGATGGTATAGAATTTCAAGATCACAATCTTTGATTAACTCTAACCATCTCCGCTGTCTCAAATTTAATTCATTTTGACTGAAAAGGTACTTCAAACTTTTATGGTCCGTATAAATTTTACAGGACGAACCATAGAGATAATGCCTCCAGATCTTTAAGGCAAACACAACCGCGGCTAATTCCAAATCAACTGCCGAGACGCATAAGCAATCACATTATCCCTCTGCATCAAAACACTTCCTAGTCCAAGCCCGAGGCATCACTGTACACTATAAAATCATCGGTTCCCTGTGGTAAGGCTAAAACCGGTGCGGTGGTTAGCCGTTTTGTCAACTCCTCGAAACTATCTTGTGTATCGTGGTCCCACTCAAAATTTTGAGTTTTCTGAAGTAATTGGGTGAGTGGTCGGGCAATCTTGGAAATTCCTTCGACGAACCTATGGTAATAACCCACAAGTCCTAAGAAACTCCTCACTTACTTCACGTTCTTAGGCGGCTCCCATGCCAGTACCGCCTCTACTTTTTGAGGGTCAACTTGAATTCCTTCCGCAGATATCACGTGTCCGAGAAACGTTACTTCTTTGAGCCAAAATTTACACTTGGAAAGTTTCGCATACAACTGCTCCATTCTCAAAGTGTCTAGTACAATGAAAAGGTGCTCCGCATGCTCTTCTCGATCCTTAGAATAGATAAAAATATCACAAATAAAGACGACCAAGAATTTCTCAAGGTATTCGATGAATACTTTGTTCATTAATTGCATGAATATGGCTGGCGCGTTGGTTAGACCAAAAGGCATAACCACAAACTCATAATGGCCATACCTCGTTCGAAATGCCATTTTAGGGATATCAGTATCCCGGATCCTCAACTGATAATATCCCGATCGAAGATCGATTTTTGAGAAAATAGTCGCGCCCTGAAGTTGATCGAATAAATCATCTATTCGAGGTAAAGGGTATTTATTCTTGATGGTCAACTTGTTTAATTCTTGATAGTCGATACATAAATGAAGCGACCCATCCTTCTTCTTGACAAATAAAACTAGTGCGCCCCATGGCGACGTACTCGGTCGGATGTACCCTTTGTCTAATAACTGGCCCAACTGCTTTTTCAATTCCAACATTTCTGATGGAGCCATACGATACGGTGCTCTAGAAATAGGAGTAGCACTCGGTTCCAACTCAATAGGAAATTCAATCTCCCGTTGTGGTGGCAATCCCGGCAAGTCATTAGGAAACACGTCAGGGTATTCATTAACAATGGGTATTGAGGTGATCTCGACTCCGGCACCTTCCATCTTCATGGAATAACACAAATAACCCAAAAAACCTTTGGTTAAGAAGCTTTACCGCCTATAAAGCACTAATCACGGTCCTTACCACGGCCTAAACTCTGAGGATTCTGTGAAACTGGGGTCTTCTGCTCAATATTAAATTCTTTTTGAGCTGTAATGGTTGTTGGACTTCTAACTGCTCTGGTTGCTTCCTCACAATGGGCGGCTCGATGTCCACTCTGCCCGCAAGTGTAACAAGTAACCAACGGATACGGTCACACCCTCGCCAAATGGTCCTTCTGGTTGCAATTGAAACAAGCTTTGCCTTCAGAAGTAACAGTCTTGTCCGAACAACTTCCACGAGAACTACCAACAGGGTGAAACGGCCTCTTACTTGGCGCAGAAATAGATTGTGACTTCGGGAACATTCCACCCTTACTAGTTGACAAGTCCCCAGCATTCTTCTGTTTCTTGGTCTTGGACCAACTTCTAATTCCGAAATAGCCATCTCAATAGCCAGGGCACGGTCCTGGTATTACTTCAGTGTAGAGCATGTAAGATGTGCCATGCTCTGTCGGATGTGTGGTTTCATCCGTATATTGAAATAGCGAATCTTGTCTGCTTCTGTTTTCACCTGATCTCGCACATGACTTAACTGTTGATTGTAGGTGATGATAGATTGAGATATCGGTACATCTTGTGGAGTTGCCATAAAGAACTCAATGATTCTACGTTCTAGGACTAGCGGCAGACAATATTCCGCCTCCGTAGCTGACTTAAATTCTTCCCAAGTATCCACATGATCTTTAGGACACACTGCTTCCCACCACTCGGTGGCTTCTTTGTCCAAAATGTATTGGGCAATATGCACCTTTCTACCTTCGGGACAAGGCACAACATCAAAAATCCTATCCATCTGAAAAAGCCAGTTCTCCCAACCCAAAGAATCTGTAGATCCAGCAAAGCGGGAGGGGTGCATCTTCGTAACTTTCTGAAGCCATTAACTGGCTTCCTCTTCCATAGTTGCGGGTGGATTTCGGTGTCTACCCTGGGAAATTTGTGTTAGTTGGTTTACCAACTGTTGTAATATAGCGCTACCTCGGGTTCAGCAATAGCACCCGATGGTTGATCTTGACTGGTCGAAAGGTCTTGATGCCCTTCGGAACTCAAAGGTGGGTCTTCTGACACCATATGTGATGCCGTTTCAGTGGTTGGTGGGGAAGGTGCATTACCCTCGTCAGCAGCACCATGACCACGGCCTCGGCCGCGTCCTCGAGTGGATCTTCCCCTCATCATACTGAAGAATAAGAAAGAGTATGGAACAACATAAACATAGTTCATGGATCAACATTATTACAAATTTCATTCTATCATGTCAGAGTAACGAGCGGGGTAAGAACAACGGTTTGAGGAGACTTACAGTCACGGGTCGCACGGAGAGATGACAGCATGATGATATTAGGCTCAACAATTGACTCATACGACTCGACTGACAGACCCAACTCAACCAACAACCTAGGTATTCATAACCTAGCTCCGATACCATAACTGTAACACCCCTAATTCACACTAGGGTCATTACATGCCGTAGGACCTTCAACAAGGCCTACCAGGCTAAACCATTTTCGAAACCATACATGAAAACCGGATAATACAATATATATAAATACAACAACAGGTCTGGGCCCTCGGCCAAAACATTTTATCCAAGTACAATAAGACCGAACATAATATCATTTTATTGTCCACGCAGGGGACTTAACCATAATAATATAAAATGACATAAGTTTCTTGACTTAGACAACTACATGAGAATCAAAACAACTTTTAAGACTCGAGCCTCATCATGCCTGCTCATCCTTCCCATGCGCTTCCCGTGCGTGCTCCTCGAAATGTCTGAAACCTGAAATGTAAAAACATTTCACCCCAACGAGGGGTTAGCATACGAAATGCTAGTACAAGTACATAGTTACATAGCGTTACATATAAACATAGTCCAACACTTTTGTTACAGTCTGAAAACATTTTTAAGAAGATTATATTCGGGAATATCTCGTTTTAATAGAAACATTCATCATTTCCAAAGTCAGCACATCACATCACGTTTTCACGACAACATCACTGGTGACCCGCAGTCGTACCCCTTAGTACCGACCCCCTAGAGGCCCCGCCGAGCCTTCCCCAGGTGGGAAACCACTTCCACAACCGTACCCCTTAGTACCAGTCCCTAGAGACCTCGTCAGGCCCTCCCTAGGTGGAAGAATAACAATGCACACACATATTCCATGACCGTATCCTTTCGTATCGGTCCTTAGATGCCTTACACGCCATCCCCGGGTGGAGGAACAACACATCATTCAAAAGCATAGTCCATAAGCAACATACATGCGGAACACATAACATACGCAACCAAATGTAACCCATGTACTTGCCTCGGATAACTCGGTGCGAAGAAATCGACGAAAGGAAGGGTTTCGATTCAACTTCCTTCAGAGGTCCGTTCCTAAGTTACAATGAGATATAATCAATTTCAACACTACGAAAATGCTTAGAACTCCCTAGTTCAACCCGTTGGGGAAATTCTTCAAACATCTTGGGGGTATAATTCAATATGATCGATTAATGAAGGTATCTTCCGAATCATTCCGTAAAACTTCAATAATACCGAAGGATCTCGAGTACTAATGTAATGTCCCGGTCTTCTATATGCATGAATTATTATAACCTCAAGTGCGACATTAGGGTTTTGCATTCACAAATAATAAAATTCTGACTAATGGGGTAAGTTTAGAACTATTTACACGTTTTTAATTCAGAAATCGGATGTTTGGTTATTTGGTTGGGTTTACCTTGCGAATTTGATTTTTATGTTTCGATAGACAGAATCGTGATTCGTCGACTTCTATATACACCACTTTTACGTTATGAGTACGATTTTCAAAAGTTTACTTTTTGAATTTTCGGGTATAATTTATGTCGAGTCGTTTTCTCGGATAATTCGCGTTCCGTAAATCACGAAACTTTTCTCCGACTTTAAGCTGTAAGTGCGATACTATAATTTAAGTATATGTCATACATTTAATACCCGAGTAATTTTATCTGTGGAGGAGCAAAACGTAGAATATTATTCGACCGCTTTATGATGACGTCTAGGGTTAACCTAGTATATAAAGGGACATCACCTCCCTTTCATTTTTCCTCCTCACTTCATCTTCTTCCTCTCTTGTTCTCACTTTAGCCGCCCCCTCCCCCTTCACCATTGATGTTCACCATTGTTCTTCATTAAGAACTCAAGTTACAAGCTCACTTTGTGTTCCAAACTTGAAACAAAGTTCATATTCAAGTAAGTAACAATCTCCTCTTCATTTCTATCCAAATAAAGATAGGTTTTAGGTAACTTTAAAATTTGGGAATATATGAAGAGTTTAGTTTTAATGTTATAATGTTTTGTATGTTGTTTTTAAGTTGATTTAAGGTTTTTGAAAGTGTTTAGAACAAGTTTTAATCATGCTTTCATTTTCATGTCTTGGCCGAAAATTTTAGGGTTTTATAATAAAATCATGTGTTGTTTTTCTTATGATTTTCTTACACAATATGTTGCTATATGATGATATGATGATATGATGAATTTATGGGATTTTTATAAAATGTTTGGTATTTTGAAAGTAAGGAAGAAACATGTTTAGTTCTTGATATGTTGTTGTATGTTCAAAAGTGACTTGATAATTGTGATGAGGTATGAAATGAGTACATGATGTGTTTTTGTTAGATTTTTATAAAATGTTTTTGAAAATTTATTTGAAAACAAGAGCATGAAATTAGATTTATGAAGTTGGAAGATGTGTTGGTAATATTTGATGTAGTTAAGGAACATGTTACGTATTGAGGATTTTAAAGTCATGTTTAGGTCATTTGTATGTTAGGACCAAGACTTTGATTATCAATAAGAGTGTATGTTAAGTTTGTTGCTTGATGTTGGAAACAATTGATGCTTGATGATATTAATGATGTTTGAAGGTTTAAAGTTGGGAAATAAAAATGAGTTAGTAGTCATGTTTTCAAAAGAAAAGATTATGAAATGGAGTTCGGAATGTCGAGAAGAATGCTTGTATGTCGACTCCTATATGTGTTATAAGTATTATATGCATGATTAGAGTTTACATGTTTAGGGTTTTCGTTGCTAGAAACGAGCTCTAGGTTAATATGATGTTTTTCCCATGTTCGTCGGAAGTTGGCAGTTTCATTACACTTCACGGAAACGGTCATAACTTTCTCCATATTTAATATTTTTGAGATATGTAAAATGAACATGAAACTAGACTTCAGTGGCTTTCCAGTAGTATAAGATAGATTATCTAGTTCTTCTTTGAATTAACAGAATACTAATTTTTTCCAGCCTTGATGCACATTATGTTATGATTATGTTAAGTGTTTGATGATGGTTTTCGAACCAAAGAATGTGTAACGGAATTGAGTATCGGTTACCGTTGTTAGTATATTTATATGATATATGGTCAATTAGGTTCTCTAAGAGAATCATAGCTTTTATTATTAAACTTAAGTCGAATGCAAAACTCAAGTCCAAACATGTAGATCGAGTCCGTTGTCCGTTAGACTTCGTTAAGTTCGATCGACCGCTAAACTTAGTTGTTTCCGATGAAAGGTGGAGCAGCAGACTGAAGCATAAGAAATAGCCGAGAGTCATTTTGCTTGCGTTTATTACTTGTCCAGGTGGGCTTTCTATATGAAAATGATTATGTGGGCTTTCTATACGAAAATGATTATGTGGGCTTTCTATACGAAAATGATTTGAGCTTTGCTCAATTTTGATGAAATGTTTTACAAGCAAATTATGATTTCAAATGTTTATGATGCATAAAAATATTTATGTGGATTCTTATGAACCTATCACTGTTAGCTTGCCAACCTATGAAATGATCAGATGCTGAGCTAGACAAAGGTTGCTAGCTAGGGTTAGTGTACACAGTACTCGAGATTGTGAGCTCTCTTCGGAGTGGCCGATCTCGGGGAGTAACGTTCGCGGGAGGTGGCCACCTTCCCCGGCGTAAATTATGGATATGGTGAATCTGATGATATATGCTATGAAATGAAATGATTTAGTAAACATGGGCTTTTCTTAAAACCCCTGTGTGTTACTGCATATATGCATGATGACAAATACTAAAGCATGTTTTATGTTTTCGCAATATGTTCATGGAGTATGTTGTACTCAGCCCTGTATATGTTTTAAAATGTGCAGGTTGAGCAAGGGATGTGATGGAGGGTGTTGAGTGGAAGTCTTTTATTTACAATCAATGTTAAGCCCCGGTTACATATCTTCATATATGTAACCAACCATGTTTTTCTGCTGCAAACACTTGATGATTTTACTTTCTAAGTTATGTTGATTGTAATATGCTATGAAGCCTTCTTCTAAACTTCAAGGCTAATATTATAACTATATATCCTACTTTGGATTCTAAGTCATTCCCCCGGGATTGACTCCCCTTCATGATGCCTTGATAGGTTATTCATGGAAATTCACCCCTATTTCTTATGAAACGTATGTCTCCCCCTTTCTTCCCCGCTTCTTAATTCCTATCCTGGGTCATGCCCTGGCTGAGCCGTCCTTAGGGATAAGGGCCCGTGACAGAATGGTATCAGAGAGGTTCGTTCGCTCTGAGTCTATGTTCTTTCAAGCGAAGTTTAGTTCGATTCCCTAAACTGATTTAAGAATCAATTGTCAACTCAACACCCCGTCACGTCATGCTCAACTGAAGAGTAAGGTAAAAGATTTACTAGTCTTTATGATTCAAACTTCTTTTTCCATGAAAATGTATCTCTTTACGAGCTTTTATTAAATATTAATTATGAACATATATGGAATGATATATGTATGATGAAGCATGTACTATATGAATTTTTATTTTACGATTTACGCATGAATTGCTGCTGACGAAGAAACATGAAAGACGAGAGCTTAGAAACTTCCTTAGTATCTTCTATTATGCGAACAAGAACTTACGCGCCTTCAGTATTCCAACATATGCACAAATATGAATGGCGAACAATGACGATGTAATAACGAGGATTAATGATGCAGTGACGTCTCCAACGAATATGACTTACGTACGAGTAATATGAGTATGGTTATTTTATTGGGATGTCCATTTATGGTGGAACCCGAATAACTTTCATAACGTACCCCGTTAGAGAGTATATTATTATTTTTATGTTAGGTGTTTCTCGGGGTCCAGAGTTCGAGTCGAGAACTTGGGATGAGATTTATATCTTTCTTCTGAGAACCCTTTAGTAGAGTTGTTCTATTATGTCGAGACATTGATGTATTATAAGTATACCTTCTTCATAGGATGGGGACCACGAAGATGACACCGAGGAAGTCAACGAGGAGAAGGCAGGCATCGTGCGACCTTGTGGAGGCTTTCCGCAGCACGTATCGAGGCACAGGTGCCATCGTGGGCCAGTGCGTGGCAGACCTAGAGACGACATGACGCTTAGCTGCTCCTCATGGTGTCTCAGCCTACGAGGGCATCCAGCGCCTTATCGACCTCCTTCCGATCGAGTGGAGGGAGTGGGCTGCTGCAGTCTCATGGTACTATATCTTTTTGCGTGAGCCCACTTTAGTACCATCCGGATATTTCGTGGCCTTTGCTATCCGCATCACCACTCAGTACCTCCAGCACCGTGCACCTCCCCCTGGAGCTTGCGTGTATCGACCTTATGCTAGGGGAGCTTTGCTGGAGAGGCTAGCTACACCTCTACCGAGCCAGGTGCTTCTTGTTGCACCGCCTCATGCTCAGGATGGGTTAGACATGGAGGCATGGACCTCAGCACCTCGCCGCAGGGACGTGAGGACCGAGCCTTTTATTCTCATGAGGACGTCTCTGCCACTTCGACCTATGCTATTCATCGATCCAGTCCACCCACGACCGATCACAGACTATGCTCATCTATTTCTCCTGAAGAAGCGCAGAGTCACTGAAGACCCTATTGCAGTCTCTCCAGCTCTAGATGAGGAGTCAGAAGAAGATCTGGAAGAGGATCCGGAGGAGTACTCCGAGGAGGACAGCTCGACCGCCGAGTCGGGGGCGACTTGAGATAGCTTAGGATGGTGCTAGCCATTTATTTTGTGTTTTGTATGCAGAACGTCACTTATTTTGCTTATACGTGTCGTTCCTATGTCTAGCACTTTCTTATTTTATAGACGGCAATGCTATTTGTTAGAGCATCCCGCATTTTGGCATATGTATAGGCAGGTAGCCTAGATCAGCTTGTATTGATAGTCAGTAAGACCTCGTTGAAGGCAATTGTACTATTATGATGCATATGATATATTGATATATATTTTGACCCTTCATGGGCTTTTCTTCTCATGAATATGATGTTATTTCTGATCTCTTTCTCGGCCTTGCCACGAGAGTTATCAATGAGTATGTATTGATGCGTTATGATTATGTAGTCACGAACTCCTTTCTATGATCCAGTATGATGATAATTACGGACCATTGAGAATGAAATAATGATGATTGTGTGCACCACAGAATGCCACACAGAAGGGAAAGAAGGAGAGGAGGACATGAACGCGCCCCTACACCACCTCCTCCTCCACCCCAACGGGCTATTGAAGAGCTTTTCCTCAAGCAGAATCCCCCTACTTTCAATGGGTCAGGAAACCCGAGCGATGCTGAGCTTTGGGTTAGAGATATGGAACGAATTTTTAACTTCCTAAGGTGTACCAACCAAGAGCGTCTTTCTTGTGTGCTCTTCCAACTCACTGTATCTATAGGCTTTTGGTGGGAAGCCCGCAGGAAGATCCTGACAGCTGAGCAACTGGAAAACTACTCTTGGGAGGAATTTAAGGAGTCACTGTATGACAAGTATGTTCCAAAAACCTTTAAGGTCAAGAAGGAAGACGAGTTCTATAATCTGAAGCAAGGAAGGATGTCAGTGACCGAGTATGATAGGATGTTTTGTGAGTTATCAAGGTATGCACCAGGCCAAGTCGATACGGATGAGAAGATGGCAGGGAAATTTAGATCAATACTGAGACATGAGATAGGCATGTCCCTAGATAGCCATGGAAGGCTAAGCTACACTGAATCGCTGAACAGAGCTCTGGATATTGAGGCAGCAATGCCAGAAGAGAAGCGAGCGCCTACAGTTACACCACCACCCATTCAGACAAATTCCCACGAATATAAGGGGAAGCGTAAGTGGGAAGGACGAAACAATGGTGGGAATAGGAACAACCAGGCTAACAGGAAGCCGTGGCAGGGAAATATACCTCATGGACAGCCTCAGGCTCAAGGAGGCAACAATCAGGGATGGCAGATGGTTCCTGCTCAGGGAGGCAATAATCAGGGGCGAGTTGCGAACCCCGTATGTCCCAAGTGTAACAAGCAGCATCATGGTGCCGGTCTGTTGGGCACTGGAAGTTTTTACACGTGTGGTCAGAAAGGCCATACTATGAGGAATTGTCCTAAGCAGCAGCAGGGAGAGAAACCAAACCACCAGGGTCAACCCCAGCCACTGAGAGCAATACAAGGACAGCCGCAACTGCCACCGCCACCTAAGCAGCAAAATCAGAATGCTAGGTCATATACCATAAATCAAAAGCAACCCGAGAAGGATAAGAGTAACTTGGTAGGTATGGGCAAACTTCTTAACCTACCTGTAATTGTTTTCTTTGATACTGGAGCATCGCATTCATTTATTGCTAGAGCATATGTGGATAATCTTAGTATTATACCGGAACGTGCTAGTCATGTCATGAGAGTATCTTCACCACCAGGAGGAATTTCAACTACCACGTATATTTGTTCTAATCTGGAATTAGAACTAGGGAATCTTAAAGTGGTAACTAATAATCTGAATGTTATGACAATGTGGGATGTTTATGTAATCCTAGGAATGGATTGGTTAGCTGAGAATTATGCCACAATTCTTTGTTATGAGAGAAAAATTTCCTTCAGACCACCGGGAAAGGAGCCCATAGACTTTCACGGCATAAGAATGGGTAGAGGATCACCCGTTATCTCTGCTCTCCAAGCTAAGAAGATGATGAGAAAGAAGGATTGTCAGGCTTTCCTTATTTACCTTAATGGAGAAGCTGGAGAAGAGTAGACGATAGGTGATGTGCCAATTGTGCGAGAATTCGAGGATGTATTCCCAGAAGTGTTACCGGCTTTACCACCAGATCGACAAGTGGATTTCAACCGTTTGAGATTTTAGAGAGAGTTGGAGAGCTTGCCTATCGGTTAGGCTTTCCGCCGTCCTTGAGTCACGTGCATAACGTATTTCATGTTTCCCAGCTTAGGAAGTACGTACAGGATGCCATATTATTGATTTTGGAGAGATTGAGTTGGGACCCGACATTACCATCGAGGAGAGGCCGATTCAGATTTTAGAGCGTCGGGTGAAGCAACTTAGGCACAAAACCATTCCTTTGGTTATAGTTCAGTGGTCGAGGCATGGATCCGAGGAAGCCACGTGGGAGACGGAAGAGAGTATGAAGTCGAGATACCCCGAGTTATTCGCGTTGTAAGTTTCGGGACGAAACTTATTTTTAGGGGGAGAGAATGTAATATCCGTACTTTCTATTTTTGGTCATTTCTATTTTTGGTGTATATTTGTTTCGGACGACTCGCTTGTTACTATTTCGTAATTCTGAATGTATGTTGTTCTTGGAGTTTTTCCATCGGGACGAGTTTCGGGGATGTTTTTACGTGTTTTCATCTTGAGTTATATTTTATCGCATGTACGTTCGATTCTCGTAAAACTCATTCATTTTCGTTGTTCTTGGGTTGCATAAGTTCGTATGGTTGAGTTAGTCCTGTTGAGACTTTCGGTTTGTTAATCCGACGTCGTATCATGATTTTCAGGCGCTTGGGCCATTTTTGTAATTTCCTATAAGTTTAGGGAATTTCACTTTCCTTGTCGCATTACGGACTCTCCGGTGGTCGGAATTGTATTTTCTTTCAATGCTTAGATCCGTCGTCTTGAATATTCCATGTTTATGTTTCTTGATTCTGGCCTTGCGTTGCATTTCGATTCAAATCGTTCGCAGCGGCAGATCGATCCGAGCAAGATCAATCGCTGCGTGAGTAGCGCACGCTACTCCTTGATTCCTTGCGTGCGCTATCGTTGTGTGGTTAGCGTACGCTAGCTTGGGGTTTGTAGCGTGCGCTAACGATTTCAGCGTACTGGGCAGTGGGGGTTCTGAATTCATATCTTGTACACTGATCACCAGGTAGCGTGCGCTAAGGCTTCAGTAGCGTACGCTATCGGGTAGTATTTAGCGTGCACTAAACATGTCTAGCGCACGCTAGTGATGCCGGGCTTCTTATGGACTGCTTGCGGTCCCCATTAGCGCGCGCTATGTTTTGATGGTTAGCGTGCGCTAACTATGTATTATATATATAGGACAGCAGCAGTCAGCGTCGTCATTTTTCCGTCCTCACACCTTCTCTTCGGCTTTGGGCGATTCAAGATGATAGTTAAAACCGATTTCGACCAATATTATCAGCTTCTAACATCCCTGCATTCCTTGAGCGAATTCATCAAGTTCTTAACATCTTCCGCCACCCGAATCAAGATAAGAATTCATAAAACCCTTGTTTTGAGATTTTGGGGGAATTTTGGGGGTTTCTTGCGATTTAAACCTTTTCAATCCGATTCGTCATAAGTTATTACTGGACTTCAATTGTATACTTGTATTCCTTCGTGGTTCTTGAGTATTTGTGGATTTAAACTCTGATTTTTCCATTGTTCGTCACCTATACTCGACGATGCCTTAGTAATGTTCGACGAATTGTTCCAGCGGGTAGAACTAGGATGTATTCCTACGTTTTCATAGTATTGAGATTGGTTTTATATCATTATTGTGTTAGGATCGGATTTGTAAAGATTATTCGGGCCAAAACCTTTCCGTTCACCGTTTTCCTTCACATCGTGTTAACCAAGGAAAGTACATGTATTACATTCCGTTATGTATGTTACGTTTTTGAAATGAATGATAGATTATGGTTTTCGGGTGCGTGAGTTGTGTTCCTTCCACCCGGAGCGTTCGACGGGATGTCTGAGGGTCGATACTAAGGGGTACGGCCACGGAAGTGGACTTGGGTGCGTGTGTGGTTGAACTTCCACCCAGAGTGTTCGACGGGATGTCTGGGGGTCGATAATAAGGGGTACGACCATGGGATACCAGTTGTGATTTTGTGATATCGTGATGAATTGATAACTGATTTGATTGCCAATGTAGTATTC
This sequence comes from Orobanche coerulescens, assembly GCA_033398695.1. NCBI lineage: Eukaryota > Viridiplantae > Streptophyta > Magnoliopsida > Lamiales > Orobanchaceae > Orobanche > Orobanche coerulescens. Next base: position 109,588,643 of record CM065817.1, on the reverse strand, counting down.
CGGAATATTTATGGCAAATGATTTCTGATTGAGATGATTGTGTAAATCGTAATTGTATATAATGTTGTGTAATTGTGTACTTGCACTAGCTATTCGAATGCTAACCCCTTAAATGGGGGAAATGCGTCTTATGCATTTCAGGTACCGGAAGAGTTGAGGAGCAGGCACGGGATATGCAGGCAAAGGATGGAATGGCATGATTATGAGGCTCGAGTCTTTATTTATGTTCGGTCATTTATATTGTTGAGTATCAGAATTTGACTGGTTTTATTGTATTCGGTTAAAGTCCCCTGCGTGGGCATTGATATGGTATCGACTTATATTTTCTCGTACGTCTATTAAAACATTTTGGCCGAGGCCACGGCCCCATTTTTACATTGATGATTGCGTCTTTGGGATTTTCATGTACGGAATGTGTGCCATGTGTTAGCCTGGTAGACCTCATGAGGGTTCTACGGCGTGTAATGTCCCATTTGTGAATTGGGGTGTTACACTTTTAATGCATGATTTATTATAACCTCGCGTGCGACATTAGGGCTTTTGCATTCCTAAGTAATAAACTTTTAACTAATTGGATAAGCTTAGGTCTATTTACATGCTTTTAATTCAGAAATCAGATATTCGGTTATCTGGTTGGGATTCTCATCCGATTTTGATTTTCGTTTCGATAGATGAAATCGTGATTCCGCCTAATTTCGCATACAGTATTTTTATGCTGCGAGTATGATATTCAAAAGTTTACTTTTTGAGTTTTCAAGTGTATTGTATGTCGAGTCATTTTCTTGGATAATTCGCGTTCCGTAAATTACGTAACTTTTCTTCGACTTTAAGCTGTAAGTTCGACACAATAATTTAATTATGTGAATACATATGATACTAGGGTAATTTTAAAAATATAAAATATTCTTCTACTCGCTTTGTTAAACGCCTTGGTTTAACCGAGTATATAAGGCACATCACCCCTTTTTCCTCTTCACTTCTTCTTCTTCCCTCATTTTTCCATCCCCCCCTCCCCCCAAGAGGCTTCTCCATTGTTCTTCCTCAAGAAGTCAAGTTGCAAGATTTAAGTGTGTTCCTAACTTGAATCCAACTTCATATTCAAATAAGTTAGCTCTTTCCCTTCAATTCCATCCAAGTAAAACTGATTTTTAGCTCACTTTAAAATTTAAAAGTTTATTAATAAACTTATGTTTGATATTCTAATCTTTCATATGTTGTTTCTAAGTTGATTCTAAGTTATTGGGTGTGTTTAGAACAAGTTTAGTTATGCTTTGATTTTGTCATTTGGGCCTATTTGTTAGGGTTTTATAACCCAACCATATATTGTTTTTCTTATGATTTTCTTACATAATATATTTCTACTTGAGAGATGATGCTATGATAAATTTATGGGATTTATGAGACCCATATGTGTTATTATTAAACTTAGATTGAATGCAAAGCCCTATATGTCAATTGAGTCTATTGTCCGTTAGACTTCGTTAGGCTCAATCGACCGCTAAACTTAATTATTTATGATGAAAGGTGGAGCAGCAAACTGAAGCATAAGAAAGAGTCAGAATTCATTTTGCTTGCGATTATTACTTGTCCATGTGGGCTTTCTATACGAAAATAATTTATTTTGATGAAATATTTTATAAACAAATTATGATTTCAATGATTATAATGTATAAAAACTTTTATGTGGATTCTTATGAACCTATCACCGTTGGCTTGTCAATATATGAAATGATCGGGTCCTGAGCAAGACAGAGATCACTGGCCAGGGTTAGTGTACATAGTACTCGGGATTGTGAGCTCTCTTTGGAGTGGCCGATCTCGAGAAGTAACATTCGCAGGAGGTGGCCACCTTCCCCTTCGTAATTATGAATATGGTGAATCTGAGGATATGTGCAATGAAATGAAATTATTTAGTAAACACGGGCTTTTATTAAAACCCCTTTGTGTTAATGCTTATATGCAATAAGACAAACACGAAAGTATATTTTATATTTTGGCAATTTATTCACGGAGTATGTTGTACTCAGCCCTGTATATCTTTTAAAATGTGCAGGTTGAGCAGGAGATGTGACGGAGGGTATTGGGTGGAAGTCTTTTTTCTACAAACGATGTTAAGCCCTGATTACATGTCTTCATATATGTACCCAACCATGTTTTCTCTGCAAACACTTTTCATGATTTTTGCTTTCAAAGTCACGTCATTTGTAATGTACTATGAATCTTTTTCGAAACTTCAAGGCTAATATTATTATTATGTATTCCTACCTTGTATTCTAAGTCATTCCTACGAGATTGATCCTCCTTCATGATGCCTTAATAGGTTATTCGTGATTCACCCCTCCTTCTTATGAAATGTCAGTTTCCCCCTTTCTTCCCTGCTTCTTAATTCCTACCCCAAGTCACACCCTGGTTGTGCCGTCATTAGGAATAAGGGGTTGTGAGTAACTCCTCTAGAGTCCATTCACCATGAAACACAAAAAAAATTCTAACAATGCAGCATACGTCCACACACACAATTGGACAAGTGATATAATCATAAGATGTTAATAGGCTTTACTGAGGGCCTGTTTACTTTTTACTTAATCATCTTAATACTTAATCAGCTTAATCAATCAGCTATATTTTGTTGTTTACTTTCTACTTAATGATCTTAATAATGTCTTTTTCATTAAGCAACTTTTGGGGTGTCCTTACCATTAAGACAGAAATACTTCCCCAATATACCAAAATTACCCTCTTTAATAATAAAAGAATTGAGTATATATAGTATAAATTATCAAATAATCTTAATTATAATTGAGTATATATAATATAAATTTAAAATATATATTAATATTATACATTTAAAATTCATAAAATATAATCTTTTTATTGATAAAAAAATTAATATAACTATATATATTAAAATATAACTTAATATATTTATAAAAATATTGTCTGATTATTTAAATATACCTGAAAATTATAATATGATTTATAAATATAAATATATTATAATATAAATTAAAATATATATTATTTTATATTATATAAATTGATTTTTTTTATATTGACTATTAAAAAAATTAATATAACTATATATAATAAAATATAACTTAATATATTTATAAAAATATTGTCTGATTATTTACATATACCTAAAAATTATAATATAATTTATGAATATATATTATAATATAAATTAAAATATATATTATGTTATATTATAAAAATTGATTTTTTTTTATATTGACTATTAAAAAAAATAATATAACCATATATTAAATTATAACTTAATATATTTATAAAACTATTGTCTAATTATTTAAATATATCTGAAAATTATAATATAATTTATAAATATATATTATAATATAAATTAAAATATATATTATGTTATATTATTTAAATTGATTTTTTATATTGACTATTAAAAAATTAATTTAACTATATATATTAAACTATAACTTAATGTATCTATAAAAATATTGTCTGATTATTTAAATATATCTGAAAATTATAATATGATTTATGAATATATATTATAATATAAATTAATATATATTATGTTATATTATTTAAATTGATTTTTTTATATTGACTATTAAAAAATTAATATAACTATATATATATATATATTAAAATATAACTTAATATATTTATAAAATATTGTCTGATTATTTAAATATACCTGAAAATTATAATGATTTATGAATATATATTATAATATAAATTAAAATAAATATTATGTCATATAATTTAAATTGATTATATAAACTAAAATGCTCAATCCGTCCTTTATCAAAAAGAACTTAATTCACGTTGAGGGGTAAAATGGTCATTTCTGTCATTCAGATAGTTCATTCAGAAAAGAAAGAAACAACAGGATATTTTTTTCAAATCAGACAGATTAATCCATTCAGACAGCTTATTCCATTCAGGTATTAATGGAAAAAAAAGTAAACAGCCCATGTGTCAAATATGACAAGTGTTTTATCTGGTTTAGGGTAGTAATTAGGATTGGCATGGTCATGAAGCGGCGAGGTAAGAGTAGGGTTAGGTGGCAACGGGTGTTTTCGGTAGGAGTTTGAGAGGTGAAGTGGTGATGAATAAAAAAGGCTTTCCCTAGGTTATCTGGAGGTCGGTGCTCGTACTTTATCTCAACAAATATATATACATATAGGAACCATTCTTGTAGCAATAAAGGCGAAATCCCTCGCCCCCAAGGCCCCCACTCCCCGGCCCGACAGGTGTAACACCCCCATGATTTACGGAGATATTACAGCGCCGTAGATCCTTTTTGGAGAACCTACCAGGCTTAGACCCAAATAAAACACATTAAATACAATAAACATAAACGTTCATACAATTAAAACCAACTTCAAATTTCAACATGACATACATCACAATACCAAACAACATATCATTAACAATTAATAATGACATGACATACAACACCGGACAGTACCCGCGCGAGTACAAAAACAAAACACGACTTTGACCATGACCATACGACCACCAACTCAAAATGATGTACGATATCAATGCTGCCCACCAAGCTCGTGTCCGTCCTGTGCTAGTCCTCCCACTGGACTGCACTGAATACACAAAAGTATATCCAACCCGAAGGGCCAAGAAGCGGTGCAAGTACAATGATTCTAGAATATGTACAACAAGTGAATAATCAACAAAAACCACGAGAAAATCATAGTGCCATCACGGATATTCCGAATACCACATCACAATCATCATCACAAAACAACCTCCCGAGCTATACCGGCCTGTACCTCTCAAAGAAGATACACACCCTGAGACACCTCGTCAGGCCCCCCGGTGTATAGCCCAACCGAGTGATCCGTAGGGATACGCAGCCTCTAGGACCCAGGGGACCCTCACCGGGTTTTACTCGGCTCACACACACTCGATCAACAATTGGCACAAATTCCATTTTTACATATTCACACGAAGTACAAGAACACAATCAAAGTACTTGCCTCAATTTGAACGACACAAGAAGCGGCGAACGGATGAATGTACGGTCCGAACTTCCTTCAACGACTCGATCCTAACACATCGAAATAAGGAATCAAAACACGACACCACGGAAATGGAAGGATTCCCTTCCAATTCTACTCTTAGGGACAAACTATCAAACACTACTAAGGCGGAGTTGTTCATACTCAAATCAATAGGTGGGAACTCAAACAAAATCCGTAGACTTCAAGAAAAACAAGGGATTTTGGTTTCACACTCATAATCTGACCCAATTCAAGGTTTAAAACGGACTAGAATGACGAGATCTAAACAAAACCCTCAAAATTCCAAAAACTAGGGATTGAACAATCTTACCTTGATTTGGATGATACACTGGATGAAATCTTGTTAGATTGAGCTTAGGAACACGAAAATGTTGTTGGATGGTGAAACGGTCGAAAACCACGTCTAACTACACTCCAAATCGCCTTACCGAAGGGAAGAGGAAGAGGTGAAAAATGACGTTTCTGGAACCTGCCCCCCCATATATATACTGGGAGGCATTAGCGCACGCTACGGCTACAGGCTTAGCGTGCGCTAACGAGCTGAGGGCGGTGCACTGCTGAAGAAAAAGGCAGTCCAGAACTTTCTGCCAGACTCCGGTAGCGTACGCTGAATTATCTGTTAGCGTGCGCTATCGATTGCTACTAGCGCGCGCTAACTCCATACGAGAGCGGCGCTACTTGCAAGTACTGCACCCGAAGCGTTTCGTCCTCACCGACTGACATCCTAGCGCACGCTATCATACAAGCAACGTGCGCTAGTAAGTCGAAATAGCGTACGTTAGTCCGTCCATAGCGTACGCTAACGCCTCATTCCAGAGTCCAGAAAGCTTACTGTCCAGCGGGCCTAACGCACGCTATTGCACAAGAGTAGCGTGCGCTACTCGACCCTGGTTAGCGTGCGCTAGACATACAGTCTTAGCATGCGCTAACTGCTATTTTCCAAATTTAAATTCGTAAGAAATCCGGCTAAAACGAGCACAATCCGAGAATCACAGAACCCAACAATAATCAGCCATGAATATGCCAAGGTCAATCATCAATATACATACGGTCCAAATAACCACAATACCACAAAATACATCCAAAATAACACTCATAAAATACACGGGTATTACACCCTTACCCCCTAAAAAGAAGTTTCGTCCCGAAACTTAAGATACAAAAAGTTTGGGGTATCGGGCACGCATACTATCCTCGGTCTCCCACGTGGCCTCCTCAATTCCATGCTTAGACCATTGGACCTTTACTAACGGAATCACTTTCCGTCGCAATTGTTTCACTCGTCGCTCTAGTATGGTTACCGGTTGTTCTTCATACGTAACATCATCACTAACCTCAATCTCTTGATAATCAATAACATGGCTGGGATCGGGAACATACTTACGCAGTTGTGAAACATGAAACACATTATGAACATGACTAAGCGTCGGAGGTAATGCTAGTCGATAAGCTACATCGCCTACCTTGTCCAGGATCTCGAAGGGGTCAATATATCGAGGACAAAGCTTCCCCTTCTTACCAAACCGAAGAACTCCACGAGTCGGCGATACTTTCAACAACACATGGTCTCCCGCCTGGAACTCTAACGGTCGACGACGAACGTTGGCATATGATTTTTGTCGACTCTGAGCAGTCAACAACCTTTGCCGAATAATTGCGACTTTTTCCCGTGTTTGAACCACCAAGTCCGGTTCTACTCCAAGTAACTCGTACGGCTCGTCCCAACAGATTGGCGATCTACACCGTCTTCCATATAATGCTTCAAACGGAGCCATCCCAATCGAACTATGCCAACTGTTATTGTATGCAAATTCAATCAATGGTAAATGAGTCTCCCAATCTTCTTTCCAGTCCAACGCGCAAGCCCTCAACATGTCTTCTAGCGTTTGGATCGTCCTCTCCGACTGTCCGTCCGTCTGGGGATGATAAGCGGTGCTGAAATTCAATTTGGTACCGAGTGCTCGATGTACTGCTTGCCAGAAATGCGACACAAAACGCCCATCGCGATCAGACACTATACTCTTTGGGGTACCATGGAATCTCACAATCTCCGCAATGAATAACCGAGCTAACCTCTCCGGTCCCCAAATATCTCTAATTCCCGAGAAAGTGTGCGGATTTGGTTAGCCGATCAACAATTACCCAAATCATATTCACTCCGATTCGCGTCTTTGGCATTCCCACAATAAAATCCATCGCTATATCTTCCCACTTCCATTCCGGAATTGGTAGCGGTTGCAATTTACCGTGGGTCTCGATGTTCCGCTTTAACTGTGACAAGTCAAGCATTTCATCACGAACTCTGTTACATCTTTCTTCATGTTCGGCCACCAAAAGTTTTTCTTCAAGTCCTTATACATTTTACTCATACCCGGATGAATCGAGTACGGAGTAGAATGTGCTTCATTCAAAATTACCTGTTTGAGATCATCCCGATTAGGTACACAAGTTCTGACTCGAAATCGAAGAACTCCGTCTTCATCGACTAAGAATCCAGGAGCTTTTCCTCTAACACTGTCTTCCCGAAGCTGCACAATTGAGAGATCATCTAACTGCTTGGACTTAATATCTTCCATTACGGAGGATGTAATCTCAAGGAAACGCAATCGCCCTTGAGTTATGTGAGGCCAAACTTCAATTTCCATATCAATCAACTCTCGTCTAAGCTTCGGTTGAATGGTAAGTAGTTCCAACTTTTGCAACACGACTGACTTGCGGCTTAACGCATCGGCAACGACGTTTGCTTTACCTGGATGGTAAAGAATGTCAAGATCATAATCTTTAAGCAGTTCCAACCATCGCCGCTGACGCATATTTAGCTCCTTCTGCGTAAATATGTACTTCAAGCTCTTATGATCCGTATACACTCTACAAGAAGAACCATACAAGTAATGCCTCCAAATTTTCAACGCAAACACCACGGCTAACTCAAGATCATGAGTAGTATAATTCATCTCGTATTGCTTTAATTGTCGAGTCTCATAAGCCACTACTATCTCATTTTGCATAAATACACAACCCAATCCTTGTTTAGTAGCATCACTATAAATAACGAAACCTTCATTCCTTGTGGTAAGGATAGGATCGGAGACGTAGTCAACCGCTCTTTCAACTCGTCAAAACTCTTCTGACACTCATCACTCCACTCAAATTTCTGTGTCTTCTGCAATAATAAGGTGAGCGGTCGAGCAATTTTCGAGAATCCCTCAACAAATCGACGATAATAGCCCGCTAATCCTAGAAAACTCCGAACTTCCTTAACATTCCGTGGAGGCTCCCAAGCTAAGACTGCTTCAACCTTTTGAGGGTCTACTCGAATACCATCGGCTGAGATGATGTGTCCCAGAAAAGAGACTTCTCTAAGCCAGAACTCGCACTTAGAAAATTTAGCATAAAGCTTATTAGCCCTCAAAATACTCAATGCGATCCTCAAGTGTTCGGCATGTTCCGTCTCACTTTTGGAATAGATTAATATATCGTCGATAAACACCACTACAAATTTGTCGAGATATTCGATAAAAGTTTTGTTCATAAGCTGCATAAAGGCCGCCGGAGCATTTGTTAAACCGAATGGCATAACTACGAATTCGTAATGCCCATACCTCGTTCGAAATGCTGACCTGGGGATATCCGAATCTCGAATTCGCAGTTGGTAATATCCTGACCTCAAATCAATCTTGGAGAAAACTGTAGCCCCTTGTAATTGATCAAATAGATCATCGATTCTTGGCAACGGATACTTGTTCTTAATAGTGAGTTTATTCAACTCACGATAGTCAATACATAGCCGTAAGGACCCATCTTTCTTTCGTACAAACAATACCGGTGCACCCCACGGAGACACACTAGGCCGAATATAACCTTTGTCCAACAATTCACCCAATTGTTTCTTCAATTCTAGCATTTCCGATGGGGCCATTCTGTACGGTGCCTTGGATATTGGCGCCGCATTGGGCTCTAATTCGATGACGAACTCCACTTCACGATGCGGTGGCAATCCCGGCAAATCATCCGGAAATACGTCTGGAAATTCATTCACAACTGGAACAGAGGATAACTGTACCCCGCCAACTTCCGACTTCAATGCGTAACACCAATAACTGGTACAACCTTGTCGCAATAATCTCATCGCCTTCATGGCTCGAATAATCTTCCCAGAAGTACCAGGTTTCTGCCCTTCAAAAACGTGTTCAGTACCATCCGGCGCGACTATCGAAATTATCTTCCGACGATAATCTACTATCGCTCCATGCCGATTTAACCAATCATCACCGAGGATTAAATCCTCTCCTATCATATCGATCACAATCAAATCGGATGACCAATCTTTACTGCCAATGGTTACAGGACAATTGGCAATCTCTTGATCCCCAACTATCCTTTCCCCACTTGGCAGCCCAACAATAAAAGGTTCACATGAAGAGAGACCGTCTAGGCCCAAACGATTCACACAAGACAATGATATAAAAGAATGAGTAGCTCCAGAATCAAACAATACATCTACCGGGTGCATCGAAATATAAACAATACCTGACGTAGTGGCAGTCCCTACGTCATCAGTCCTCCTCATCTCATACAATCGAGGTGGTGCTTATCCAATGCTAGATGCATCCTTATGCTCGATTTTACCTCTGCCACTGCCGCGTCCGACACTCGGAGTTGGCTGACCCGTAACTGTGCCAGCCGGGGTAGGAGACTGTTTAGAAAATATTCTGCCCACTGACTCACAATATAACGCGCGATGACCCTGCTTCCCACACTTAAAACAATCAATGGGGCGAGAAGTGCAGCGAGAACTGACATGTCCCGGATTTCCACAATTAAAACAAACCCTCGGCATTCCTCCACTAGCCGAGGAGGAACCGTGAAGATTGCATAGAAGATTGAGGCCTACGCAATCCACCGCCTCGAAACTACCGTAAAATTTTGGTTTCTTCGAGCTCGAAAGCTGCTGGAACCGGCCGAGACCATTTCGTAAGCAAGTGCTCTATCCTGATATTCTCTCAAAGTAGTACACCCAAGGCCCACCATATACTTTCGGACCTCCGGTTTCATCCTTGCATCGAAATGAAGTATCTTGTCTATCTCATTCTTAACCCGGTCTTTGACATACACTCTCTGCTTGTTGTATGTCTGATTGCCTCGAAATAGGGACATCTTCGGGTTGAGCTCAAGAACTCACCGACTCTTGCTAGTATGCACTCTACTGACAATACTGAGCTTCCATCAACTCTTTAAATTCTTCCCAAGTGACATCACGGTCCTTAGGCTTAACAGCTCGCCACCAGTCCGAAGCGTCATCAAGTTTCAGATACTGAGCAATCGGAACTCTCTTGGCTTCAGGACAACCAATACCGTCAAAGATCTTCTCCAGCTCAACTAACCAATGATCCCAATTGTTCGCATCACCGGAACCATCAAATCTGGGAGGGTTCATTTTCATAACCTCTTGAAGCCATCGATCCTCAACCGTTCTGCCAGTATTAATATTCTGCACCACTTGTGCCAGTTGGTGCACTTGTGTTACAACTTGTTGAAGAACGTTAGGCACCTCGGCCTCTGAGCCTCCATTCGAACCTCCCGAAGGAATCGGGTCCGACCTAGTCGCAGAGCGAGATGCCGATTCTGAAACGGACCTCTCGGACTCGGACACTACTACTCTGCCACGGCCTCGACCACGACCGCGTTGACGGAAAGCTCTACCTCTCGGCATACTGAAGATTAAGAATGGTTCAACAAGGAAACGATTACAATAATAGATTGCACAATATTAAGGTAATTATTTCCGAAGGAAAGAAATAACCAACATCCGAAGAGTCTCCCAACACAGGCGACACGAAGTGGTAGCATGCCAATGATATCGTAGGTAACAACTGACTCAATTTAATAGACCCAAAACACCGACAGCCTAGGTATCCATAAACCTAGGGCTCTGATACCATATTCTGTAACACCCCCATGATTTACGGAGATATTACGTAGTAGATCCTTTTGGAGAACCTACCAGGCTTAGACCCAAATAAAACACATTAAATACAATAAACATAAACGTTCATACAATTAAAACCAACTTCAAATTTCAACATGACATACATCACAATACCAAACAACATATCATTAACCATTAATAATGACATGACATACAACACCGGACAGTACCCGCGCGAGTACAAAAACAAAACACGACTTTGACCATGACCATACGACCACCAACTCAAAATGATGTACGATATCAATGCTGCCCACCAAGCTCGTGTCCGTCCTGTGCTAGTCCTCCCACTGGACTGTACTGAATACACAAAAGTATATCCACCCCAGAAGGGGTCAGCAAGAAGCCGGTGCAAGTACAATGATTCTAGAATATGTACAACAAGTGAATAATCAACAAAAACCACAGAAAATCATAGTGCCATCACAGATATTCCGGAATACCACATCACAATCATCATCACAAAACAACCTCCCGAGCTATACTGGCCCTGTACCTCTCAGCAAGATACACACCCCAGAGACCTCGTCAGGCCCTCCCTGGTGTATAGCCCAACCGAGTGATCCTTAGGGATACGCAGCCTACCGGACCCCAGGGGACCCTCACTGGTTTTACTCGGCTCACACACACTCGATCAACAATTGGCACAAATTCCATTTTTACATATTCACACGAAGTACAGTAAACACAATCAAAGTACTTGCCTCAATTTGAACGACACAAGAAGCGGCGAACGGATGAATGTACGGTCCGAACTTCCTTCAACGACTCGATCCTAACACATCGAAATAAGGAATCAAAACACGACACCACGGAAATGGAAGGATTCCCTTCCAATTCTACTCTTAGGGACAAACTATCAAACACTACTAAGGCGGAGTTGTTCAAAACTCAAATCAATAGGTGGGAACTCAAACAAAATCCGTAGACTTCAAGAAAAACAAGGGATTTTGGTTTCACACTCATAATCTGACCCAATTCAAGGTTTAAAACGGACTAGAATGACGAGATCTAAACAAAACCCTCAAAATTCCAAAAACTAGGGATTGAACAATCTTACCTTGATTTGGATGATACACTGGATGAAATCTTGTTAGATTGAGCTTAGGAACACAAAAATATTGTTGGATGGTGAAAACTGGTCGAAAACCACGTCTAACTACACTCCAAATCGCCCAGCCGCCGAAGGGAAGAGGAAGAGGTGAAAAATGATGTTTCTGGAACCTGCCCCCCATATATATACTGGGAGGCATTAGCGCACGCTACGGCTACAGGCTTAGCGTGCGCTAACGAGCTGAGGGCGGTGCACTGCTGAAGAAAAAGGCAGTCCAGAACTTTCTGCCAGACTCCGGTAGCGTACGCTGAATTATCTGTTAGCGTGCGCTATCGATTGCTACTAGCGCGCGCTAACTCCATACAGTAGCGTGCGCTACTTGCAAGTACTGCGGCCCGTAAACGTTTCTGTCCTCACTGACCTGACATCCTAGCGCACGCTATCATACAAGCAACGTGCGCTAGTAAGTCGAAATAGCGTACGTTAGTCCGTCCATAGCGTACGCTAACGCCTCATTCCAGAGTCCAGAAAGCTTACTGTCCAGCGGGCCTAACGCACGCTATTGCACAAGAGTAGCGTGCGCTACTCGACCCTGGTTAGCGTGCGCTAGACATACAGTCTTAGCATGCGCTAACTGCTATTTTCCAAATTTAAATTCGCAAGAAATCCGGCTAAAACGAGCACAATCCGAGAATCACAGAACCCAACAATAATCAGCCATGAATATGCCAAGGTCAATCATCAATATACATACGGTCCAAATAACCACAATACCACAAAATACATCCAAAATAACACTCATAAAATACACGGGTATTACAACAGGGATTGGTGGAGGAATTAAATCATGGTGACTCAACGGCCCACTAGGTGGGAGGAACAGTGTCTGGTGCCCACAAGGAGCTATCCCCCACATTGGAGGGATAAAACTCCCACACTGCGGCTACCAGGACTCGAACCTGCGTCCTTGTAGCAATCTGTCACCCAGGAACCAGTTGAGCTGCCCATGCGGACCATATAGGAACCATTCTCTATATAGGAACCAGGAGGAACCAATCTTGATCATGAAATAACAAATGATCAATGACTGCAATTAAATCCTTAATTTTGGTACAGTTTAGAGTAAACTCACATGCAATATACATAAGGGTATGATTGGAATTTTTAGTTTTCCTCAAATCTATAATATACAGTAATAATCATTTGTTGTCCATTTTATGTAAAAAATCAAATTAATCATTTTCCACCATTTATGATTTAAGATATATATTGTATACTTAAAATTGAAAAACAAAATTAGAAAATTATTAATTCTAAAAATCTAGACTTGAGAGATAACAATTATAATCAAATGAATATCATATTTAGGAGCATCATATAATATGCAGAAATACGTGTGAAATACACATTTAGTAGCTTCTGAATTTATACAGTCAATAACACCCAGATTTTTTAAACTTATAATTTTTTTTTATATATACAATATGTATGTTGAAATATATATCATGAAAATACAACTATTTGAATATATTTGAGTATAAAATGGATAATAAACGAGTAATTTTTATTATTTTGAATTAAAAATCTCGGCATTATTGAAAGATAACACTTAAGAGCATATAAAGAACAAATTTAGAAACATCTCGTAATGTGCAAAAAGAAATCTGAAAAACACATTTAATAGCATCTAAATTTATGCAGTCAAATAATGTCAATTTGTTTGGAGTTGATAACAGCTTAGTTTTTCTATATATGCATATGTATCTCAAAATATATATCATGGCAATACGATTAATTTTATATATTTCGCTTCTAAAGCTGACAACAAATGAGTAATTTTAAAAATTCTTGAGGTAGAATGGTGTTTAAAAAATAATATAACTTAGATGTTTCTAAAGATGTATTTCAGATGTCGAAACTGAGCAAGCAAGATGCTGTTAAATATATATTTCAAAATGCTATTAAGCACGATATTTGAAAAATATCCAGATATTTTAAAAGTAATAAAAATACATGTATATTTTATATTTATAGGTACTCAATATGTATCTTAAATTATAAATCATGAAAAGGCGATTAATTTGATATATTTCCATCAAAAGAGAATAAAAATGAGTAAGTTATAATAGTTTAAATATAGAGGGTTTATTAAAAAATGAGAAATGATAGGGCAACACCCTGAACCACACCCCCAAACACACTCGTGCTTTATGAGTGTTGTACTGCTTGCTTTATTATTAATTTTATTATAATATTATTATGAATATTTTATCTGAAAAGCATACTGATAACACCCATAAAGACAGAGCCACAGATGAAGATGTGATTCGGTGCCTCTATCACCTCTCTTAAAAAATACCATCTTATTCCTCCAATTAAATATTTAAAAATTCGGCCATCATACAAAAAAGGAAGGTGAACCATCTGTTTTACCAATTAAAAGATTGGTTCCTAGTTCATATACACGGACATGGTTCCTAGATGAACCAATCTCTCTCTCTCTCTCTCTATATATATATATATATATATATATATATATATTTCTTTGAGTTCTCCGCCAACTTTTAAAATGGAACCAAGAACTGGAACAGGATCGTGCTTTTATTAACTGAATCGCTAAAAAATAGAAAAAATAATTGGAAGTGAACTGTCGAGTTCTGTTTTGATTTGATACGGTTTTGTGGTTATCCGTTAAAACTCCCACCACTAGTTATTATAGTTGCTTCTGAGTCCAATTTTAGCACCGGGAAAGTAAGTGATCCTCGTAGGAGTTTTTTTAACTCCAAGATCAGTTGAGGCGTTAATTTGCCTACAAAACTAGCTCAACTCAGGTGCAATTATAAACCGGGAAAGTAAGTGATCCTCATAGGAGTTTTTTAACTCCAAGATCAGTTGAGGCGTTATTTTGCCTGCAAAACTGGCTCAAGTCAGGTGCAACTATAAACCTTTCATATACGCCTACTCTCGGAAAAATGAAATGGTTTAAAAATACAAAAGAGGGTATTCCATAGTTTTTAATGAAATTGCCGTTCAAAAAAAAAATACAAAAGAGGGTATTCCATAGTTTGGGACTTCTGTTTTCTATCTCAAGACTAGTTGATTAATCCTTAAAATTTTAACTCTACATATGCATTTTAGTGGATTATTTTTATTGAATTAATAAGGAGTTTGAGCAAGAAAAAAGATGGATCAGAGAAAAGATGGAGAAACAAAAATAGACTGAGATTGCTGATTAGGAAGATTAAAATTGCGAAGGCTAATAAAGGGACCGATGCCCGAAGTGCTTAAAAAAATAGATTCAAGCACAATTGATGATTGTCATTTAAAATATGTTTTAATGTAAAATATGTTTTAATGTCTTAGACTGTAACGTATTCGTAACTGAATTATGCCTTTGCAGCCTTTTGAACCATGTCTTAAATGTGGAGCTGTATGAACTAACCATACTAAGCTTTTGGACTCTTTCTTCTGAGCTTTGAAATCCACATTAAAAATTTAAAATTGCTCGTGTTATCAACTATTTTTGGGTGGTTCCAGCCAGTCATAGGTTAAAACCAGTTTGTTAATGTTTTTTTGCTCGGTCCCAGTTCACCAAACCAAGAAACACCAAACCAATTTTTGTGGTCGGGTTCTTAAACATTTTCCCAAAAAAAAAAAAAAAAAAAAAAAGAGAACCGAGCCAGATATAATCAATTCCGGTTGCCGTTCTTCAAATTTTTTGTAAAAACCGGTCCCAAGCCTACATTGTCTCAACTTATTTTAAATTGGTGTTAAGGAGCGTGTAAACTTTAGAATGTTCAGTCTCACCACCTTCATACTTTTCATTTGACCTTTAACTTAAACCAGTATGCAACAATCAGACTTGAACTAGGGTTCATAGTCATTTCTTAATAATAACTAACCAAAAGTATCTTCAAATAGCTATATGCAGAAAAATAACTATGGTATAGGGACTGGGGAAAAAAAGTCAAATGGCAGAAACGGGAATATCTCCATAGACTATAAATAGAATATAATAATAATTATAATTAATATTATTATGATAAAAATATAAATAGTAAGTAATAGTACTAGTAATACAGTAGCAGTAGTAATTATAATAATAGTGATTTTCAGCTTGTACGAGTAATTTCTCTAGTGTATTTCCTCCTAAACATTGAGAAAACACCCCCAAAGAAAGACTTGCATGGAGCTGTCGTGCTCTGGAACTTGAGCTCTTCCAATAGGACTCCTAGAGATAATGTAACCGATTAAATACATAAGAGCACAGCAGTTCTTCTAAATGATTTCAAAGTACTCCTGTACTCCTGCTACACATAGCTCTTTCAAGTAGTATTACTTAGCTAATTTCCAGTTACGTGGTTGACAAGGATTTGTTTGGGAGTTGTAGACAGCAAAAGTCAATATTTTCGTACAGCGTGGGGCTACATAAAAAAAGCTTAACATGCTGACAATCTCCTTCGCTTGTAACATTTCAGAACACCCTCATTCTTGTTTTCAGCTTGCTTAATATCATCGAGTCCAAAAGGGCACTCCAGCAAAATCTTTGTGTGCAAAGGTGAGCAGTTAGGGGCAGTTGATTGATCTACCTGTAGACATAATTCAGCGTCATGATATGAGTAAGAAAAATGCAGTAACATAATTAGAAGCTGCTTTCAATGAAATGTATCAAGCAATAGTACCACAATGGCCAACTGAGTTGAGCACCTGTCATTCTCATTGTCCGTAACTGCTGGAATGCTAAGGAAAAGAAAAGAACATAATGATCAGGAGTAAGTAAAGCCTACATTCTTTGCATTAATTTTTCGAAATGCGAGACGCAAGCAGATATATGAAGGAACACCCAGCTATGTAGATGAAACTCTGCAGCAGGGAAACAAAGGCAAAGACACTATTTTCTTTCACATGGTTATCGTCCACAATTTTAAATATAATCCAGAAATAATGATTGATGGGAACTATAAATTTACTAGAGATGAAAACATGGTTTTATGACTTGGGCCATCTGAATACAAACACTTTTATCTAAATACTTTTCTGTTCATTAAAGTATAACCTCTGACATTGCACCACATGTACACCTGACTGTGTTTCAAGAATCGTCAGTTGTCGGTCCTGGTCGGAACCGACAGTTCAATGGTCGGAAGGATCCAAACCCATCGTGGTCTCTGTATGACAGCCCGTACAGAGAGTTCCGGTTCTGACACTTGTTTTTCTCCTCTTTTTTTTTTTTTTGAAACATACTTGTAAACTTAAAAGAGTTATGTGCAATGTTGTACAAATTAGGCAGCCCTGAACCACCTCCAAGTTTTTCCTACTTAGGTCCGGCCTAACCCCGCCCCAGGCCCCAATCTAGGCATTGTGTTACTTGTAAATGCTAAAATTAAGCAAGTTGGAAAAATCCTGCCAACCATTGTGGAAGGAGGGAGTATTTGTGGAAGGAGGGAGTATTAGGGAACCTAGACCCAACTCAACCAATTTTAATAAAACATAAATTACTTAAAACAAGTTGGGAAAAACTTCTTCAGCCTCTTGTTGGTATGAGTAGTACCAATCAAATCTTATAACCCCTCCTTAACTATATAGTCTATACCTATACAACCTCGAATACCCTTCTCTTGCAACAACATGATACAAGGAATGACTCACTCATCTACCCCATAGTTTTGAACTTTGGTGCTAGTTTGGATACTTAGTGACATGGTCATTGACATGGTCATGAATTGGCTTAAACCTCTTTTTTTTTTTTTTTGCTTCTGCGCGGTTCTTATGCTTCAATTCATTTTTGTAAAGAACATAGGGGTTGAAGTGTAAGATATTAATATTAAGGAGGTTAAGTGTATTTTACAATAATGCTTGTCTTGCTAGAATAAATATAAAGATACGGCACATAACCTTTTCCTGATAAAAGTTAAAAAAAAAAAAAAAAAAAAAAACTTATGATATGATTTTATAAGTATGATCATATATTTAAAAAGTCAACAGTCAATATGCAAGAACCAAGATATGAAACAACTCTCTTAAAAGTCCAACCATAAGTGAATAACAACAAACTTAGAAACAGAAAGGAAAGATCAACACAAGAAAAAATGGTTAATGGTGGCTGCAAGGCAGATGGCTCTCTGAATGAGTCAAGGTTCCGTGAGCCGTGCCATGGATCGGCATATACGTGGCAGGAGCAGCTTTGGCATGTGGCATAGCCATGACCATAGATGCCTTACATGGCTTTAGATACAAAAAGTTCGGGTTCCCTTGCAAATTATTTGCTCTTAATGCTACAATCCTAACACTTATAGCTATAGCAATAAAATTCTCTATGGACTTAAATGCCACCATGCCTCACCGTCATTGTCTAAACATATCCATGACTGGTCTATTATTGTAAAACTTCCGAGATGAATATTTTGATAAAAAGATCACTCAAATTCAAAATAGTATAAATGAACTACGTCCATCTGAGTTTGAAAAGAAAAGCACCACAAATGGAAAACTACCACATAACAGAGAGACGACGATGAGATGAAGACTTCCCATGAAAGCCATACACTTTAAACCTTTTTTATACTAAATTTAGATAATCAATTTTGTTCAGATTAATTTAACTTGCATAAAATGAGACATGTCTCGTGTGTGTCACACATAATTCACGTGATTCTACTTTTACATAACAGAAGGACTATTTTAGTGCACGAGAGTTTAGTGCAATGAACTAATTTAGCGATCGGATTTTTAAAGAATTCGGATAAAAAAAAAACGTCAAATATTGATTTTTCATGGAAACTAAAACTAAGACGTTATACGGCAACAAATCAGCTAATCTCATTCTATACTTGATTAAATTTCATCAAATTTATAAAGGTGATGATCGTTACCTCCACCAAATGAAAAGATGGGAATTCGAGTTCACCCACGATCTATCCCAGAAAATGCTTCTTTTCAGTACACCTCATCAAACCATATTCTCCATTGGATTAAAACTTCTTGGATTCAGCATAAAATTTGCATTCTGCTCTCATTTAACTAGAAGTGTAATTTTTCTAGTGTTTCGTGAAAATCGAGGACTTGGCTTTTCTGGCAGCCCCATTCACACTTTGTAGTGTGAAAACATGCATAGGATCCTCATCGCTAAGCTCACCCAGAGGGGTGATTTTAGATGAAGTTGACATTTTTTCTCTCCCACATAAGCTGATGGCGAGCTTTGAACCGCCATAATAATTGATATTGATTTAGCATTGAATTTGAATAATAAATGTTAAAAGAAATGTAGAATTCAAAATGAAAAAGTCACCAAATAAATAAACGCAATAAGGGCACTATTTCATGGAATGAGAAGGGAAATACAATCATTTTTCCAAAACGATTGCAAACAGATATTGCGTCCATGATTGACAAAGGTCAAGTAGCCTATGATGCTATTGATTGATCAATTATTGTGGACCTACCTTGAGATTCTTCAATCCCAAGAATGACAAAAACTGAAATTACTCTCGCAGTTTGTTTTTTGTTATAAAAAACAGACCTCTGGCATCCTAGTTAGTTCTATCGTCCTTGGTTTTAAGAGTACAATTCCCCATGCCTACAATCGCCTTTACCTTCGGTAATAGAAAAAGGTAGTGGGGTCATTAGTGATATTAATACTATCTTACCATCTATTCCAAAGAACTTCGGTACTATAACACGCATCATAATCCTACATCTCAAACACATTTTCATTTCCTATTATGTCGGCGTATCTAATCCGAATTATTTTATAAACACAATACAAACTAAATCCTAGGAATTAAGAGAGAGAGGGAGGGAGGGAGGGAGGGAGGGAGAGAGAGAGAGAGTAGGCGATATCTGTAAAGAATATCACATGAAAAAAGAATAAAAAGTAAAATAAACAATTAAAATACAGCAATCTGGTTCTACACTAAGACAGTCTGCAGTATTGACCATTGCTGATCAACGGTTAGGCAATCAACCAATTTGGATCTGTTGATCAGCCAATGATCAAATTTTCAAATATTAAATTTATAAATAACTTGAGCTGCCGGGTTGGAATTGGAGGTTCGAACAGTCAAGAAATCAGATTGTTCATCATCAGCCACTATTGCGTGGCCGTCAATATATCCAACTCAGTTAAGCCTTGATCCCAACTTAATTGGGGTCGACTATATGGATCATTTCACAATCCTGGGCAACATCTAAAATGCAAGTGTCTAGGTCCTTTTGGACCACATGACTCCAAGTAAGCTAAGAGACTGAGTTGTGCGCCCAACATGAGGTACCATGAACCGGCCTGCTATGACGGGGTTCATGCCAGATTTGAGCCAATGAAACATTGCCCAATTCACGGTCCCGTTGACCATGGGCCAGTTAATCCAGTTTGAGGCTTCTGGCTTAACTGGGCAGATTTAATCATGCATTTCCTTTAAGATAGAGGGAGGAGGAGGGATAGGGAATATCTATAAAGAATATCACATGAAAAAAGAATAAAAAGTGAACAAACAACTAAAATACAACAATCTGGTCCTACACTAAGACAGTCTTGAGTATTGACCATTGCTGATCAACGGTTAAGCAATTAACCAATTTGGATCTGTTGATAATCCGACGATCAAATTTTCAAATATTAAATTTATATATAAATTGAACCGCTGGGTTAGAATTGGGGGTTCCAACAGTACAGAAATCAGATTGTTGATCATCAGCCACTATTGTGTGTGTTGGAATATTTATTCCACATATTAATAAATAGTGTTTTGATGATTAAGTTGCTAAGCAAAGCAAAACAAAACAACAAAGAGGCGAAGCAAAACGACGAAGGAATCGAAGTCGCAAAAAGTTGGACAAAATGCAAAGCTAGCGCACGCTAGACATACAAGTTAGCGCACGCTAACGGGTCCCGGCTGCAAATCAGACGAGTTCGAAGTAACCTGAAGCGAAGTCACCTGATGAGGATAGTGCACGCTACACGTGATGATTAACGCACGCTATCGAAGACTTGTTACCGTTGTGAAGAGATTCAAACACAGAATGACGTATGCACTGAAGTAAGCTTAACGCACGCAAGAGATGATATTTAGCGCACGCTAAATATCAGTTTGAATCAAGTCAATCAATCCGTTGGGGAGAATCTGCTACAAGTCAAAAAGTATTAACGGACATATGACGCATGCAATGATGCATGATTAGCGCACGCTACAAAGGAAGTAATAGCGCACGCTAACAGCCAGAGACAGTAGCCACTGGACTGAAACTGGAAGAACGTTAACGTACGTAACAGTACATAACGTACGCTAAAGGCCAAATACATGCGATAGCGCACACTAAGGAAAGAAGCCTAGCGCACGCTAATAAACAACTGGCAGTAACGGCTAGTTTGTGGAAGAAGGCTACAAATACCAAATGAGTTGGTATCATTCAATACAACAACATTGAGCAATTCATATATACTTGAGATATCATTGTAAACATTATAGTTGTTGTTCTTGAGCTTAAATTAGAGTGATTGAGTGTTATACACAAAATCATACACGAGTGAGAAAAAGAAAAGATACGATTGGATTCGGTGTTATTAGGATCAAGGATCCGGCATTGTTAGAATCACAATCGCTATCTTAGTGAGGTTTATCTAGTACCAATAGAAAGCTAGAGTGGTTGATTCCTTATCCAATAGAATAGGAAAAACGGTTTTACTCGGACCAATAGAAGACGAGCTTGTAACGGTAATCCCTCGACCGATAGAAGAGAGGTGCAGAGGTTTTGATCTTGAACCTATAGAAAAAGATACATCGAGAGAGGACGTAGGCACGTTTGGCCGAACCTCTATAAATCCGCGTGTCATTTAATTTCCGCACTTTATTTTACGCTTCCGCACAAACGGCGCATATACCGATATTACTACAGCAGTGTGGGCGTCAATATATTCAACTCAGTTAAGCCGATAATGTGGCTCGATTAATTGGGTGTATGCAGCTCGATTCTGGAAGCCGAAGTCGAAGCCGATACGCGGTCTTTCGGATTATTTCCTCAACTTTAAATGGACCGTAATGCTTAGCACTTATAATATGCGTTGCAGATGCCGAACCTTGTCTATACGGCCTAACTTTTAATAAAACTTCGTCACCCCCTTCCAACTCAATCTCTCTCTCTCTCTCTGTTGCTTATTAGCAAAGTGAACCATCTTTGTTGCGCCCGTATTGGCGAAGTACCTCATCCCTGCCTCCAAGGACCGATGCAACGGCTGCCACCTTGCACTAGTCGGGCAGGTACAGGTGAATGGTTGGTGGTGGTCTGCCACACTATTTCGAATGGTGTCAAGCACTGAACTAGTAGGAGGTATTGTACCAAAATTCAGCCCATGGCAACCGTCCCATCCACTTCGACGTCTGCTCTGATAAAAAACATTGCCAAGTAGGTCTGCAAAATTCGATTGAGTACCTCAGTTTGGCCATCTGTTTCTGGATGGTAAGCCGAGCTGAACCTCGATTTTGTCCCTGTATTTTAAACATCTCTCTCCAAAGTGAGCTCAAGAATACTGGATCTCGGTCACTCACAACCGAACGCCTCATGCAGTCGGCCTATCTCGCGAACAAACACCTCGACCACCGAGCGGGCCGTGAAGGGCGAACATATTGCCACAAAGTGCCCATACTTAGACAATCGATCCACTATTACCATAATACAAGTGTACCCTTGCAACTTCGGAAGACACATGATGATGTCGAGACATCCTCCCATACTGCTTCCGTAATGGGCAACAGTTGAAGCAGCCCGACGGGTGATGTGGCTTCGTACTTAGACTTCCAACATAGTAAGCAATTTACGACATATTCCTGAACCCTTCGGAAAATACCCCGTGAATAAACACTAGCCGCGATCCGTTGGTAAGTTCGGAGGGCTCCAGCATGCCCTCCTACTGGAGTGTTGTGGAACTCTTGTAGTAACATAGGAATCCCATACGGACAATTCCGACAACACCGGTCTAACCTTGTAAATAACTTCCCTTGTTTGAATGTAAGCCCCAGTCGACTATTCCCCTCCTGTAGATCCTTCTTCATTGATCGCAAAAACTCATCTCCGCCTTGCTCCTGCAAGACCGCCGCCCCATCGGGCCAAATCGGCCCACTTACCGCGGAAAGTGCACCCTCCTCCTGCCTTTGCGAGAGGGAGTCGGTGGCTGAATTTACCGGCCCTGGCTTATAAACAATGTCAAAGCTGAACCCTATCAACTTTGCCACCCAAACGTGTTAGGCCAGCGTCCCAGTCCTTTGTGCAAATAATGTTTAAGATTGTGATGATCAGTTGGTATAGCAAATTGCCGTTCAATAAAGTAAGGCCGCCAATGTTGCACGGCCAACACCAAGGTCATCAGCTCCCTCTCACATGTGGATTTTGTTAGCATCTTTTCCGCAAATGCCTGACTAAGCCACCGGTGGCTCGTCTTGTATCAATACCGCCCCAATTCCAATTCTTGAAGCGTCACGTTCCACAACAAAAACCTTGTGGAATCCCGGCATTTGTAAGACCGGGGCGGCAGTCAAGGTTGCTTTGAAGGCTTTAAACGCGTCACCAGCTGCAGCTGTCCAAACCAACTTCGACGATGCCCCCTTCTTTAGAAACTGAGTAAACGAGCGTGCTATCAACCCATAATCTAGTACAAACCACCGGTAGTAGTCTGTTAACCCCAAGAACCCACAAACCTCCTTTACGAATTGGGACGCCGGCCACTCCGCATTAACTTTCCCCGAATCCATCAACACCCCCTCCACTGAAAACAAATGACCTAGATATTCGACTTGACGTGCCACAAATACACACTTCTTCCTCTTAGCCTTGAACTGATTTTCCCTCAAAGTCGAGAGAACCCTATGCAAATGCTCAACATGCTCATCTTATGTTCGGCTGTAGACTAAAATATCATCAAAGAATACCAAACTGAACTTCCTCAAGAAGGCCAAAAGAGGTGGTTCATTGTGGTCTGAAACGTGGCCGGGACATTGGTCAATCCAAACGGCCTCGCCAAGAATGCGTAATGGCCACTACGAGTGTGAAGGCGGCCTTCTCCACGTCCTCAGGTACCACATGGATCTGATGGTTACCGGACCGTAGATCAATCTTTGAAAATACTATTGCCCCGGATAACTCGTCTAACATCTCTTGTATAACCGGAATGGGGAATTTATCGGGGACAGTGAATCTCGAAAAATATTAATTCTCAATAATCATCCTTAACTAATAACATTATTATATAGACTCCCTATGTCTCCAAGAGATCTATTCTAAACACAACTCAATAATCATCCTTAACCTTGATAACATTATTATATAGACTCGCTATGTCTCCTTATTAGGAAAGAGATCTATTCTAAACATAAGTCCAACCAATAAATAATGATAATAATTGTGAGAACGAGCCTCACACTACTCATCTAGCTAATGTAACTCATGCATTACTTGTTAATTATGTGCTAGTTATGTTCAATGAGGCATTTCTATTTCATCTTATGATACATTTCAAATATACTCGTTAATAGTGAACATTTATATTTAACTTTGATACTTTAATTTATTGTGGACAATTACATTTGTATAAAGATGAAAACTAGATAGTGCATTAGCTACACGTGATAAATTTAGAAGTACTAAATGTGTCAGTGATGTGTCCAAAACTGACAATTCTACACCTGGATTTTAGTCGAACCGTGCCTGATTAAATTTTACGAGCATTTGTATCCCAATGGGAGGTAGAGAACCCTATGTTGATCTAATTTTGTTAGACATGAATGATTATGATATAATTATGGGCATGGATTGGTTGTCAAAATATCATGCTACTATTGATCGTCAGAAGAAAGTTGTGACATTTCAACCACCCGGAGACCAACTTTTTTCTTTTGTCGGAGTTAGCAAAACATTTAGATTTCCCGTGATCTCTGCAATGAAGGCGCAGAAGCTATTAAATTGTGGTTGTGAATGATATCTAATAAGTGTACTGAGTATTGAAAAACAAGAGTGTCCCGACATTAATGAGATACCAGTGGTCCGAGAATACCCTGAAACATTTCCCAAAGACCTCCTAGGGCTACCACCGGACCGTGAGATAGAGTTTGTGATTGACCTACAAGCTGGAACAACTTCAATATCCAAATCGCCATATAGAATTGCACCAGCCGAGCTAAAAGAGTTGAAGACTCAGTTTCAAGAGTTTCAAGAATTAGGCCCAGTTTTTCGCCTTGGGGAGCATCGCTATTCGTTCGTAAAAAGGATGGTACTCTGCGTATGTGTATAGACTATCGAGATTTGAATAAAGTCACTATTGAGAACAAATATTCTTTACCTAGAATTGATGATTTGTTTGCCCAACTTCAAGGTGCGGCTGTATTTTCAAAAATTGATTTACGTTCGGGATACCATCAACTCAAGATTAAGGCAGAAGACATTCTTAAGACAGCATTTAGTACGAGATACGGGCACTACGAGTTTCTAGTGATGCCATTTGGCCTGAAAAATGCCCCAGCAGCGATCATGGACTGAATGAATAGGGTTTTCAAATATTTTCTGGATAAGTTTGTTATTGTATTCATTGATGACATCTTTATATACTTCAAAACTCAAAGAAGAGCATGATGCACACTTGAGACAAGTACTGGAAGTATTATAAGCTCTAAAGCACGGACTCGCCTAGAAAGGGAGAGTGTCCGAGTCCAGTGCGTTTTGGACTCGGACTCGCCGCCGACGCCTCTCGGGTGCGTGTCCGACGTGGTCGGACCGCGTCCTGCTGACGTGGCATTTTGGACGCGTTTGGGACGCGGCGGGGACACGGTTTTGGATGCGGGGTTGCATTTTTTGGTGTTAAAAACGGGACGGGTCACAGGACAGGAATAAAATTAAAGAAAAGAAAAAAGAAAACAGGAAACAGAACAGAAAAAGAAAACGGAGAAAGAAGAGGGCGACAGGACCCGAACTCTAGGCCAATCGCGACAGCAGTCACAGCACCGACGGTCCGACGCGAACCCTAGGTCCATCAGCGACGAACCGACACGACTCACCTCTATCTCGTCGCGGGCCGTGGCTTTCCAGCAGGTTAGTCTTCTTATCTTTTATTTCTCATCTTTTTTTTTCGTTGATTTCTCTGCATTCTGCTGCACTGCACCGCAAAAAAGAAAGTGTTGATGCTTATCTAATTAGTAATTAGTAATTACTAATTAATTTTTTTAATTGATTTTTAGAATGAGTCAAAATGAAGGAACAACAAATAAACCGCCCCTATGGAAGTATGTAAAAGTGCAAGAAAAAATTGGGAAGGGAGAAAATGTGAAGTTTGTGTGTAACTATTGTGGATTGTGTGTTACGGGATCATATTCAAGAGTTAAGGGACATTTGCTGAAAATTGCTAACATGGGTGTTTCAAAGTGCTCTAAGGTGACTTCAATTGATTTAATGAACATGAAAAGAGAATCTGATGGTTATGATTTAATGGTACAGAATTCAAAAGCTCGCCAGGTTTCATTACCACCATCAAATAGAAGCAAGAGTTGTTCATCCAGTGCTTCAACTCCAAGCACAATGAGACAATCGGCATTTGAGCCTCTTTTATCAAAAAGGAAAAAAGTCTCAGGTGACTCCCCTTTAGAGAAAACATTTAATCTTGAAGCTCGGCATGAGTTGGATAGTGAGATTACTAGGATGTTTTATTCAAGTGGTGCTGCATTTAATCTAGCAAAGAATCCATACTATGTGAGTTCGTACACAAAAGCCGCCAATAGCAAACATCTCTCAGGTTATGTCCTTCCCGGTTACAACTCAATGAGAAATTCATTGTTGATTAAAGAGAGAGCACACGTTGAGAGCTGTCTAAATCCTCTTAAGAATTCATGGAAGGAGAAAGGCGTGAGTCTCGTCAGTGACGGGTGGACGGATTCTCAAAGGAGACCGATTATTAATTTGATGGCTGCCTGTGAAAGTGGTCCTATGTTCTTGAAAGCAATTAATTGTGAAGGCGAATATAAAGACAAATTGTTCATTGCTAAGTTACTCAAGGAGTGCATTGATTCCGTTGGACACCAGAGTGTCGTCCAAGTTATTACTGATAATGCATCAGTGTGTATAGGAGCTGGTTTGTTGATTGAGAGTCAGTTTCCTCACATTTTCTGGACTCCATGTGTAGTGCACACCCTCAACCTTGCTCTTAAAAATATATGTGCAGCAAAGAATTCCGAATCAAATGCGAAAACTTTTCAAGAATGTCACTGGATTACAGAAATTATAGGAGATGCGATGTCAGTTAAGATCTTCATAGTAAATCATAATATGAGATTGTCAATGTTGATGAATATTACCTTGAAGATGCTTTCGATGTGAGAGACCGGATTTGCTTCGAGTATTATCATGCTTAAGAGATTTAGGACAATCAAACAAAGTCTCTTAAGTATGGTGATAAGTCCTGACTGGAAGAAGATGATGTTCTTAAAGCTGCACAAGTAAAAGAGAATATTTTGGATGATTTATGGTGGGATAAGATAGATTATATTCTTGCTTTCACGGAGCCTATCTATGACATGCTAAGAAAAGTATGTGGGATATTACGATTGAGAGGGTGAAGGTTGTTATCTACCGCCATGAAGGAAAGTCTCATCACGAGTTTTTTTGGTTTTTACAACGTTGTGCACCGAATATTAGTAGATCGATGGACAAAAAGTAACAAACCTCTACATTGCTTGGCACACTCTTTGAATCCAAGGTGATAAATTCTTTACTTTCTCAATTTCATTTTTTTAATTTACACATTGTTAGTTTTAGTAGTTAGTTTAGTAACTTTAGTTTAATAATACAATGTATAATTATATAGGTACTATAGCGTTCAATGGCTTGATGAATCTCCCCTACATGTTCCCCCACAAAGATGATGAGATTTCTGCTATGAGATTGAAGTGTTTGGAAAGATATTTTCCTAATGAGATTGAACGTAGGCAAGTCAATACGGAGTTTGCCAAATTTTCTGCGGCTCTAAGAGAGTTTGCCAATTCTGATTCTGGTAGTGATAGAGTATTGATGGATCCAGACTTATGATGGGTGACACATGATTCTTCAACACCTTTACTTCAGAATGTGGCTTTGAAATTGCTTGGTCAACCATCTTCGTCATCGTGTTGTGAGAGGAATTGGAGTACATATAGTTTCATTAACTCTTTAATTAGAAACAAGATCACCCCACAACGAGGAGAAGACTTGGTATTTGTTCATTCAAATTTACGACTTTTGTCGAGGAAATCTCCACAATATTCTACGGGTGAAAGTAGAATGTGGGATGTTGGTGGTGATGCATTTGATACTATGGATGGTGTTGGAATACTTGAGGTGGCAAATCTCTCACTTGATGAACCGGAAATGGAAGCAATGTTATTTACAAGAGATGAGGTCGAAAACATGGATGAAAACCTTGAAGTTGATGAAGATTGAGAATTTATTTTCTTGTAGAACAATATGTCATTATCTTTGTTTCATTGTTTTTTTTTTTTTAAATTATGGCTATCATTTTCAGTTTGATGGATGTATTATGGCTGTTTGAACCTTTTTTTGTGTGTGATGAACTCGTGGTTTATGAAAGTCTTGTTATTGTGATGATTTTCTATTGATTCTACTATTATATATATATATATATATATATTTTTATATTATTTAATTTGCCGAGTCCTATGCCGTGTCCGAGTCCTATTTTTTGGAGTTTTTCCGTGTCCCTGTGTCCGTGTCCGTGCTACATAGATTATAAGCCAAGCAACTTTATGCTAAATTCAAAAATGTGACTTTTGGTTAGATAAGGTGATATTTCTAGTCATATCGGGGGAAGAAATCTCATTGAGGCAGTTAACAGTCGGCCTCGACCTACAAATCCTTCGGAAGTGCGTAGTTTTCTCGGTTTAACAGGATACTATCGCGTATTTTGAGGGATTCTCTAAGATTGCTTCGCCACTAACACAATTGACGAGAAAGAATGTAGTATTCAACTGACAATAGGCCTGAACAGAGCTTTCAAGAATTGAAAAAGAGGTTAACTTCAGCACCTATTCTTTCAATTCCATCATGATCTGGAGGCTTCGTAATTTATAGTGATGCCTCAAAGAATGGTTTAGGTTGCGTCCTTATGCAGAACGGTAAAGTGGTAACATATGCGTCAAGAAAGCTAAAAGAGTATGAGAGGAACAATCCTACCCATGACATGGAACTTGCAGTTTGCCCTAAATATCTGGAGACATTATTTGTATGGAAAACAGTGTGATATCTATACTGATCATAAAAGTTTGAAGTTTTTCTTCACGCAAAAAGAACTTAATATGAGACAACAAAGATGGTTAGAGCTAGTAAAAGATTATGATTGTATTATTAACTATCATCCGGGTAAGGCCAATGTTGTAGCGGATGCACTAAGTAGGAAGTCGACACATAAAGATGCCATGATGGCAAGGCATGAATTGCTCGACTTATAAAGAATGAATATCGAAATTGTGTAACAAGGTCTATTGGAGGCGAAACTGGCAGCTTTAAGTCTTCGACCTGTGCTAGTCAGTAGGATCCAATAGGAACAATATGCAAATGAATATTTACCTAAAGTGAAGAAAGAAGCCAATACAGGGATATCGTCTGATTTCCACTTGTCCATAGATGGTGTACTACAGTTTAAGGGCCGATGGTGTGTACCAAATATAGGGAGCATATGTGAAGATCTTATGACAGAAGTGTTGGGAATACTTGTTAGATTTTGATGATGTCATTAATATGATTCAAATGTTAATTACTTGGCAAAATGTAAGGAAGAACCAAATGAGTATCTTCCATAGGCCAAATTGTGTTAAGTTTATTACTTGGCAAAATGTAAAGAAGAACCAAATGAGTATCTTCTATAGGCCAAATAAGTTAGGCTCAAAATCGGCTAAGTACAAAGGTACAGCTAAGTACATCAGAGAAGTACAGCCGAGTCAAGTCAGAGAAGTTCTGGTCAACAAAAAAATCATCAGAGATGTTTGACCAGATTGCAGTCAAGTGACTTCAGACAAGTCGTCTGATCAGGCGAGTCCCAAACAGCCACCGACAGAAGAAGTCCAAGCTGCAGAAAAGATGACTGTTCATCAGCCAACTTGATCAGTCAAGTACTCCAAGTTCACGTCAGCATGCGTTGAAAAGTCAAATATTACGGAAAGTCACATGCAAGCGTCGAGAGACAAATTGGAGAGATTCCCGCAAGGATATGAACTGAATAATTCATTCAGGCCTACCACTGAAGACTTTAATCTTATTATATTCAAAAGATTCGGCGCCCTCACATGCAAAGTCTTCACAACGGTCTAAAGATGGATTAAAATATGGGAATTCAGCCTTGCAACGTTCAGAAAAATAAACAAAGAAGTCTACCTCTCCAACGGACGGATTTGTTACAGGATTTGCAACGGCTATGAAGAATGCTCAAGGATCAACACCTATATATATCCGAAGATTTGAAGCTGAGCATACAACGGTGCGAACAAAGATCTCAAGCAATCAAAGCATTCAAAGCAATCAAAAAGCGAACTATAGCATCGTGAAAAGAGCAGTTCTAAAAAGTTCATGTTTGAAGAAGCTCTTAGTTGGAGAAGACAAAAACTCGTGTCTTTAATCCTGAGTTCGGGGTACTTCACTGGTTGAAGTTCAAGACTGTAAAGGCATCCAAGGATCGCGGATCAAGAGGTGCAAGGCAGTCAAGGGAGTTGCAACGGCAAGGATTTCCACTGATTGGAAGCTGTTGTAATTTGGTTGAATCACTGTAATCTTTATCACTGGTTGATAATTATAGTGAATTCATCTCCAACTGGTTTGGAGAAAAGTGGATTAGTAGAGGATTACCCCACCTCTGAGACCACTATAACTGCCTGCGTATTTTACTGTTTTATAGCATCATACTTTAACAGCTGCATTCATTGTTAAGTGTTTCATTAGTTGTTCTGTATTCGTCATCAGCTGACTTCCGCACGTATTGAGTACAAACGACACTAAGTCATTTGCATATCTATCATCAGCTGAAGAAACTTACTCTTCGTGAAAAAGAGTTTAAGAGTTTCAATAAGTCTATTCACCCCCATGATGACACTAAATGCAAAGCTGAGATATGATAGAAATTAATTTAACAACTAAATTATGACTCGACCGCAGATATTATCGCTAGTCTCAAGAGAATATAATAAATGCAAAAAGTAATATGCAACTAATATGGAATAATTGTGCAACTAAGAGAATAAGTCCACACGAATAATGCAAGGGAATTAACTACTAGAGCTATGAATTGAATATCCTAATAATATGAATAATGATCCTAATATTTAAGGCATAAAATCCTTTTTTTCCCTTTTTTTTTAACCAACTAATACTCAAGTAAAAGCAAGTAAAATGATATTACGTAGTAAGGGGTCTGTTGGTGAAAAGTCCAGATTAAAAGGGACATAAACTTGATTAAAACAAATGGTCAACGATATATAGACCTATAGGTACTGTATGTATAGGTTGAGGATCCGGTTACCCCTTTACGATTCTCACACACAACAGAAGGATGCACCAGCTGATGCTTCGAGAAGAGGCAGTATTGGACTCGTTGGACTGAGATGGCGGCAGCAACAGTTTTGCATGGCGGTGGCAGGACTCCGATAACATCCAGGTGCGTCCTTTCTTCTCTCTCCGCTCTGATTCTTCTTCCTTTCTTTCCGATTGGTTGCTGATTGGTGCTGAATGAAGGCAGTAGTTGGTATCTTGCGGGTCAGGTCGGATAATAGGGTTTGTAATTTGGGGAGTAGGGTTGCAACGGCGTTTTAGTGGATGAGCGACAGTGGTATGACGGTTGGGGACTGGTGGATGATGAAGAACAGGAACCGGCGACGTGAACATTAATCGCTGTGATATCACACATCGACTAGCAGAGAGCGGGCGAAGTGCCTTATTTGAGCGTGCCGAACTCCAAAGAGCATTAGGCCTTTTGGGAGCCCAGTGGCTTCGGGGTGATGAGAACTCCGAAGTTAAGCATGCTCGAGGCGAGATTTGCTCTCAGGATGGGTGACCTCCTGGGAAGCTGCTTGTTGGGCTCCCAGAAACAAAACCGTGAGGGCCAGCTCAGAGGAGAGTGCCCAGAGCGGACAATATCATGCTACGGCGGAGGGGTCTTGGGATGTGACAATTTGGTATCGGAGCCACTCTGCCGTGTCGTGCGAGTGTGCCGACGAGGACGTCGAGTCCTTTGAGGAGGGGCGGATTGTGATATCCCACACCGACTAGCAGAGAGCGGGCGAAGTGCCTTATTTGAGCGTGCCGAACTCCAAATAGCATGAGGCCTTTTGGGAGCCCAGTGGCTTCGGGGTGATGAGAACTCCGAAGTTAAGCGTGCTCAAGGCGAGAGCAATCTCAGGATGGGTGACCTCCTGGGAAGCTGCTTGTTGGGCTCCCATAAACAAAACCGTGAGGGCCAGCTCAGAGGAGAGTGCCCAGAGCGGACAATATCATGCTACGGCGGAGGGGTCTTGGGATGTGACAATCGCCGGAGTGAAATAGTGAATTTGGTGAACAGTAATCGTTGGAGTGAACAGTGAATTTGGTGAACAGTAACATCGATGAACAGTTGAAATTTCCAGGAATTCGTCTCCGATGCCAATTTGATGCAGGACAATATTTAAAAGCGATATAAATTGCAAAGTTTATACGAATTCCGAAGAAGAATCAATAATATTGTTCCCAAGATAAAATGTATAATCCAGCGTAAGTAATATATGTCTCCAGCTCGGTATATGTGTATATATATATATACACCGAAATAAAAAACCTAATGGGCTTCACAAACCATGGCCCAATACATAATAAACCAAAGCCCTAAACATGTGGGCTAACATAAAGTCCAATATCAAATAAAACGTCTAATATATATAATAACAATAATATTATATCAAACTGATCCCTATCACTTCGGGTGTGTGAGACAGTCAGACTGAGTCGTTATTGATTCCAGTGCCCTGTGAGACATTACTTCGGGTGTGTGAGATAGTGGGACTGGAAGTTATGATTATTGATGATGTATATAGCTCTTCTCGCTGTATCGCAGTTGAGTCAAGGGCCCAAAGAGATCAAAGGATTTAAGTAAAGAGAATTAAAATGTGTTCATGTTGAATTACATAGAAGTATTGATATTATTCCATTGACATGCATGACTTTTACTTACTGAGCTTTACCTCATATAGTTTATGCATTGTAGGTGAGCCTGCTGACACCTGATCACTAGCTGGATGGATTGTTAGAGTTCCCACAGGTTGAGGGGTGATGTACATGGATGACGATCTGCTGGGCTAAAGCATGGGCTTATCATGTCTTGGCTATTGTTTCTGAACCTTGAATTATAGATATGTTTATCAAGTTAGTTTACATATATATCTTAGTATGGCTAATAGTGTGGTTTACTACCTTATGTATTGTTAATAAGGTTTGGGAACTTAGTTGTTTGTTTAAATATAGGATTTATGTATGTGAGATGATTAGACTTGGGTACTATTGGTGTTTGATCTTATTGATACGCGATTCTAATGCTATTTCAAGGAGATGAATTTGTTTTGGGTTGAGACGGGATGTCTCTAAGAGGTGGTGATGTTAGTTTTTCTATCATTGTTGTCACAGGTTTTGGGATATGTCCTATGTTAGAGGAAACTCTGTCAAAATTCAACCATGTCTTATGAATATTATTAATTAGATAAGTTGTATCACGATTTAGAAGTGGATCGTGTCAATAATACTTAAATAAATAACTAATAATTATTCATCAGACTATTTGAGCCGCGGACGTCTGGAATACACCTGGAATGCTTTTGCCTGGTCCCCGGCAGCAGCTCGGCCTTGGCTTAGGTCGGCTCGATCATCTCCTACTTGGTCTTAATTCAAGTCGGCCTGGTTCGCGTCCCCCTGATTCGTAAGACAAATTTACTCACCAATGTTGAGCCAAACCTCTAAAAGCCACCCGTCTTCCCACCACCATGATGCACATGTTGCATGGTAGCTGCCTTCACTAATTTTTTTCCTTTGTCTTCTTGGTTAATGCACAAAATGAGTTACTGGCTTACTGCATAATACTCTTTCATTCTTCAATTAATGCATATCACTAGTTAATGTACAATCCATTTGGTTTCTATTCTAAACTCCATTATATGATCCTTTGTTTCCTGATTTAGTAACATAAAGGTAAGCAAAATTGTATTACCATGTAGATCCCTTCTCTAGAATGTCAATCTCCTCTACTACTTCCCCATGAAAATCTTCGGAAGCTGTATTGTTTCCGTATAACTGGATGCTGCCATTTTTGTTCACATGGTCATAACTTTTTGCCTGTGCTCCTGCATAAAGATGCATGTGAAGATAAAGTACAAAAAAGAAATCAATTTACATCTTTAACTAATAGTTTGCAGGTGAAAGTACCTGTCAGTAGGCCTACTGAGTCAGCATTACTTGTCAGGGCTTTTTGGCAAAATACTGTGCCCTGGAAGTCTAAGAAGGTATAGTCCAGAAACTTGAACCTCTCCGATTCATCCATCATAGAGAAACCAAATGAAGTGGTCCAAGTGTTCAGTACACTAGGAACAGCTGGCAAAACAAGTCTTTCTACTCCCAATTCAATAAGTTTCTGCAGACCAAATAGGTAAATATATTAGTGAATCAAACAAGACCATAAACCTGCAGACCAGTCCAAACTGACGACAACAATAAACCAATCATTTTGGCATGGAGATGGTCATCCACTGACTGGCCTATAATTATGGATGCAAAAATAAGATTATTACACCCAAATCAGTCAAGGCCTTTGGATTCATTTAATATTCGTCGAAGCATAAGATATGATCACCAAGACCCCAGCCCATTCTCATTTTGGTCGCCGGAATCGCATGCTTCATGTTACGATCTTGAATAAAAGAAGGGGCAACAAAAACAGGAAAGAAACTCAAAGCTTCTAGATAGTAAGATGTGTGTGCACCTTCTCAAGTTCATCCATTAAAATCCGGCACATCCCAAGTCGACGATATTGAAACCGTGTTGCAACCAAAGGGACTTCTGCTACGCTTTTACCATATATCCTGGAGTCAATAGGCATGGATCTTACAGTTGCTCCAATAGAACAGAATAAAACATATACAAATTAAGAATGTGAAAACATAAAACACCTCACTGTAGCAGCAGAAATCAATTCATCATTCTTCTCCAACAGTACTGTATAAAACCCTTGAAAGTTCAAACGGTTTAGTTCTGACCTGAAAAATAGATTATAATGATGGGTTACAGGGCAACAGTACATCCTGAATATAAAGTATCTCCTAACCAAAAATAGGTAATGGGTAAGATTTTGACATTTTGCACTTAAATAAGAATCTGGCTCCAGTTGACGTACTCTATAGTCGATATTCACAAAATAGCTCTCGAGTATACTCAATATGAAACTGATAAAAAGATGGGAAATCTTAAGAGGGTGAGAGGTTGAACCATAATTAGCTAATACCCCGAGCCTGACTTTCTTGTGTACGAACGGGACGAAATACGACATCTACATAGCAGATACGTAAAAGAAAACAAGTGGAAAAAAGAAAAGTAACTACGGCCCAGTTCTCTTCACATAATTTTTGAAATTATTTCTACTGATTAGAAATTTAGAACTATATTAAGTGATTAAAACTGATCCTTATTGATTGAAACCAATTTTGACGGATTAAAGCTGACTTTTAAAGTTGACTTTTAGAGCTTGAAACTAACTGTCACTAAGGGGCTGTTTACTTTTTTTCCATTAATACCTGAATGGATTAAGCTGTCTGAGTGGATTAATCTGTCTGATTTGAAAAAATATCCTGTTGTTTCTTTCTTTTCTGAATGAACTATCTGAATGATAGAAATGACCATTTTACCCCTCAATATGAATTAAGTCATTTTTGATAAACGACGAATTGAGCATTTTAGTTTATATAATCAATTTAGATTATATGACATAATATTTATTTTAATTTATATTATAATATATATTCATAAATCATATTATAATTTTCAGGTATATTTAAATAATCAAACAATATTTTATAAATATATTAAGTTATATTTTAATATATATATATATATAGTTATATTAATTTTTTAATAGTCAATATAAAAAAATCGATTTAAATAATATAACATAATATATATTAATTTATATTATAATATATATTTATAAATCATATTATAATTTTCAGATATATTTAAATAATCAGACAATATTTTGATAAATACATTAAGTTATAGTTTAATATATATAGTTAAATTAATTTTTTAATAGTCAATATAAAAATCAATTTAAATAATATAATATAATATATATTTTAATTTATATTATAATATATATTCATAAATTATATTATAATTTTTAGATATATTTAAATAATTAGACAATAGTTTTATAAATATATTAAGTTATATTTTAATATATCATTATATTATTTTTTTTAATAGTCAATATAAAAAAATAAATTTATATAATATAACATAATATATATTTTAATTTATATTATAATATATATTCATAAATTATATTATAATTTTTAGGTATATGTAAATAATCAGACAATATTTTTATAAATATATTAAGTTATATTTTATTATATATAGTTATATTAATTTTTTTTAATAGTCAATATAAAAAAAATCAATTTATATAATATAAAATAATATATATTTTAATTTATATTATAATATATTTATATTTGTAAATCATATTATAATTTTCAGGTATATTTAAATAATCAGACAATATTTTTATAAATATATTAAGTTATATTTTAATATATATAGTTATATTAATTTTTTATCAATAAATAGCTTATAAATTATGAATTTTAAATGTGTAATATTAATATATATTTTAAATTTATATTATATATACTCAATTATAATTAAGATTATATGATAATTTATACTATATATACTCAATTCTTTTATTATTAAAGAGGGTAATTTTGGTATATTGGGGAAGTATTTCTGTCTTAATGGTAAGGACACCCCAAAAGTTGCTTAATGAAAAAGACATTATTAAGATCATTAAGTAGAAAGTAAACAACAAAATATAGCTGATCGATTAAGCTGATTAAGCATTAAGCTGATTAAGTAAAAAGTAAACAGGCCCTAACTGGTGTAGTTTATTATATGACGTTACTGAGTTTTACAGATTACAACTGAACTTTACTGATTAACACGGATTTTTACTTAATTTTTCTATTTATTAAGTTGTGGCATGAGGCCTATTATTAAAAGAAATGACAAAAAGGAGTTGTTGATCACATAGGCCCATCAGCTAGCAACTGATTCTTACCTACTGAAACTGATTTAAGACTTATAATTACTGAATATTATTTTTTTAAGTTGGAGAGAGCAGTGCCTAATTAATGCTTTTACAAGGTTCATTCATCAACCTATATCTCCTAAAATTCACCATCTCTTAGCCAAAACTGCAGTTGAAATACGTGTAGGCATATGACTGCAAATTCTATATCTATGCAAAACTGATTATGCCAGAGCATTACTAACATCTGCAAAAGTAAATTTACTAGACAAAAGTGGTAAAGCAAACAACGTCGCTTACAAAAAGTAAGATTATACGGACTGCATAAAGAAAATAATAAATAAAAATGCACATGCATGCGCAAAAATCATCATCATCAATACCTTAATCCCAATGTCGGGATTAGCGGCATGATGATTCTAGTGTCAATTAATAGTCAAAATTAGTTAACACGATAAGATCATACAGAAAAGCAAAGTAGCAAAGTTTTGTGACAGATGCCCTTCTTGTCACAAACTTCATATGAAGGAGAAATGAGATGAAATTCCAAAACCGTAATCATTATAAGTTTTTCGTGGAAAATATCATGAGATGGCAATAGATTGAAATTGTTATACTCATGGCTCATTACATGTTTGATATTGTAAACTCAACTTGTACATCAAGAACATTACATTTATGCACAAAAAGAGAAGATAAAGTATTTTGACCACTTACATAGTAATGGACTCCACAAAAGCTCTTAAATGATGCACATGAAAATAATTACAAGATGATATTAGCATGCTCACAAGGTCTCACCATCTACTGAAAATAACATCTTCCACTAGATCCCTCCTAGTGCCAGGCTCTTTGACAGGCTCAAAACATTCATGCATCACACTGAGAGCAACACTAAGCTTGCTGTAATGCTCAACTAAACACTCGTCATCAGATGCATCATGATTGTGAGATTCAGATTTCATGTATTTCACTAAAGTCCAAGTCAAATTTTCAGTCCCTAGAGGAAGTGGTTTTCCCAGAATCTCGCGCAGTCCACAAAATATCTGAGAAAGAAAAACAGGCCACATTAAAATACAAATGTGAGTAGTATCTAGATGTTACTCTATTTATAATCTATGCTTCCCTGTCACTAAAGATAAAGACATTTGTTTTCAACTCTGCTTGAATTTATCATTTTGCTTCAGCACGAAAATGCCAAAAGCTCAGAATACTGAAGCCAATTAGATATCAAGGACATGCCTACCTTAATGCATATGCCTCAATATCCAAAGTCTGTCAATAGAAAAGCTGGTTAAGATACCTGTTCACATGTATCTCCGCAAAACCAATATCCTTCATGATAACGATTTATAATCCCTTTATTTTTTATGCACTCAACATGATCTACAAGAATTTGTGAACACATTAGAGCATCCACATGATGGAATCTATTTTAGCTTTATCTGTACAAGTAAAAATTATAGAGGTACTTACATCGGTGCTCACACTGACCACAAGTGAGAACAGAAAAGTCTCTGACTCGTCCATTTATTTCATCAAATCTGCTCTGGCCACAAATTCGACAACAGCACGACCGGCAGAACCAGTCACCTTCAGGGACTTCCTGTATGGCGGTAACACAATCATAAAAAGAAATAGTTCTTATCAATACTTACAAAATAACATAAATGGTCTACTAAAAGGAGAAAAAATAATACCTTTAAACCAAGGCATTGAGTATGAAATGCGGATGGACACTGGTCGCACAAAACCAATTCTCCTCCATAGTGACAGATAGAACATATGTAGTCATTTGTTTTATTGCATAGGCGCCCCTTTATTTCACGTGATTCTGACCTCAAAACTTTGTTGCTCTTATGTCTCTTCAGCTGCAACTGGCACTCCAGCAAAGACCTTCCATCCTCCAAAAAAATATGTGCTGATGGTCTGAGGTTAGTGCTGCCAACATGTGCCTCAAATTTGCAAAGAGTAAAGATTACTCCGCAACAACCACATTTGATCCCCTCACGAGCTATTCGGCCTTCTGCCAATGGAGGACTATTATTCTTATTATGATAATAAACTCTTGCTCTTGGCAAAACAACATTATTCTCAATCAACCAAGACAAGACAGTTCGAGGAGTTTGCTGAGAGGCAGATGCAATTTTGTCCCTAACTCTTTTACTTGATAGCTGAACAGTGGTTGAAGAATCTGCATTCACAGATCTTCTTAATTTCATTGATCCATTAGACTTCCTTCCTCTCTTGGGAAATTGTGAACGTTGAATACTATGTGATTTATCATGCTTTCTCTTCTTCCTAGAAATTCTGGTTTTATAAGATTCACCTTCAACTAAAGGAATAAGTCCCTTCGACAATGAGATGTCAGAGGACTCAATTGACAGATTCAAAGGTTTTTCATTGGCCAAACAGAATTTTTCCCGGGACTCCACAGCAAGCAATTGAAGATTTGAGTTATTTATGGTAGGAGAGAGCTCACTGGAAGTTAGTGCACTAACTTCAATACAAAATTTGCATGCTGAAAGAAGGGAGTAAAACAATGAACCACTTGGTGCGATGTAGCGCATTTCCTTCTTGCCTCCTTTCATGTGGTAATAGAAGGACCATCCTATAGCAGATAAGTGCTTCTTTGCATTCAGGAATCTCAACTTTGCTTCCATATTTAAGTCACCACAATAGAACTTTTTGCCAGTTTGGCAGAGTAAATAGTCCCTCACTGCCTCAGGGCAATACTGAGGCTCAATGACAAGACCATCATGAGTGCACAACTTGGACAGCTTACTGGAAGCACGGGATTTTCCAGCCAGTATAGGTGAATGCGTTTCTTCATGTAAATGCACAGAACTTTTTCTGCCGATTTTTGGGCTCATAAGCATTGGAGATCCAGATCCCAACTCCTGAGAAACACGGTCAAACTTCATACAAACCTTAGGCAATGAATCAAATAATTCACCATCAGGGGAAAAATAACGGAGTCTAAGTATCGCCTTATCTACTATATATTCGATTTTCCATCCCAAATGCAATAGATGTTTTTTAGCATTCAATCTTAACTTATGTGAAGGGCTTCTTTTCAAACTATAAATCTTGATACACTCATCAATGGCTCTGGGGCAAAACTCAGCTCCAGAAATCATTTCAGGTAGGAAAGGCTTCCAGTCAGGTCTACTTTTCTGTGTTGAAATGCTGGTCTCCATGTGTGGCAATTTGCGACTCATATCAGCAGCTTCTTTGTAAGTATTGGAACCAATTAGAGAATCTTCATCAGGGTTATGAGATATAATTGGTAAAGCAAAGTTCGATATGGATACTGCTTGTTCATCGGTGAGCATGGTTGAGATGGGAGCCTGATCATTGTGTTCTAGGATGTGACGGCTTTTCAGATCAGTTGGCAGAATTCCTTCATTATCATACTGGAAAGTAGCTCCAAAGGGTACAACTGCAGGAGAACTATGAAAAAGTCCCTCGGTTTTCAGAACTACATCCAAGGCTGGTTCAGAAAATTCCAACAAAGATTGCCCTAGCTCTTCTAAGTCCCAGGAAGAATTCAACTCTATGAACAGCTGCTTAACAGTTATCCTAATATTATCAAATAAAACCTGCAACATAAGTTCCCTCCAAATATACCTTCCAGAAGTCGTCCAGTCCTTAAGCTTTTCAAAGCCATTCTTCATCCTTACTTCATACCAGATTTGCTTCACAGAGACAGGCAGTGGCCAGTCTTTCTCAAGTTCCTCTATTAAATCAAGAAACAACCATTTTCCGCGAGGTTTCCATTCCTCAGTAACCTCATCCCAATCTTTACTTAAACGCAACATATCTATCCGGGCTACCATTTCGTCACCCATGTCAGGAAAGAAAATCCTTCGTTGCTCACATCCTTCTTCATGATCAAGTACGACACCTTCCCACCATGCATCCTCATAGGAAAGTTCAACACATTGTCCATAGTGTAGGCATTGTAATCCCCGAACATCAGGAGTGGGCAAAGGTCTTATCAAGCCCCGATAATTATCAGGCAACACACTTTCACCACTGGAAACACCGTCAACTATAGGACTCACCTCCACCCGCTCGGTCAGATTATACGAACCTTCGTCATTGAGAAGGTGATCATATCGGACTATACGAGCCGAATTTTCATATCCAATTATCGTACCAGCATGCCAGGAACCGAGAAATCCCTCTTCCACGCTCCTCACCTGATAAGATTCCACAATGGTAAGAGTGTTTTGGCAAAATTCCATGGATAGAATCAAATAACTGAATAATCAAGTATACAGGGATCACCAAACTTATTTACTAGCTACCAAAATAATACATGGAAAAGTGTTGCCAAAATACAATCACTATCAAGAACAGAGGTAAAATTACCTCAACTTTCTCATGAAGGGGAAGCTTTTTACGCGTTTTTCCGGGTGTCGTTGGAGATAAAGGTCGCGATTGCATGGCCACAAGATTTTTTGATAATTGGGTTTGTTCAGTTCTCTGAAAAAAGCACGTTGGGTTGGCATTAGCTATAAAAAAAAAACACTCTCAAAAGATGCAGGTCTTTTCTACCGTTATTTCTCAGGGTTTTTAGTCTGAAAACCTTAAAAAAAATAGCACTCTCAAATATATTTTCAATTTAAAATAGGGGATCGATTGTTAGTGATAACATCCTCTTCAATTTCGAGATGCAAATTAAACGAATAGTTAACTATAAAAAAAAAAACGGCGGGCAATGGCGGTGGGGGCAAGGCAATGAACAAGAGGAGATATGAAGAGAGCTGCTGAAGTGGTGTACAGAGACCGAGAAAAAATTGGATTTTGGTCCTTTATAGATGTATGTGTTCGATTTTGGTCCTTTATTGATGTTCTGTCCGATTTTGGTCATTTATAGATGTATGTGTCCGATTTTGGTCCTTTAAGTTATAATATTGTCCGATTTTGGTCCTGCGATGGAAGAGGGTCGGCTGGAAAAAGGCATGTGAACTACACTCTCCGATTGAGGACCAAAATCGGACAGTATTATAACTTAAATGACCAAAATCAAACATTTATATCTTAGAGGACTAAAATCGGACAAGCATACTTAAATTGAATGTTCCTTTTTCTTATTTGCATTATGTGCTCTGTTTTTTTTATGATAAAGTTGAATTCTTGGTCTCAATTGGGGTCATTATATGAATGGGAAAGAGAAAATAACTAGGTCGGGAACTTTTCGATTTCAGGGAGAAAAATACAGAAACCGGAACCGAACCGCATAGTTTTTTCGTGGTTCGGTTTTGCCAGTTTTTTTACCCGAACCGACTCGGAACCGAACCGCATAGGAATCGAACCGAAACCGATTTTGTATGGTTCGGGCGGAATATATTATATTATATTATATTTTATTAAAAATATATTATATTATATTATATTATATTAATTATGTTTAATAAGAATATATTATTCAATATACGAACTGCGAAAAAACTATGCGGTTCGGTTCCGGTTTAATTAATAAAAACTATGCGGTTCGGTTCCGAAAAAACCGTGAAAAAACTATGTTTAATTAATATAATATAATATAATATAATATATTCTTAATAAAATAAAATATAATATAATATATTTCGTCCGAACAATACAAAATCGATTCAGTTCGGTTCCTATGCGGTTCGGTTCCGAGTCGGTTCGGATAAAAAAGACTGGCAAAACCGAACCGCGAAAAAACTATGTTCGATTAGGTTCGTATTTTTCTCCCTGAAATCGAAAAGTCCCCGGCCTAGTTATTTTCTCTTTCCCATTGATATAATGACCCCCAATCGAGACCAAGAATTCAACTTTATCATAAAAAAACAGAGCACATAATGCAAATAAGAAAAAGGAACATCCAATTTAAGTATGTTTGTCCGATTTTAGTCCTCTAAGTATACAGTTATTTGATTTTGATCCTTTAAGTTATAATACTGTCCGATTTTGGTCCTCAGTCGGAGAGTGTAGTTCACATGCCTTTTTCCAGTCGACCCTCTTTCATCGCAGGACCAAAATCAGACAATATTATAACTTAAAGGACCAAAATCGGACACATACATCTATAAAGGACCAAAATCGGACAGAGCGTCAATAAAGGACCAAAATCGGACACATACATCTATAAAGGACCAAAATCGAATTTTTCTCTACAGAGAGCAGTCTCAGGAGCCAGTCAACTTCGGTGCTTTGGGTTTTCAGATGTTGCGTTTGACTGTGATCGTAATATATCCTACGGCCCTGAAATCTAGAAATCAGTTGCATTATTAAGTAAGTTTATTACATATTTGTTATTATTTGTTTCATCAAGCTGGTTGATAGTATATGCAACAAATAATACAATAAAACATATATAAATACATATAATTCTACTCATCTACAGTCGTTAGATCACTAATATAAATGACCTACAAAAGTTTCAAGGTAATTAGTTTTCATATGATCTATTTCCTATATGTGTATATATACAACAACAACAACATTACCCCAATACCTCAATAACTCCCGCAAAAAGCGGGGTAAGGGGAGATCGGATGTACGCAGTCTTACCCCTATCTTAACACAGAGAGGCTGTTTCCGGATGATCCAAAATGAAAATTGCATCGAGAATTGCATGGAATGACTAGTACTTCATGAGAAAAAGAAGTGTAGCCAGTTTAGTGAGTCATTTTTTTTTATTCCATTATAATCAAGAATCAAAGAATAAGGAGTCTTTGGCTCCACTGGAAACAATGGAAATATATATATATATATACATATATATATATGTATATACATATATATATATATAATACTCATTTGAGTCTGATTTGTTTAAGATAAAATTTGTAATTCTAGTTATCTTAATAAATATATTGTCTCAGGAGAAAGTAAAAGAATGTAAATACGAGTCAATCAATTGTATTCATAACACTGATAGAAGGGCCTTTATATATGCATTACAATGAGAGTCCTTCCATACATACGATTCCTAGATAGGGTAAGACATCTAATAGGATCCTACTACCTCTAAAAGTATCTAGAACCTTCCATCTATGTATCTTCCTACAACCAGTATTAGGTAAGACACATCACGGGAATAATAATTCCCGGAACACTCCCCCTGTGTCGAGCACTAATACAACAATGGTGCAGAAGATGTTGTCTTCGTAAAACCCTATTCCAAGCCAAAACAAAACCCCATGGGAAAAATAAAGGCTTCATGAGGAAAAGATTGCAACGCACCAACATAACATGTCATGTGTATTCCCCCTGATGTATACATAACGACTCCCCCTGATGAGTACCTCAAATCATAGGAGTCAGATGCCAAGTTGCCCTCACAACTATACCAAGGAAAAACCCAGTGGGAAAAATATCTCTTGGTCTAAGTTGAACAGAAGTACAACGCATCATTGTATGGATGTTCTCATAGGTCGCCTCGTTAAAAACCTTACCAAGTAAAAACCTAATGGGAAAAAACAAACCTTGGTCTAAGGACAAAAAGAGCGCGACGTATCCAAAGTGCAGAGTCGCCAAAGACTTATCCAAAAATCAAGTTTTCTAAAGTCTTGACCTCAATGCACTAAATCAGTCATAACTTCTTCGATTCAATAGGTATCAACTAAATTG
Organism: Orobanche coerulescens; assembly: GCA_033398695.1. Taxonomy (NCBI): domain Eukaryota; kingdom Viridiplantae; phylum Streptophyta; class Magnoliopsida; order Lamiales; family Orobanchaceae; genus Orobanche; species Orobanche coerulescens. The sequence continues at coordinate 109,543,644 of CM065817.1, read as the reverse complement.
TAAGAACTTATGAAAATTAGACACCCATAGCTTTTCATTCACATACAGTACGTTGCAATACCCGAGATTTCTGATATGTATTTGGAACTTGTGATATTGTAATCGTTGTACTTGATCTGAGTATTATTCTCCGTATTTCATAATCCGATGTTGTCGAGCGTATGATTTCATGTATGTGATTTAAAAATTGTAATTCTGCACATGTAGCGCACGCTATCGGCTATGTGTAGCGCACGCTAACATGGATTCATAGCGCACGCTACAAAGGAACATTAGCACACGCTATGCGTGGTCAAATTAATTGAGACGTGCGGTAGGTGAGATCTGGCTGGGGACCCCTGTCGGATTGTGTCGGGATGAACCTGGACGGCTTTCGGGAAAAGCCAAGTCAACGCCTTAGCGCACGCTACAGGCATGTGCATAGCGCGCGCTAAGCGTTGAGTACATTTAAGTCAGTGAGCCGTTAGCGCACGGTACGAGCACGGACTAGCGCGCGCTAATAGCCATTTCTTATAAATAGGACATCATCCTATTCGTGATTTCAGTTCTTTCTTCTCCCATACCCGAATTCTTACACTTAGAACATAACTTCCTTCATCCTAAACACTTCATATCAACATCCTAGCTCGTGATTGAAGATCGTATATCGTTGGAGGTTGGTGTTCAAGCCTTCGGTGTTGGATTGCTTCGATTTCCTCCGTGTTCTTCACTACTTTGAGGTAGGTGATTCTTCACCGATATTAGTAATGTTCTTAAGGACGTTTGATCATGTTTTGATAGCCAGTTATTTCGTTTTTAATCGGTCGTCACATGTTAGAAGGATACTTTTGACGTATCGGCACTTTATATCGTATGAACCCTTGAACCTTTTTAGTAATTGGACTCCTAGCATTTTCAAACCGATTTGTGATCAGTAGATGGAGATTTTCAAGTTCTTATGCGTTTATATAGAAGGATTGTACGTTTTGAGACTTATATCGGATTGAACTCAGAATAGACCTTGAAGATCGAAGATGAATTATGATGTTGAGATGATTATCCGTATATTTGTATCTCATAATCATAGAACTTCCACAAACCTTATTAGCATGATATGCTTGAGGATGACTTGTTTTATCACCATAGAATTCATGAGTTCATCACCATTCAATCCAGTTTTCTGTATGTGGTAATCTGCCATGCAAGGTTAGCGCACGCTAACATACGTAAGTTAACGTGCGCTATCGGGGATAAGCTAACGCACGATACGTACATAACGTACGTTATGATGTCAGCCGAGTCATACTGTCAGTCCGTGGCTCGCGTACGCTAGGCTTATACGATAGCGTACGCTAACAGGCAGGCTTAGCGCACGTTACGTAGAGTACGTAGCGCACGCTAAGCAGTCCAGGCAGATTGTTTATTTTGAGCTTTTGGGCCGTAGACCGAATTGTTAGGCCATCGTTCGACTTGAGATGATTTGTATATCATTCCTTTTGTTAAGGTTCGAGCTTGCTACGTTGATCGAAGGAGGCGGCCTTCGAGTGTGTTGAGATCATTGAAGTATTTCGTTCTTGCCATCTTCGAGGCAAGTATCGTAATATATTAATATTAGTATTTTTAGCATGCGTGTGATTTTTCATGTTGTTGAACATGAGATTTATTTCGTTGAATTGTCATGATATTCGTATGTTCATGTTGATGGACATAATGATTTGGCATATGTGTATGCATGAGTTGTGTTTGTGTACGTTGTACGATCTATGCTGAGGGCGCTGGATCGGATGTCCACCTCGTGTTGGTCCGACGGGATCATCTTGGGATCTAGGTTGAGGGCGCTGGATCATTGGACGGGTTATTTCCACCTCGTGTTGGTCCGACGGGATCATCTTGGGATCTATGCTGAGGGCGCTGGATCATTGGAATACCCATGCTGTGTTAATGGAATCTTGTGGATTCGTAGTGTCGGATTCCGGTAGCGGAAGTCCGTGTGGTGTATCTTGTTATGTATTGTTGATGCATATTCGAAATGTTTAATATGATACTTGTGCTAGCATCGTTTTGCTAACCCCTTTGGGGGTGGACATTTGTTTTGATGTTCAGGTAGCCGAGGAGCAGGGAAACAGCCACAGTACCGACGTGACGACGAAGGGGTTCAGTGATGTTTGTTGTTGTTGGTGATTTGTTTTCTTGTTTTGATTTCAGTACTCGAGTACGCGTGTCGTATTAAAATTATTTCGATATGGTTGTATAAATTACTCGTTGAACAAGTTGTTCGGTTTTGCAAACTTGAATTTCCGATGATGATGATGTCTTATATTTACCTTTCTTTTAAATCAGCCTTGTAAATCCTTACTTAAAGGGTTTACGGCGCTGTAATTATTCCGAATATCTCGGGGTGTTACAGAATATGGTATCGGAGCTAAGATTTATGGATATCTTGGCCGTCGGGTTTTAGTTGGGTCTGTTTACATTATTTGATTTACGGGTCGTTCGTAACATCACTGTTCCGCCAAAAGTCGTCATGTGGACCGTGGTTGTAAGTCTCCTAATCTCTTATACTACCGTTTTACTTAATTACTGCTTTGTGAGTATTGACGGGCTTTATTTAGTAAACTTTGTCCTAGATATTGAGGAATTGTGTTTACAGTATGTTGAGAGGAGGACGTGGACGCGGACGCGGTCGTGGACGCGGACGGGGTAACATGAGACAGGAGGATTCCGCAACTACCCCAGAATTATCAGCTAGTCGAACCGATTACCATTCTGGAGGGCAGCATGGATCAGCGAATGACGATGCAAATCCTAACATGCCGGGAGTGCTTCAACAGGTGGTGGCGCAGATAAACCAGTTCGCCCAGGTAGTCGACCGCATGCAGACGGCGATGGGACAGCAGCACCACGAGGGTAACCGGGGAGACAGATGGCTTGATGAGGTGGTCAAATTGCACCCGCCAAAATTTGACGGATCTGCGGAGGCAATTACTTGGGATCACTGGCTCAAGGAGTTAGAGAAGATTTTCGCGAGTCTTAACTGTCCCGAGGACCGGAAGGTTCCCATTGCCCAGTATTTTCTGACGGGGGAGGCCTTTGATTAGTGGGAAGCTATCCGACCCGAGAATCATAATGCGGACTGGACGGAATTCAAATTAATGATGGAAGCACAATATTGTCCTCGTCCAGTTAGAGAGGCAAAGATCCGAGAGTTTTTCTCACCACAGAGTTCGGAAGCATCTGTGACAGATGTAATCAAAACTTTTAATCATCAGCTGACTTGTGTGCGACACTTGGTCAGAACGGAGGCGGAAAAGATTTTCCATTTCGATATGCGGGTGAAGCCGGAGATTCAACAGTACATGTCCGGATTCGAGTGTACTACGTTGCGACAGTATCAAGACAAAGCGCTGGCCTACGACATGAAAGAGGCGGCGGTGGAGAAATCAGTGGAGGCAAAGAAGCAGAAGGTGACCGGCGACTTTTCAGAAAACAAGAGTGGTGGGCCCCGCAAGGGCCAGTCTTCCTTTTATTTGGCTAGGAAACCTCCACATCCTTCCAGAGGTGGGAAGAAGTTCCGGACTACATCAGCAGTTCCGGACGCATCAAAGAAATGCTACAACTGTGGTCGAGCAGGGCATATTCGACGTGATTGCCCTGTGTCTTCCGTAACTTGTTACGACTGTGGACAAGAAGGGCACCGTGCGGCCTTCTGTGGAGTTGCTACTAGATCTTTTGGTACTCGCACTCCAGCGCCAGTTCCGAAGGAGACAAGTGTGAACCAAACGCAGCAGATTGGATTTCAGCAGCAGAACGTCGGGAAGAGAGAGACATCCAGTGCTGGGTCCGTTCCTCCACGCCTGTACGAGATGAGGAAATCTGACGATCAGAACACTGCTGTTGCATCATGTACGATTCAGGTCCTTTTGCAACCAGTTAGTGTTTTATTCGATTCCGGAGCTACACATTCTTTTGTATCATTGAACTGTGTAAATCGTTTGAAAATCTCGTGCTTATCTGATTGTGAACCATATGTTGTGGGTTTGCCGAGTGGAGAGAGAATTGTGGGAACCCTAGAGGTTAGAGATTTTCCAGTATCTATAGGAGGGAGAGATTGGCCATCGAATCTTATTGTAGTTGACATTTACGGTGACGATTTAATTCTCGGAGACGATTGGCTCAACCGTTATGGAGCTATTCTGAATTACCGAGAGAAAGTCATTTCTATCATTGTTGATGACGGATCTGAACACTTATTCCGAGGATGGAGACCAGGAAGCTCGGGAAAATTGATCAAAGCAATGAAAGCCGTGAAATTACTGAAGCAGGGATGTCACGGACTTTGGTGCTATGCCATGAGGAAAGAGGAAGGAGTAGAGCTCTCGTCTATTTCAGTTGTGAATGAGTTCTCAGATGTATTTCCTGACGAACTACCCAGGTTACCTCCGCAGAGAGAAGTGGAATTCACTATTGAATTAGAGCCTGGAGCAGCTCCTATTTCCAGAGCACCATACCGCATGGCGCCAACCGAGATGTATGAACTCAAGAAGCAACTGGAGGAATTGTTACAGAAGGGCTATATTCAACCTAGCGTTTCTCCTTGGGAGCGCCTGTTCTCTTTGTCCTAAGAAAGACGGATCCTCCGATCGTGTATTGATTACGGGGAGCTCAACAAGATGACGATCAAGAATAAGTACCCTATACCTCGGATCGACGACTTGTTTGATCAATCGCAAGGGGCAAGGGTATTCTCGAAGATTGACTTGCGATCGTGATACCACCATTGAGAATTAAGGAATCGGATATACCAAAGTCCGCTGTGTCCTGCAGACGGCATTACGAATTCGTAGTGATGCCGTTTGGACTTACCAATGCTCCTGCGGTGTTCATGCAATTGATGAATCAGGTATTCTTGGAATACTTGGATAAATTTATGGTCGTCTTCATTGATGACATCTTGATATATTCGAGGGACGCGGAGGAGCATGCCGAACATTTGCGTGTGGTTTTGAGCACTTTGAGGAAGGAACAGCTGTATGCAAAGCTTTCTAAATGCGAGTTCTGGCTCAGGGAGGTAACTTTCCTCGGGCATGTGATATCAGCTGACGGAGTTCAGGTGGACCCGAAGAAGGTCGAAGCAATCTTGGAATGGGAAGCCCCTAATAACGTGAAAGAAGTCCGGAGTTTCTTAGGACTTGCTGGATATTATCGCCGCTTTCTAGAGGGATTTTCCAAAATTGCTCGTCCGCTCACTCAACTGTTACAGAAAACTCGAAAGTTCAAGTGGGATGAGAAATGTCAGGCTGGTTTTGATGAACTTAAGAAGAGACTAACGACAGCACCTATATTAGCATTACCAGATGGAACTGATGGGTTCATGGTGTACAGCGACGCTTCAAATCAGGGTCTGGTATGTGTGTTGATGCAAAAAGATAAGGTGATTGCCTATGCTTCTCGGCAGTTGAAACCATACGAGGATAACTACCCGACTCATGATCTGGAGTTAGCAGCTGTAGTCTTTGCATTGAAAATTTGGAGACATTATTTGTACGGCACTCATTGTCAGATCTTTACCGATCATAAGAGCCTCAAGTACATTTTCAGTCAGAAAGAATTAAACATGAGGCAGAGAAGGTGGCTGGAATTGATCAAGGATTACGACTTAGAGATTCTCTATCATCTGGGGAAAGCAAACGTTGTAGCTGATGCATTGAGCCGTAAACCTGTTTCTCTTCGAGTGTTGGAAGCACTTACATCCCAAACCAGTATTCAACGAGAACTGATACGCGAGGGGATTGAAGTATGGGCACCAGGAATCCAAGGGCAACTTTATGTGATGGAACTGACTTCATCACTAGTCGAGGAGATCAAGTCTAAACAGTTGAACGATTCTCTGATCCTTCGACTATGTGACGAAGTAAAGAAAGGAAAAGCCCCAGGATTCGTGTTACAAGACGATGGAGTTCTGAGATTTCAGAGTCGACTTTGCGTTCCCGATGATGATGATTTGAGACGGACTATTCTGAAGGAAGCTCACAGCGCGCCCTATTCTATTCACCCGGGCGTGATAAGATGTATAAGGATTTAAAACAAAACTTCCGTGGGGGAATATGAAGAAGGACGTGGCAGTATGTTTCGAGGTGCTTGACTTGTCCAAGTTAAGATTGAACATCGGACACTGCCGAATGTTAAAGCCGCTTCAATCTCGAATGGAAGTGGGAGGACATCTCGATGGATTTCATCACCAAAGATGCCAAGGACTAGAACGGGAATGAACATGATTTGGGTTGTAGTTGATCGACTAACCAAGTCGGCTCATTTCCTAGGAATTAAAGATACATGGGGACCCGAGAGATTGGCGCGAGTATTTATTGCGGAGATAGTCAGATTACATGGGACGTCGAAGACCATTATTTCGGATCGAGATGGTCGCTTCGTGTCGCACTTCTGGAAAGCAGTTCACAGGGCTTTGGGGACTGAGCTCAACTTTAGTACGGCTTATCACCCCTGTGTTGGGATGATTCTTCGAATTTGATCGGAACGGAACCAGAATTGATAATTCAGACTCAAGAAAAGATAGCTTTGATTCGAGAAAGACTGTTGACTGCCCAGAGTCGACAAAAGTCTTACGCAGACGTATGTCGTCGTCCTCTAGAGTTCGACGTTGGAGAATGATTAGTGCATAATTGATCTAAAATTCATATACAAAATATTCATTTTTCCGGGCATAATTGTACTGATTTGTGATTAAAAATATATATTTTACAGATATGTCCAAACATGAGCTAAAAATGGTTATTTTACTGACATCGACATGAAGCATCAAAAAGGACGGAAAACAAGATCAAATCCAACGAGGGGAATTTTTCCAGGACAAACGACCATACAAAACGGCGCAAAATGGACCGTGTTCTGTCGGGCGTTTCACATACGGCGCAACAAGGGCCGTGTCTTGGGCCGTTTCACACACGGCCGGCATTTAGCGCCGTGTCCTCGCGCGTATTCCGGAAGAGACCGAGTCACCACAAAACGGCGCACAAACACGGGGCAAACTGGGCCGTTTTTCATCGCCGTGTTTCAGCAGATGCCATGCAAAATTAGTCCACTTTTGACCAACTTGTGAAATCAACCACAAGATATTTTTTTGGTCAAAAATCTGAAAATTCAAAGACATGGGTGAAGTGTGAACAAAGAATTAAAAAAATGATATTACAATAGATATTTTGAATTAAATAATCAATTGTATTCTTGAAAATCACCTATAAAAGGACATGTTCATCCATTGCAAAAACCAACCCACATTCTTACCAAGAAATCCTCAACTTCTTGCTAAGAAATAATCCTTTCCTTTAGCAATATATTTTCCTTAGAACTTTCAATTTTAGTTTGTATTTTATTTTTGGTTTGAAGTTTTTCTTTCATTTAGTTTGTAATTGAAAAGTGCTTGATCAATAAGCACTTAGTATTTTACTTAGTGTTTTACTTTCAAATTTTGTAAGCTTGTAACCTTTAAACAAGTTTGAAGTTATATTTTGAAGTTTGTTTCTTGCACTTTGATTCATCATATTCAAGTAAGCTTTATCTATTGTCATTAAGTTCTAGTAATTAAAAGTTTCTATATATATATTATATATATCAATTATTTCTATTATAATTTTAGTATGTATAAACCGATGAGTAGCTAATCTTTCTTCCTAGGGGAAGGGGATTTCTATTAGGTTATATATTGAGTATTTGATTGATTTAAACTATTTTTAGGACTAATTGGTTTAAATAGAGATTGATCATATCCTATTTTTACTAATGAAACCTTCTTGATTGATTGTTGAGTGAATTGGAAACATATCTTTTCAATCTATTAAATGTTAATCTTGTTATCAACATCTTAAGATTGCGAAAGTGGTTAAGACATCTTTGATTACGAAAGTACGGAGGTGAAAAGTTGATTACTCGATGAACGATCGTTTATCCTAAAAATAGTCAAGTTAGAGAAATGAAAGGACTAATTGGTTTAAATAGTGATTGATCATATCCTATTTCTACTAGTGAAACCTCCTTGATTGATTGTTAAATGTATTGGAAACACATCTTTTCAATCTATCAAGTGTTAATCTTGTTATCAACATCTTAAAAAGTGACGTGATTAAGACATCTTTGATTACGAAAGTACGGAGGTGAAAAGTTGATGACTCGATAAACATTCATTTTTTCTTTTATATCCATATAAATCAATTCCTATACTTAATTAAATACCTAATTTAATGAACCCGTATTCCCCTAGATTTTATAAATTCCCAAACTCATTTTAATTCTATTCATTTTCACTAGTTAAAAATAGTCTAGTATAAATAGTCTTAATATAAATAGTCTTAATATAAATAGTCTAGTATAAATAGTCTAGTATAAATAGTCTAGTATAAATAGTCTTAATATAAATAGTCTAGTATAAATAGTCTTAATATAAATAGTCTAGTATAAATAGTCTTGTTAAAAATAGTCTTATTAAAATAGTCTTATTAAAAATAGTTTAGTTTAAAATATAGTGCATTTTAATTTAGTTAATTTTTAAAAAACCCAAAAATATCTTTTTAATATTTTAGTATTTATTTCTAATCTATAATAAAAATTATACGAAGCCGTTGGACAATCCTCGAGAGAAAAGACCTTGGTAGAACTCACCACAAACTACTTCTACCTCGTATATATTTGCGAGCGACTCAAAACTCCTATTTTTAGGATAAGTTTTTGGCCGATCAAAATTTTGCGCCGTTGTCGGGATTGTTTTAGGCCAAATATAATTTTTCCGGTCAAGTGGCGGATAACGGTACTTCGTGACTATTAAAGTCGGATTTTCGCTTTCCCACAAACAACTCGATATTTGTAGATATTTTATCGCTTTTCATTTTAATTTTTTTGGTCATGGATGAAACATTGTTTAAAATTGAAAAAGATTTCCTTTCTAAGCAAAAATGCAATTTTAAAAATTTACAAGACAAGGCTTGAAAGGATGAGGTTGCTTACGAATAAAAGCATACCTTTTGACATAAGATTCATTATCGAAGCCAAAGTAAGAATAGAAGGTGAATTCATAAACACCAACTAGATTCTTACCAGTGGCTTGGAAAAAGTTCATATGCCAAGAAACGACGAGCAAAGATTCTAGCCGTTTGCTATAAATGTGCTAGATGGAACCGTAATGCAAAATGTCGATCTTTAGGAATTCCATCTACAAACAGAGAAGATAAAATTCTACCATTAATGATGGTCCGAATAAGGAGAATTTAGATAATATCGAAATTTCTCTTGACACGCATCCTAGTAAACTTGTGTATTACGGAATTCAATGTTTGTGGAATAAATTCAAACCAGAATATGAACAACGCCTTGGGAATCGACGTTAAAAGACTCGCTTTGCCAATTTGTAAGAAAATTGGATGGGAAGCTTCTCCCCACTCATAGAAGGCGTTTAGGCCGCTTTCGAACGTAAAATCGAGGAAGATGTGAGCCACAATCACAACCACCGTACATACGCGTAAGTATCTTTTATTTTTGTCGTGTGGTGAGATTTTCGAATAAAAATGTGATACGCGATAAAAGCTTTCATTATTCTATTGAGTAGTTGAAGCACAATCAAACGCAATCACAAACTTGTTAAACAATTTTTCCTCATCTTTTCTTCTATAAATAACCTTTGTGCTTGTTTCTTTTATTCATCCCTCAAACTTGTACTTTTCTCTTTTTCTCTCTAAATAAATTTCTTTTCAAAATGGAGTCATCATCTTCCACAAAAATTTTACAACCGCATTTTTGGTGGATCTAGTTCGAAAAGAGGCATGCTTCATCGAAGGCCACGACTGGGTCGTACCTTAGGAGAAAAATGCATTCATGTAGTTTACGGAGGAGGAAGTCTAGGATTAATGGGACGAGTGCCGCTTCGCCTATATGGAAGGAGTGAGAGTATTGGGAGTAATCCCAAAACCTCCGGGCCGAAAGTAAAATCACCGGTCAACTATTGGAGATGAGTTTAGATCTCGTGAATATGCACGATCGCATAACTCACATGATAAATAATCGGCGCCTTTATCGCCTCTTCCGGTGGTTTTGCACCCTTGAGGAACAATTTCATGTGGTTACCAGAGCACAGCTAAATGTTAATCAAAAACCAATAGGAGTGCTTAATGTCAATGGTTTCTTTGATGGTTTACTGTCTTTCATCGACTACTCTGCCGAAAATGGTTTTATTTCCGAGCGTGATAAACGAATCATAGTCGTTGCAACCACACCAGAAGAACTAATCAAAAAACTCAATGAATTTGTTCCTCAACCAGATCCAGCTCTAGCTAAAATTGTCTGGGTAGAAGATTTTACAGTGAGAAAACGAAAAGTGGATTCATTCCTCTCCCTTTGATAACCCATGACGGACCTCTTGTAGTTTTACTTTACGTGTGTAATAATCGTGCTAAATGATGGCAGCTTAAGGAGTTTCTTCTTGATCTCTTGACGCGCATCTATTCGCGATTTATGTATTGCTGTAATTTTTATTTCGTGTTTTGCTTTTTTTTAAAAACTTTGATGGCAGCGTAAGGCGACTCTTCGGACTTTCTTGATGCGCATCTAAAATATTATGTTATACTTACGAGTATATTTTATTTTCTTTTGTGTGTGCCTCGTATATTTATTCTCTTGCAGATTCTAAAAGGCGTTAGGCTCAGACATCAACTTTCTTAACAGGGAGTATTCGCTTTTCTGCATTGATTTTTATTTTTTATTTTATTTTTAAACCGAGGACGGTTTCTTTTTCAAGTTTGGGGGTAGTATGTTTTAGTGTGTTAGTATTTTGGTGTGTTTTTATTTGCCTTAATGTTTTTTTTTTTAGTATATATATATATATATAGTATTTTGATTTGTGAGATTTCTAGATCTGGCCATAAACACCAATAAATTAACTATATAAAAGCTTCTAAAATTGTTTTAACCGGTAAAAAAATTGTATATTCCAAAAAAATTTTGTGCCTTAATCTCTCTTTCCAAACCTTGTAGTTATCATATAAAATCGAGTCATTCGTTACCTTGAGAAAAGAAGAATCAGTCGGTTGATGAAAAATAGAACTGAAATTTACTTAATTTGTGGAGTTTTGAATTTTCATGCTTAACTAATAAATGATTTTCTGCAAAAATTCTATTCCCTAAAAAAGGAGTCATTGGTGAAAAGAGCTACACGTTAGCAAATAACGGTGTGAAAGCTATCACCTAAAATAAATAAATGACGAAAAGGAGAAGTGTTGAGCAAAGAATAAATGCCTAATTTTGGAAGTCTTAAATTTTGCGAAAAATAAAGGACTAACCATTGTTGGTGCGTAGGCCGTCTCGTAAAAATTGGTGAAAAGAGCTACACGTTAGCAAATAACGGTGTGAAAGCTATCACCTTTTACGAAAGAAAAATAATGAGATAGAAATTGTGTTAGTGAAAAGAGCTACACGTTAGCAAATAACAGTGTGAAAGCTATCACTAAAAGGGATGTAGTTTATGAGCAGATTTGAATTAATTAGCAGCTGAATTTCAATACACTCAATTTTGTGAAAATCACAATATTTGATGACGCCGATGAAATTCTTCTTCATATTGAGTCGAAAATAAACGAGTGATCGAGAGCAACCATTAAAGGGAGTCGTGTGAAGTCACGAGTGGGAAAGAAATAATCAACCTTTAGGGGGGAAACCTTGCATTTTGGAATTACAAAAATAAAAACCGTGTTTTAACTTCAAAATCGTTAGTAGATTTATTTTGAATCTTGATTCATTTCTATCTACTGTATAAAGTTGGTTATTGTGTATTAATGGCATTTTGATCTCTTTTTATCTTTATATATAATTATTTTTCTTAAATTTGTGTGTATTATTTTTTATTTTTTATTTTATGTCTTATTTTAATTTTTAATTTTTATTTTGTGTGTGATTAATAAAGAGTCTTGCTCGGGACTAGCAAGAATTTAAGTGTGGGGTATTTGATTAGTGCATAATTGATCTAAAATTCATATACAAAATATTCATTTTTCCGGGCATAATTGTACTGATTTGTGATTAAAAATATATATTTTACAGATATGTCCAAACATGAGCTAAAAATGGTTATTTTACAGATTACTGACATGAAGCATCAAAAAGGACGGAAAACAAGATCAAATCCAACGAGGGGAATTTTTCCAGGACAAACGACCATACAAAACGGCGCAAAATAGACCGTGTTCTGTCGGGCGTTTCACATACGGCGCAACAAGGGCCGTGTCTTGGGCCGTTTCACACACGGCCGGCATTTAGCGCCGTGTCCTCGCGCGTATTCCGGAAGAGACCGAGTCACCACAAAACGGCGCACAAACACGGGGCAAACTGGGCCGTTTTTCATCGCCGTGTTTCAGCAGATGCCATGCAAAATTAGTCCACTTTTGACCAACTTGTGAAATCAACCACAAGATATTTTTTTGGTCAAAAATCTGAAAATTCAAAGACATGGGTGAAGTGTGAACAAAGAATTAAAAAAATGATATTACAATAGATATTTTGAATTAAATAATCAATTGTATTCTTGAAAATCACCTATAAAAGGACATGTTCATCCATTGCAAAACCAACCCACATTCTTACCAAGAAATCCTCAACTTCTTGCTAAGAAATACTCCTTTCCTTTAGCAATATATTTTCCTTAGAACTTTCAATTTTAGTTTGTATTTTATTTTTGGTTTGAAGTTTTTCTTTCATTTAGTTTGTAATTGAAAAGTGCTTGATCAATAAGCACTTAGTATTTTACTTAGTGTTTTACTTTCAAATTTTGTAAGCTTGTAACCTTTAAACAAGTTTGAAGTTATATTTTGAAGTTTGTTTCTTGCACTTTGATTCATCATATTCAAGTAAGCTTTATCTATTGTCATTAAGTTCTAGTAATTAAAAGTTTCTATATATATATATTATATATATATCAATTATTTCTATTATAATTTTAGTATGTATAAACCGATGAGTAGCTAATCTTTCTTCCTAGGGAAGGGGATTTCTATTAGGTTATATATTGAGTATTTGATTGATTTAAACTATTTTTAGGACTAATTGGTTTAAATAGAGATTGATCATATCCTATTTTTACTAATGAAACCTTCTTGATTGATTGTTGAGTGAATTGGAAACATATCTTTTCAATCTATCAAATGTTAATCTTGTTATCAACATCTTAAGATTGCGAAAGTGGTTAAGACATCTTTGATTACGAAAGTACGGAGGTGAAAAGTTGATTACTCGATGAACGATCGTTTATCCTAAAAATAGTCAAGTTAGAGAAATGAAAGGACTAATTGGTTTAAATAGTGATTGATCATATCCTATTTCTACTAGTGAAACCTCCTTGATTGATTGTTAAATGTATTGGAAACACATCTTTTCAATCTATCAAGTGTTAATCTTGTTATCAACATCTTAAAAAGTGACAACATTAAGACATCTTTGATTACGAAAGTACGGAGGTGAAAAGTTGATGACTCGATAAACATTCATTTTTTCTTTTATATCCATATAAATCAATTCCTATACTTAATTAAATACCTAATTTAATGAACCCGTATTCCCCTAGATTTTATAAATTCCCAAACTCATTTTAATTCTATTCATTTTCACTAGTTAAAAATAGTCTAGTATAAATAGTCTAGTATAAATAGTCTAGTATAAATAGTCTTAATATAAATAGTCTAGTATAAATAGTCTTAATATAAATAGTCTAGTATAAATAGTCTTGTTAAAAATAGTCTTATTAAAATAGTCTTATTAAAAATAGTTTAGTTTAAAATATAGTGCATTTTAATTTAGTTAATTTTTAAAAAACCCAAAAATATCTTTTTTAATATTTTAGTATTTATTTCTCGCAATCTATAATAAAAAAATTATACGAAGCCCTGTTGGACAATCCTCGAGAGAAAAGACCTTGGTAGAACTCACCACAAACTACTTCTACCTCGTATATATTTGCGAGCGACTCAAAAACTCCTATTTTTAGGATAAGTTTTTTGGCCGATCAGAGAACATGTGCTATTGAAGGTGTCTTCTACACGAGGGATTTTCCGTTTTGGGAGGAGAGGCAAGCTTAGTCCAAGATATATCGGACCATTCGAGATCCTCGAGAGGGTTGGAGATTTAGCATACAGGTTGGCCTTACCGCCATCGCTGAGTCACGTTCACAATGTGTTTCACGTATCCCAACTGCGGAAGTATGTACCGGACCCCAGTCACGTCATTGATTTCGACGAGATCGAGATAGCTAATGATGGCACCTTCGAAGAGAGACCAATCAAGATACTTGAGAATCGGATCAAACAATTGAGGAATAAACCAATACACTTGGTTAAAGTACAATGGTCACGACACGGAGGCCACTTGGGAAACGGAGAACAGTATGAAGGCTAGATATCCAGAGTTGTTTTCATCTTAATTTTCGGGACGAAACTTCTTTTTAGGGAGGAAGGATGTAATACCCGAGATTTCTGATATGTATTTGGAACTTGTGATATTGTAATCGTTGTACTTGATCTGAGTATTATTCTCCGTATTTCATAATCCGATGTTGTCGAGCGTATGATTTCATGTATGTGATTTAAAAATTGTAATTCTGCGCATGTAGCGCACGCTATCGGCTATGTGTAGCACACGCTAACATGGATTCATACCGCACGCTACAAAGGAACATTAGCGCACGCTATGCGTGGTCAATTTGATTGAGACGTGCGGTAGGTGAGATCTGGCCGGGGACCCCTATCGGATTGTGTCGGGATGAACCTGGACGGCTTTCGGGAAAAGCCAAGTCAACGCCTTAGCGCACGCTACAGGCATGTGCATAGCGCGCGCTAAGCGTTGAGTACAGTTAAGTCAGTGAGCCGTTAGCGCACGCTACGAGCAGGGACTAGCGCGCGCTAATAGCCATTTCTTATAAATAGGACATCATCCTATTGGTGATTTCAGTTCTTTCTTCTCCCATACCCGAATTCTTACACTTAGAACATAACTTCCTTCATCCTAAACACTTCATATCAACATCCTAGCTCGTGATTGAAGATCGTATATCGTTGAGATTGGTGTTCAAGCCTTCGGTGTTGGATTGCTTCGATTTCCTCCGTGTTCTTCACTACTTTGAGGTAGGTGATTCTTCACCGATATTAGTAATGTTCTTAAGGACGTTTGATCATGTTTTGAGAGCCAGTTATTTCGTTTTTAATCGGTCGTCACATGTTAGAAGGATACTTTTGACGTATCGGCACTTTATATCGTATGAACCCTTGAACCTTTTTAGTAATTGGACTCCTAGCATTTTCAAACCGATTTGTGATCAGTAGATGGAGATTTTCAAGTTCTTATGCGTTTATATAGAAGGATTGTACGTTTTGAGACTTATATCGGATTGAACTCAGAATATACCTTGAAGATCGAAGATGAATTATGATGTTGAGATGATTATCCGTATATTTGTATCTCATAATCATAGAACTTCCACAAACCTTATTAGCATGATATGCTTGAGGATGACTTGTTTTATCACCATAGAATTCATGAGTTCATCACCATTCAATCCAGTTTTCTGTATGTAGTAATCTGCCATGCAAGGTTAGCGCACGCTAACATACGTAAGTTAACGTGCGCTATCGGGGATAAGCTAACGCACGATACGTACGTAACGTACGTTATGATGTCAGCCGAGTCATACTGTCAGTCCGTGGCTAGCGTACGCTAGGCTTATACGATAGCGTACGCTAACAGGCAGGCTTAGCGCACGTTACGTAGAGTACGTAGCGCACGCTAAGCAGTCCAGGCAGATTGTTTATTTTGAGCTTTTGGGCCGTAGACCGAATTGTTAGGCCATCGTTCGACTTGAGATGATTTGTATATCATTCCTTTTGTTAAGGTTCGAGCTTGCTACGTTGATCGAAGGAGGCTGCCTTCGAGTGTGTTGAGATCATTGAAGTATTTCGTTCTTGCCATCTTCGAGGCAAGTATCGTATTATATTAATATTGGTATTTTTATCATGCGTGTGATTTTTCATGTTGTTGAACATGAGATTTATTTCGTTGAATTGTCATGATATTCGTATGTTCATATTGATGGACATAATGATTTGGCATATGTGTATGCATGAGTTGTGTTTGTGTACGTTGTACGATCTATGCTGAGGGCGCTGGATCGGATGTCCACCTTGTGTTGGTCCGACGGGATCATCTTGGGATCTAGGCTGAGGGCGTTGTATCATTGGACGGGTTATTTCCACCTCGTGTTGGTCCGACGGGATCATCTTGGGATCTATGCTGAGGGCGCTGGATCATTGGAATACCCATGCTGTGTTAATGGAATCTTGTGGATTCGTAGTGTCGGATTCCGGTAGCGGAAGTCCGTGTAGTGTATCTTGTTATGTATTGTTGATGCATATTCGAAATGTTTAATATGATACTTGTACTAGCATCATTTTGCTAACCCCTTCGGGGGTGGACATTTGTTTTGATGTTCAGGTAGCCGAGGAGCAGGGAAACAGCCACAGTACCGACGTGACGACGAAGGGGTTCAGTGATGTTTGTTGTTGTTGGTGATTTGTTTTCTTGTTTGATTTCAGTACTCGAGTACGCGTGTCGTATTAAAATTATTTCGATATGGTTGTATAAATTACTCGTTGAACCAGTTGTTCGGTTTTGCAAACTTGAATTTCCGATGATGATGATGTCTTATATTTACCTTTCTTTTAAACCAGCCTTGTAAATCCTTACTTAAAGGGTTTACGGCGCTGTAATTATTCCGAATATATCGGGGTGTTACATACGTAACCTAGATCGACCTGAGCAGATCACAAAGCTTTATCGAAGTTGACTCAGCAAATTACCGGACATATCCTGTCCTACTTTGCAACTATATCCATATGTCACTCAACATGATGGATGTGATCAACTGGTTGGTTTCCTTAAAAAATAGACACAAACCTTTCCAATGGTACCAATTTCACCATTTTCCAGCAAGTGAGCTACCCTATAGGTCATATGAGAGATAGATCAATACATTTAGGGCAAATTCGGGTATCGATATTCAAGTGTCCTTTTATCGAGATAGAGCGAGCTTCAAGCTTCTTGTCAATCACAGACATTGCGTGAGCGTATCCTAGACCATCATCACAGTGGCTTTACCGGATTATTACGAATGAGTACATCGAGTCAAACATGAGTACATAATACCATACTTTTCTCTTAAGACTGAATCATCATTTAAGTGAGCCAAGTCTTATTATGACTTCGACTAGTCATTGGGAATCATATAAGCATTACTTTATCATCTCTTAGGGAAACCGTCCCTTAGATTGCCTTAAACCGATTGATGAATACGCATCATCAAGTGTCCCCAACACTATAAGAATAAACGTCAAAGACTTCGGATAATATCCGAAGTAAAAATGTTATAATTACCGAAGTCTATGTTCGTGTAGTTAAAGGTATACTTTAGACTTCGCTTATTAGACGAAGTCTAATATCGTAATAACCGAAGTCTATCTCGGTTTTTAGAACCCGAATATGGGGGTTTGCGAAGTAAAAAAGGTCCTTCCACTTCACTTATTTTATAATCGCTGAAGTGTATATTTCCTATTCGCTTCAGTAAAATATATACAGATGAAGTGAAATAATGTTATCGACTTCGCTTATTAATAGGTAACGAAGTTAAAGATACCACATTTACTTCACTTTTATTTGTTTAGCCAAGCATTACACTCCTTTTACTTCGCTTATTCTATTTTGTGTCGCTAATTATATATCTCGACTTCGTTTTTTATCCGAAGTAAATAACCACATTGCATATTTCTTTTCAATTTGTAAATATAGAATCCTGTTGTACAAAAACATGATCCATCCAATAAAAACCTCAATTAACAAGATATCTACAACACAACATCAAATACATCTATCAAACTCCTTAAAAATCCAACAAACTCAAATCACAAGATACCAATTCAATCACACAAGATCATATGCATTGTTAATAGTAATTTACCACAATTTCATATATAAACGGCGACCGTCAGTACAAAAATGCCAAATATTCGATTCGCGTGATTCACAAGTTTGCATTGGGCATAACTATAATATGCCAACATCAAATAAACTTCCACAATGTCTACGAGACACATGCATAGGTCTAGCTAATGGATCGCACATTAACAAAACATTCACCATATTTACCCGATCAAACGACATGTTCGATCTAACTATACCAGCAGATATACACCAGAGTACCAAAGAGTGTTGCAACCAAGACCATACACATATAGTACTGATTTGAAACTAGACAAAGAACTTCCGACAATGAAGCCACCTAAGCACCATCGACAAACGTGTAGACGAACTTGCTCCACTCGTTCCTCGACTTCATCATACCGCACTGAGTGTAGTATTGGTCTTCGATCAACCAGATCTTGAGCAAATCACATTGAAACAAAAAAATAGATTAAGTACATTCATAAAAGATGCATCAACATCACAAATTTTCGCACCAAAACATACTATATAATATAAAAGGATGACAATTAAAATTACATGATGTGTTTTTCCCGCACATGTGTTTTTCCCGCATGATGTGATGCCATGATGTGTTTTTCCCGCACATGATGTGATGCCATGATGTGTTTTTCCCGCACATGATGTGATGCCATGATGTGTTTTTATTCTCGCACACTTGAGCTTAGTAATAAGTTTTGTTATTTCCTATTTAAGCATAAAAGAACTTGGAAAACATTCTTCGATTTCAAAGATATCATCGAAACTATCAACAACATAATGTTCAAATCATAAAAACAGATCTCATAATGGAACATTCAACATCATTTTAATAGAGTAATCATAAAGATGAAAGAAAGCAAGAGCACCTCCAATATTGCATGAAATTCTTCTTTGGCAACCACCACCTATCGGTGTCACTTGAATCAACAACATATATAATGGCTTGCGTATTAGGAAAATAGCACCTCCAATATGGCCTAAATAGCAACACCGAAAAAATAAGCATCAAGGTACGTTTGTTAACTACAAAAAGCTAAATACAACAAACACATCTCTAACAAAGCTTAATCGGTGAAAATTGTATGAAGGCACTTATATGAAGATTCAAAAACAAGCGCGACTCAGATCGTATCATCCGATTAAGAATAAAATGCAAACCCAATAAATCTTTGGTCGGAATGGACAATAACTCAAGCAAATGCTAACCAAACAGGTGGTGCCAAATAGAAAACATGTATTTCTAACCTAATCCATTTTCTTCATTCACTTTTCTCATTATGGGGTTTCACCGCTTTACATAAATCTTCTCAATCTTAGTCAATAAAGTACATTTCCCAACCAAGAAGTTGTTAAATGGTAATGAAAAACAAAGCACCGGATGAACCGGTATATAGGGAAATATTAGCTTGTAAATGGAAGATACTTACAAAGGCAAACAATCGAGACAACAGGTATAATGGAGAATCAAATAAAGTTACTCGATACTAGTCCGCCCGCCGCCACAAGGAAAGAAGACACAAGCATTAGAGATGGACTTGAATCATTTCTTCCATCACTTCTTCCATGTTGGTGCAAACGTTTGTGGATTTTCATAATGGGAGACCTTACTTCGAGATTTCGTGTTTCTCTTTCCAAAGCCGTGAGAATCTCTTGCTTCGTATCCAAATTTCGATCGTATGATTCTTCATCCGGTGCTTCACTATCATCATCATGTCCGAGATTTTTCAAGGCCAAAACAAAAATGCTTCTTGATTATAAAATACCGTGATAATGCATACATGCATGATTATCACCGTTATCTTATCTATCGCACCTTGAAAGGGCACCTCCTTGCATCCTTCCGAATCGTGACTGATAATCGTAAACACTAGTCGGGATGGATTACCGTTGGTGGTGAAGTTCTACATTACAACATTATGATATTCAGAGAAGAAAAGATATATGCCGTAGGATACTAGTCGTGTATTCGTGCCTTTAAGTTTTTGCACACTAACATGTAATATTGCGCCCGATTTTGACGTATGTAGTGGAAGAGTTAAATTCAATGGTTTGGTAGCCTCTGCTAGATCTCGCAAAATCAATTGAGACTTCTCCTGTGAAGCCCGACTTCGATGATCCCCGTAATTATTAAACTAATGTCACATTATATAATTGATTTTTATTTTTCTCGAGCAGTCGTAAAAGCAACATTTATTTCAATACTCAATCTTGGGTGAAGGTGAAGAAATGCGGGTAACTTATCGTAGATACAACCACATAATAAAATTTTTCTCTTATTCGTCTGTTTTAGTCTCCCGCACGAGTTTTACAGGGGCCAGATACCGGCTTTCCTGTGCAGTTCCTTCAAGAATTGGCACTTTGGATAACTGACAATGGCTTTCCTAAATCTACCTAATCCAGAGAAATCATAACCCTTTTTGCTTTTAGTTGTGGCACTGAATCAAGACATGAGATCGAATTACCCGTAAGATATCTGCTCCAAAATCTTGTGAATTGCTCGAACATTAATATCGTTGCCTAGATTCATCTCTAGTATCATGCATTCATGCATATGAATTATGAATCGATCCTATTTTCCCGTAGTTTGATTGCCATCAAAAATAGAAGAACAAATTATTATTTTTAATTTTTTTACGCTTTTTAGAAATTTGAATTATTATAACTGATCGATTATTATGAATCATGAAGAAGGTATTTTCTTTCCCCACATTGTTGACTCAACATACCTCTGTTGCTCGAAATCGCATCAAATATTGATACCTAAGGAGCAACAAGGACCACACTAATTGAAAGATGCTTATTATGAGCAGAAGAATAAGAAAAACAGTTCGTACGTAATAGGAGAAAATAGAGAAGCTGACTATAAAAGAAATTTTTTTTTTTTTCAAATTCAAAACCCCAAAATATAACTAAATCATGCAAAAAAAAAAAAAAATTTCTAGCACCATCAGATCACTTAAGCTCAATAAGCTAGACTGCTTCAAAGAAGATCGCTAAAACCTTCCCTCCGTGGTTTCCACATATCCAATATCGAAGCTGAAAGTTTAGGTTAAAAGAAAAATAAATGCCTATAAACCTTGGTCAAAGCCTATGAAACCAAACACTATCACATTATTCTCCATTGCCATTCCATAAAGTGATCAACAAGTTCCATATGAACAAGGATAGCAAGTAAGCTAGCATGATTTTCAACAATAGTAAAATGGTAAAAGTGAACACAGAGGCAACATTCTATGCATGATCTTCCTTAGATCATTCAAAGGAGCATTGATATGAATAATGCACCCAGACTACACATTCCACCTATATGCAAGAATGAAAGCTTATTTTGTTCTTTTGCCACAGTGTCATCGCTCAAGAATAACACATATTTCTCGTGCAAAAAAAAAATCACCAAGCGCAGATAAATTTACCTAGATCCCATACTTGAAACTTTATGTTGTTATACCGCAGAGTTTCCACATCAATCCAATTGCCGCAAT
Source organism: Orobanche coerulescens (assembly GCA_033398695.1). Taxonomy (NCBI): domain Eukaryota; kingdom Viridiplantae; phylum Streptophyta; class Magnoliopsida; order Lamiales; family Orobanchaceae; genus Orobanche; species Orobanche coerulescens. The sequence continues at coordinate 109,522,132 of CM065817.1, read as the reverse complement.
TAAAAGAAAATATATATACATAAAATCAACCATAAGCATCTCTCTTTCGAATATATCCACATTAATTCATTCTACTTCAAATAGACACACCAAAAATTTAAAGTCGAGTATGAGATCGAATTCCAAGAAGAACAATAACGATCCGGAAGTCGTAGTCGGAAAAAATCTCTTTCATACGAAACAGACCAAATGTTAGAAACAATGCAAAGGCTCCCATCATTCTAGATTCGTTATATCAGAAATAATTGAGTATGCAAAAGGACACACTTACTCGGAATAGTTGATACTACTTCACCCATCTCGTAGTCGATCCGCGAAACAATAACCAAAAAAATGAACGGAGGAATCACATTTAAATTTACATAGATGCGACAGAGGAGACAAAGATAAATCACCTCACATAAAAGCAAAGACACCAAAGATTGGCACTTTTAGTCGAACAACAATAATTAACACTTTTTGAGAACATATCAAAGAAAATAAACTCCTTTGCCAAACATGTAACCCGTGATGTGCTTTGGGAGGAGCAATACGCAAACCTCGGTAAGGTTTCAAACCCGATACACACACACACACTCTTCCCCGGTTCCGCCCCGATTGAACGCAACAAAAATTTACGTCTTACACACACACATACACACCCCAGATCCAGATGAAACCAAGCATTTAAAACCCGTTGTTGACACACAAAAAGAAGGCGACGATTTTTATGAAATTAGACGATTCAAAACCTCTCGCATGAAAACTCTATACTTACTCTAACAATGAAAGCTAGAAGGTTAAATAAGATGGCATATACCGCATAATCTCGGCGGAATCTTAGAAGTACATATTATGAACAATACGAATACAAAATGAATCGACAAATGCTCCTCGATTTCATCCAAAACCTCGAAGGATGAAAATCGCAATTGTGCCGAATCAATTTACCAATCTAAAATCAACAATACAACGAAAGTACATTAAAAACAGCGACTAAGTCACTGGAGCGTAATGATAAAATCATATCCAATAATAGATTCAAACCCATGGGAAACCAACCAATACCAAGACTAAGCATCAAGGCAATAATCCATGGTATTGCCGGTTAATTCAAAACAAGGAAACCCAAATTATTGCTACGTGTACAAGAAAACCGATTAATCCCGAACGCGCAGACATTCACGCCGTAATATCGAGAGAGAAATAGACGAATAATGAGCTTGCTTTGCCATACCCGCCACAAGAAATCCGTCCTAAGAACAAACATGATCCAAGTTCAAGATGTTGGCATCGCACATCGCAATCCAATTGAAAAGAGAAGCAGGTTCTTGGCTTGGGTCATTTACACCGGGTGACTAAGGAATTGCAAGGTGGCAGCCCGGCCTTTTCGACGTGATGAAGTATTTTGAGGACTTCCTCGACACTAATCGTGCAACCGAAGAGCAAGTATGCAGATCGGTATTGTAGCACTCAACCAAACGGGGTAAAGGGTCACCCTCTCGCAAAAAGAAGGCCTACCTTCAGCCCCATTCGATTTTCAACCGCCCCAAGGGCACACGCCCGATTTGTGCCATATAAAGAAAGAGAAGGACGGGCCACAAGACCTTCACTGGAAAGACCCGATTGAAAATATTCGATAGGCGGAAGAAGTAGCACCTCCGAGAATGGTCCTCTTGTCCGCCGTGATACCTATTATACCCGCCATAGAAGACAAATAAGTGGTCAATCAAGCGGCACCACCAAGGCGATGTTGCAACTCAAGGACGTTGCCGGACCGATGTCCTACAAAGCATCGCCGAGAAGACCACCGTAATGTAAAGGAAGAGATCCCCTTGACGACAGGGGATGCGAAACGAGACTGAACTCGCGAGGATGAGATCCCCAAAACTCCGAACCGGAGGAATTAAGTTGAAATTCAAACATCAAACGTGAATATAGAAAGAAAAGAAGAGCAAAAGCCACGGCCATGGAAGAATCGCACGCTCGGTGTGTGAGAATCGCACTGGAGAGTCGCAATGATGAAAGGGTTTTGTAGGGGAAAAATGGGAATTCCTATTTTGTTCCAAAACCGTATGAGAAAAAAAGAATGAAATAAAAAGATAATCAACACTGATCATTAACTATTTAATGAATGAGAAGTCAAAACAAGACAAAAAGAACAGTGTCGAAGACTCGGATTGATTTAGACGACTTAATACTATGAAGAGAAGGGATAAAGAAATACAACGTCTAAGGGTAGAAGAATTATACCGGTATTAATTAAATATATCTTTATTTCGACTTTAACATAAAAATTGCAAAAAATATTAATTCTCAGTTTCAAAACATACACTTCGCTATTGTAAAAAGTTTTAGTAAAAAATAAAATTTCACACTTTTTACTTCAGTAATTATCAAATTAGTGAAGTCTTTGTAACTTAAAATTTCTAACTAGCTCCTGCTTTTTTGTTTGGTACCATTTACTGAAGTCTATGTGGGTTGTTTACTTCAGTAAATTGAAAAGCGAAGTTGTTGTTTGTTTTTACTTCGGTAATATACATTACCGAAGTGAGACGTACCGAAGTCTTTGATGTTTATTCTACTAGTGCAAGATCCTTTCATTCTTAACTTTGGATTTAGCGGAATCTCTTAGTCTCACAAGAGTACATCACTATAAACCCTTAGTTTTACACGCAAAAGCTTCATATCTCTTCCAAATCAAGTATATACTTAGTATGCGTTCCTGACAATCACTTGTCAACTCGCTCTGTGGTCAGAAGCCACTTGATTTGAGTCTGATCCACCATGAGATCCTTTTATCACTTAACTTAGTTCCCCACTAAGATAAGATGTAACCACAAGTTGCATGTCAGTTTTGCGGAAACTATCTAACTGGAAAGATAGTGGATGCTAAACATCTATTACGATAGCATAACTAATTTTCGTGTCATCGTAGTCGATTCCAATGCGTTCATGAGAAACCTCGCGCCCTGAGGTGAGTTTAACTCCTTCTCTTACTCGCTTTAACAAAGTATACGGATAGATCTTATCTTTGGAGTGTCGGCACCACTTCAACAAAGGGCTATCACTTTGTTTATACTGGAGTCACAAATGTTTCCATTTTAGGCCAATGCTACAACGTTGTAGATTTTCAACGAAGTATGGTTCAATTAAACTCACATTCCACGTCCTCAAGAATTCACTAATGGAACTCAATATCTTGATAGTATGATTCATCTTATTCTTCAGAACACGAATATAAGGCTGGAGAAAGAATTAACATAACTTAAGATGAAGAAATCACTGAGCCAAAAGATTGATTTCAACTCCGGTTGTTTGTATGCTAATCCAAGGTGATACTCCACTTCAATGATCAATCACAAGTGGTATACAATCTTTAATGAATCAAGTAGATGTGGTCTAAGTGTTTAAGGAGGATATAATGCTCTCTGGTCTCTCAAGAACGAAGGATAAACGAAGGAAATGTAAACCAAGTAAAATGGGTTGCTGTCCCATTTATAACATTTCTGCACTTTAGCCGATTAGCGCACGCTATCCAACTTTCCTTAGTGCACGCTAATAAGCATTGACTCCAAAACTGTCCAGTTCCGCCCGTGGGAATCTTATCCGGACCTATGTCCAGCTGGCGCATGTGCTAGCCGTCTAGCTCAATAATTGACTGCCTAGCGCACGCAATTCTTCATTCGTAGCGTGCGCTAGTTGTAGCCGATAACGCACGTTAAGCTACATTCTTAGCGTGCGCTATCACGAGTTTGCATGAGAAAATTTTGCATGATGTTATACTTATGTACAAGGATACAAATGTGAGAAATATCATACTCCAATTATCGAGATCATAATTCCGAATAATACAGGGTCCAAATACAAATGAAATACAAAATAATAAATCCGGATATTACATAGATGGTTACCATAGTGCTCATGGGGGTCTTGGCTTCGGAGTTAGGAATACAGGTGGTTCCACACTGTTGGAGTTTGCCACTGCGCACGAGTTAGTAATTGCTAACTCTGTTTTTCAGAAGAGAGTGTTGTTACCCAAAATATTATACATAATGGTTTGCTGGATATGGCTACGGGTGAGTAACAAACCAAATGCGAGAGCACGTACGAAGGAATGTAAATAACACAAGATTTGCTGGGGTTGTTAGTCCCGGGCTTGAATGCTCTCGCGAGATATTATTAATACGAATACTTCTTTGGAGTACAAATATTATGTTAGAGTACGATTACAATGAGTGTAATGACCCTAGTTATCTAGCTTTTGAGTGATGATGATTGCCGGAAGAGCCAGAGGTAATGCTCTGTGAGTTCTTGTAACAAGGATGAAATGTTGTGTAGAATTCTGTGTAGACAATTGTCCGATTTCACTGTGTCCTTCTGTCTGTTGGAGGTCTCCTATTTATAGAAGAGGAGGTAGTTTGGGATGTCTTGATCCCAAACGGGCGATCGCCGTTCCTGCATTAAATTAAGCGGGCGATCGTCTCAGCATGTGGGACGGTTTCCTTAAAGTCCACAGCTGCTGCTGGCAGCCAGATGTGCGAACTAATGAGAAGACGACATGTGCCTCACGTCGCAGTCTTGAGAGGTCCCACCTAAGACCTTTTGGCGGGTCTGTCAGTAGGTGGGAGGCTGTCCCTGTCACCCACGGCTGGTAGGTAGTCAAAAAGCCTTTTCCTGCGGCGCCTTTTGCGGATCTGCACGTGGGTCTTCATCTGAGATTCGGTCTTCGTAGACTTTGACGGATGTTTGGCTTTACATGTGGCATAAGGCGGTCGTCCTTGGTCGGGCACTAGGGTCGATCGCTAGGTGCTCAGAGATGATCGTGCTGAATGCCGATCGCTCGGTACTTGGTCTAGAATCTTCGCCTGGTAAGTCTGCCTTGGTTCAGATGACGCTGACTAAGGTCGCTCGGCCCTTGTGCCGATCGCTGCTGAGGCGTATTAATCGCCGCACAATAGAGAGCTGAGCACCTCATCACCTTCGGTGGTGGGGGGTCACTACACGTAAATTGACTACCTTCTTTTGTGCAGTCTTGATGCTAGGGCGTGCGTGGACTGCAAGGTGTTCCGGAGTGAGGCCTGTGCTTCTCAACACCGGTTGTTGGCTATGGATTTATACATGGGAGGTCGTGTTGCTAGCAGGGCTAGAGTAGATAGACCTAGGATTCTCTGGAAGGATCTGAAGAGTGAGAAGGCGGCAGAATTCAGGGAGTCTCTGACCCGCGAAGGAGGTTTATTGCGAGGGGGCGATGCTAACCTTATGTGGACCAGCATGGCCAATCACTACACCATATATGGTCTTTCCCAACACTCAAAACCGGTGTTGCCACGTAAAATGTTGCCTTAGATGGCTAAAAATAGATTAGAGTTTATGTAAGCCAACATCATAATTTGATGTTGCCGTTGATGTAAAGACGTGTTGTCTTAGATGCAAATTCAATAACAACACATATAATGGTGTTACCTTAGCTAAACAAAAAGGTATTAAAAAAAGGGCGGCGGGGAAATGAAAATTTTAGGACCAAAAAAGACCGCTCAATCACTCTTATCAAAGCCCGCTCTCAATAAGCCGCTCCGTCTTCTCTTTCACCAATTCTCCCCTAACCCCTTGTCCCCCATCACTATCTCCCTCTCTCTGCTTCTAATATTCCCCCCAAATCCCGCTGCTCCTCTCCCCTCCCAAATCTCGCTGCTCCTCTCCCCTCCCAAATCCCTCCTCCCAAATGCTAACTGCAAATATCTCCACCCCCTCCATGTGAACTGTGATCTCCCCTCCCTACTGCCACTGCAAATATCTCGGTGCTCCTCTCCCCTCCGAAATCATGCTGCTCTTATCACGATAAAAATTCTTCTTCAAATCTCATATATTAATTATACCTTTTGTTCCTTCTTACATTCCAGTTAATTAACGAAGCTGCCTGCTTCTTCACCCGGGGTTTGAAATCGAGCAAGAAAATCGGTGTATCCTCGAGATATGTGAGAAGAAATATTTACATCGTGCCAATGAAACTCACCGCCTTGGAACTCACTGCTCTTCCTTCTTGCACTGGTAACTTTTTTTTTTAATTCTATTTTTGCCTTAGGAATTAAGATGTGAATTTTAACTGCAATCATATGTTAGCGAGTGAAAATTATGGTTGTGGTGCTTACCATGTTTGCGCTCCAGCTGCCAAAGTTTTGATCTTTAACTGCAACCATATGTGATTTTTTTGGTGGTTGAGCTTGTTGACGTTTTTCTTCCTTGTTGGTTAGTTGGGGTTGAATTCATGAGTTTCTGTCATTGTGCCTGCCAATGTTTGATATTTTCTTTTTGCACATTTCATTTTGTTACTTTGTTTTATTGATAAAATTATTTAGAATTTAAAGAACGGGTAGGTTTTTAAATGGATTTTTTTAGTATTTTCATATTCTAATTCGTTTATTATTTTTTTTGGATCCAAACAAACAGTAGAATGCATATCCAGTGGCCTCATATTTCTGTCTCTCATGATAATCCTACCGATTTTATGTAGTGCTATTCTTTGTGGTGGCAGAAACATCCCAAGACATGTGTTTTGTTAAAGAGTAGAATTATTCTTGTTAAAAACAGTATAATTATTCTTGTTAAAGAGTCATGCTTATTCAGTGTTTGAGAAGATGATTATAAAAGGTGTATGTAGGTTACTTTGAGTTGGCTCGTTGTAACACCCCAAAAACCAACCGGGAATATTACAGCGCCGTGAGCCTCATATTGGAACCCACAAGGCTAAAATCATTTTCGCAAATGTTTAAAAATGCCAAAAAGCCAATGACGGTAATGTTTTAAATACTCAAACATTTTTCAAAACGTTGTTTCCAAATACAGTCAGAAAATACCATTTGAAAGCACAAGGCAAAGCCGCCAAAAAAGGGCATTTAGAAAGTAAATACGAGTTGGAAAAATACTGAAAGCTATTATAAAATTACACACGCAGCGGATAGAGACATTATTAAATACATTTACAGCGGAATCATAAAAATAAGAAAAGAATACACAAATCCCAACAATCATGCCATAGCCAGTATCATCGGAAAGCTCATCCCTTCACGACCGCTACTAGCTCGAACTCTGAGCACCTAAAAGATAAAACCCACGACGGGGTCAGCCATAATACTCAATTATGATAACGATCACATCACATATACAATTACATATCAATGTAATTACAAGGTAAGGATATTCCCCGATGTAATCTTACCGAAGTAACCTTACCAACCCATCACAATTCATATCAAATCAATCCTTACCATAATCCACGTCTCGCGTCCTTAAGTGACGAATGAATTCAAAATTAACCATCTGTACTGTATCCAGAACGATACCAAGTTTCTCGAAAACATAAATACCTCTCAAATACGGAGTAATCTTTCCATGACCAATCCTGTCCGCTGGGTCACACAATCGGATCCCAATTCTGATAACACCGACACACGGTACATCTGAAAATCAATTGTCCCGAGACAATGGCAAGTTCCGGATATCAATACAAAGCATGAATGTTCACACAATCAATAATGATAAACAACCAATGCATCAAAACGAGAATATCAATGACATGATAACTCCACACAAGATCGACAAAGGATCACCCACGAACGAGAATACCATGATGTGGTGACTCCAACAAGATCAATGAAGGACTAACAACCGGGAATACCAACAATACAGTAAACCCCAATAAGATCAATAAAGGATCAACAACCGAGAATACCAACAGCACGGTAAACTCCAACAAGATCAATAAGGATCGACAACCGAGAATACCAATGGTACGATAAACTTCAATAAGATCAATAAAGGATCAACAATCGAGAATACCGACGATAAAGTAAACTCTAACGAGATCAATAAGGACCAACAACCGAGAATAACAACAATATGGTGAACTCCAACAAGAGCAATAAGAGATCAACAACAGAGAATACCGATGATACGGTAAACTCCAACAAGATCAATCAAGGACCAACAACTGAGAATACCAACGGTAAGGCAAACTCCCAAACAGAATCAATAAGGATCGACAACGAACGAGATTACCAATGATAGGGGAAACTCCAAACGAGATTAATAAAGGGTCGATAACAAATGAGTTGACCGTCGATATGGTAACTCCAAACGAGATTAGTAAAGGGTCAACAGGGACAGATACACGAGAGAATAAAATCGTTAACAATATACAAATCATATATATGGGATTTCAAAGACAACACGACTATCGAACAGATCAGATTATAGATGGACTGTGAACGACCAATCAATAAGACTCAAGATGGACGCACGATATGCCCGATCCGGACATGTGTCCGTATATAAGCCAACCACGGTATTGATCAGATACACGTCTGGTCTCGTACCTAATCAGTCTCACGAAGTACGTCTCGTGTGCACGATTCAATATGAGGCCGAAACCAACATATGCTACACGTGCCCGCCCCGAAAATCCTACACATGACCGACCAGAACGTATCTGATTCCAGATATGTCATGATAAAACAGGACAACAAATCTCGAAGAAACGCATATCCAACAAGGATCAGACTTTTCAAGAGGGCAACGCTAACTCGATAATGAAAGACCGACACGACCACAATGTCATATTCTGTCAGACAAGAGTTCACAACATGCTCAACAATGCATATGATAATAACACATAAAATCCCAAGGCAGGAGCCAAGGGTCACGGAAGTATCTACTCAGGAATACTCCGGACAATATCACATAAACTCCCACGGCAGCAGCCAAGGGTCACAGAAGCATCTACTCAGGAATACTCCGGACATAGGTGCCATTTAGGTCTTATCCCCTAACACATCGGCCCAACAGATTATAGCTCAAAGAAAGAGCACATCAAATAATGGTGCACACTCACCACATGAAATATCAACACACACATGCAATAATGCAACAAGATGATTATCATAATCTAGCAATATTAATTTACCTCAAGCTGGAGACGCTAACCTTTCCACGACCAACATCCCTGAATGAATACATAGTTATCCGAATAATCCATAATGAAGTGCCGTCCATAACTAATACCAAACCACCACCTCGAGTTCAATGTCGGCATGATAACTAGCCTTGATATTTAATCTCTCACACAATAGACCAAATATAATTCACATCTCCGTTTCCACTAGACATCTTTAAAATCATATACATTATTATTTATCTTAATCCAAGCATAATATACATACCATCATCCCGACAATTCATATTTCATGATACCATTGCTATATAAATCATAAATGAAATGAAAACAAAATCATTTATTAAACATTATGAACTGAGCAAGCATAACTTGCCTTGATACCGATACGATGAAGTTGTTACCAATCCCATCGTCTTCCTCTACAAGCTGAGTAGCCCCGACCAAGGTGATTCATGCGTCCTCCAATTCCAATCGCAGCACAACGGTTACTCATCAACGATCACTTAACGCAACCTAGTGCAATGATCAATTAACAATATGTTCGATAACAATCAACAACCGATATAACCGACCAATCAACTTAACGGTTCCACAATATCTCGAATAAATACATATCCAAACAACCTACATCAATCAATCACGAATCCATAACCATACTACGATTCCATATACCGATGATCATATCAACGATCAATTCATCTCGATATTAAGGATTTCATAACATACTCGATTCCAACTACGTACGGATCAAATGTTCTTATGCCCAACAAATCTCTACTCATACCTTCAATTCAATCTCATAATCCGGTGATCTCAATAATAATTGATTCGAGCACGAAGCAAGATAAATCAACATATTCAATTCCGAATTCAAACTTAAATTCAATATGATATGATTATCCCTTGTTTATATATATCAATCTCATGCCAAACTACACTTAGGATCATTCGACTCATATGAACACATATCCTCAAAGAAAGATAATATTCTTGTCAAATTCATAATCACGATTCGTATATCATCCAGACCACACGGAAGATCAAATCACCATTCACATAACTTGTCCCTTAACATCCATAATCATCATCACTTGTTCTAAACATCAACATTCCATGTTCATATCTAAAACATAAACACTTGAAACATATACTCATCATAATCATCATCTTCTTCAATATACACCTCATATATCATCAAGAAGTATAACCATAATACCATAACCATCATCATACGAGGAAGACATCAACAACAACATCAAAATCCGAAATAGAAGAGAGGGGTTATCCAACATACCTCTTGAAGATGAATAATACCATCAAACACTTCAAGAATCATTAACATCTTCATATCCAAGCCTCAAATCCATGCTCCCAAGCTCATAACCAAGTTAAAAGTGTCTAGAACACACTTATAAGTGAAGAAGGACGGATATGGAGAGGAACATCTCTTTGGTTCGTGAGGAAATGAAAGTCCACACTTCATTTTATAAACTGCACTCTTCATTAGGTACGCTAAGGCCCTCACTTAACGTACGTAACATACCCTAATGTACATTATGTATCATCCGTAGCGTACGTAATACTTAGCCAGAACTCCCTGCCTCATTTCTTGAACTTCATTACGTACGTAACTCTTATTTCCATAGCGCTCGTTGACTTGCTACAGTAACTTACCCTCTTAACGCACGTAATACAACCCGCATAGCGTACGTAATAGTGTTGCCACCGGGCCATGAACCGCCGGTTCCGGGCCCGAACCGGCGGTTCCGGTTCACTAGAAGAGGTGAACCGGAACCAGCCCGGGTATTATGTAGAACGGCCGGTTCCCGGGCCCGGAACTGCCGGTTCCGGTCCGGGCCAAAAACCGGCGGTTCCGTCAATTTTTTTTTGTATTTTTTATGTAATTTATAATATTTGTAATACTGTTTATATCTTATTTTTTTTCTAAATTAATGATTTATGTTGAAATTTCTAAATTTTGTAATTTATAAGTGTTGAAATTTTAAAATTACTTAAATTTATTTAATAAAAATATAATAAGTTATTAAATAATTTAGAAATTTAGAAATTCTTTATGTTGTGTATTTTTTATGTAATTTATAGTAACTTGTGTTGTTACCCAAAATATTATCCGGAGATGATATGCTGGAATGGACGAGTAACAAAACAAAATGCGAGACCACATCCGTGGGAAAGTAAATAACACAAGATTTGCCGGGGTTGTTAGTCCCGGGCTTGAATGCTCTCGCGAGATATTATTAATACGAATACGTTGGAGTACAAATATTAATGTAAGAGTAAAATTACAATGAGTGTAAAGACCCTAGTTATCTCGCTCTTGAGTGCTGCTCTGTGAGTTCTTGAACTGTACGGAGTTCTCGTTTCTGCCGACCGTATTTTGGTTAAGAGGTCCTGAGAGAGAAATCCTAGACAGAGTCAAGAGAAAAGCCGAGAGTTTCCCAGCCTTTCAAGTGCTGGAAGCCTTCTATTTATAGGAGGAGCTGGGATGTCTTAATCCTGACGGGCGATTGCCTTTCCTGTATTATAATAAGGGGGCGATCATCTTTAGCACATGGGCTGATTGCCTTAAAGTCCGCGGCTGCTGCTGGCAGCCAGCTGTGCGAACCAATGAGAGGACAACACGCGTCTCTTGTCGCTGTCTCGGGAGGTCCCACCTTGGACCTTTCGGCGGGTCTGTCGATAGGTGAGAAGATGGTGACAGACTGGGGTCAAAGGTCCTTATCCTATGATACCTTTTCTGGATCTGCACGTGGGCCTCTATCCCAAGAATCGGCCTTCGCAGACATGACGGATGTTGGCTTTACGTGGCATGAGGCGGTCGTCCATGCTCGGGCACTTGGAACGATCGCTAGTTGCCGGGAGACGATCGCCATGGCAATCGATCGCTCGGCACTGGGTCCTGATCTTGGTCCTTCGATCGGCAAATCTGCCTTGGTCTATTTGACTCTGGTTCGATCGCCCGGTCTTTGTGCTGATCGCCTGTTGAGGTGTATAAATCTCGACACAACAATTGCCCCCCAGCTTGCTCCGATGTTGAAGACATGGGGTGAGGTGGTTCCACTGGCGATCGTTTAAGATAATGACGGGCGATTCGTTGAGAGGACTTTGGTCTCGGATTTGAGCGACCTGATCGTTTGGCGAGCTATCTTCGGTCTTGTTCTTGTGATCTTCAATTTTGCAGATTCCTCGAGGAAGGCTGACCATCACGACCTAGAGGAACCGTGCACGGTCGTAGAGTTCGATGGACCGACCTCCGTGACCATGTCTTTTGCGCGAGCGACATTCCACCTGTAGGTTTGTCTCGTGACTCATTTTATTATAAGGGTCCTCCGTTAGGCTGCGCTCGCCTCGTATTTAAACGAAGGGCGAGCGGTCTTGGTCTGGAGGAGTCCTTGCACGGGGCAACGTCGGATTAATCGACTCCACGACCGCGGCTTGTTAGCACTTTTCTACCTCGGATCGTCATGTTAGATGGCGATCCTCGACGGTATACGTTGTGATGGGGGTAGGGACGCGTCGCATTGTCGGGGTCCACCATGTTAGATGATGAACCTTTGAGGGCTGGCGAGCATGTCCACAGATTTGTTTGGAGGGTCCTTCAGCTATGCCCGCCTCATATTTAAACGAAGGACAAGCGATCGCAGCCCAAAGGAACCTTGCATGGACGAAGATGTCGGTTCCATCGACCTCCAGGACCATGGCTAGACTCTTCTACCTCGGATCGTCATGTTAGATGGCGATGCTTGACGGTATACGTTATGCTGAGGGAGGCGATCTCGTGCCTAGGTCCATCATGTTAGATGATGAACTTTAGAGGGCGAGCGAGTCCTCCATTTTTGGAGATGTTGCTTGGGCAGTAGCCTTTCGTTTGACATGATGGAAACTATGGAAAGACCTCCGAAATTTCCACCTCTTGATTGAAGCATAAAGATCTGGAGGGGATCGATTAGTACAAGTCTACCGACTCGCCGTGCTTGATTCTAGCGATCGGCTTGGAAGATTGATGATCGTTGTTCTGACGCCGATCGCGGCTAGACTGTCTAGCTTGCCCTCCTTGAATAATTTCCAGAGTTGTCTGAGGAGGTCGCGGCATTGATCGGTGTTGTGGCCGGGACTCTTGTGGTAAGCACAAAATTTGTTGCGGTCCAGATGACCGTGGTCCCTTACCGCCTTCGGCTTGCTTAGCCGCTCGCGCCCTTGGATGGCATAGAAAATATGAGCCGGAGATAGATCGAGGTTGTGGTAAAGATGGGCTTCCACATCCTCGAAGGTCCTGAAATCACCGAGTGGCTTGGCGCTCGCCTTGTTGGATTTGGCGATCGCCATCTTTTGGACGGGAGGCGGCGTCTCCTCACCTAGGTGGAGGGTGAAGAGCCTTTGCCTGGCCAGAAAATCGGCAGCCTTGGCGCGGAAGATCGCATAGGTCGGAGGGATGTTCTTCGTGAGGTGCCTAAACATGGGTGAATGACCACAGAATCCCCCCATGACCGAGTAGAGGGCGAGCTCGTCGCTGATGGGTTCGCCGGTGAGGACTATTTCATCCACCCGGTCGATGTAATCCGCATCGGACTAGTCTTCCCCCTGCCTAATTTTCATCATGTGGTAGGGGCCTTCTGGTCTGGCGACCTTGGCGGCGAAGTATGTCGTGAAGTCACTTGCCAGTTTCTCAAAGGAATTGATTGATCGCGGTGGCAGTGAGACGTACCACCTATGGGCCAGTTCGCCCAATGTTAACGGGAATATTCGACACCTGGTCGCATCTGATGCCCCACACCCGGTCATATAGATCCCAAACTTGCTCAGGTGAGTCTCGGGGTCCGATCTCCCTTCATATAAAGGTGTTTGAGGAGGAGCGATCCTTGGCTGCACGGGGGCAAGTTCGATTTGGACCGCGAGTGGCTCACTCGGCCCGGCGATCTTGCTCTTGGCGCCTGCCCCAGTTTCTAGGAGCGCCTTCATGCCATCGAGCTGGCGTTGCATTGCTGCCATCGCCGTAGCTTGGTCGCTCGTAGTTTGGCTCTCGGAGCGGGAGCCGAGGCGATCGTGTACCGATCTCCTGGCTCCGCGGTAGGCGATGAGGTCGTCGCCGCCGATCTTGGTTCTTCGGCGAGGGGGAGCCAAGTGGCTCCGTCGTCTCATGGCTGGGGCCAGAATGCCCCGGTCGCCATGATGGGTCACTTCCTAGGCGACTGAAAACGGAACCGTCCCGCCTCGCGAGTGCTTCTTCTCGTTAATCGGGGCTTCCTGACGATTGCTCGACAAGTAACCCCTTGAGCTTCCGCTTGCCCGCACGGCGGATGGCTGATGGGGTAATTGCGGGTGTACCGCATGCTCTCCGTCGCTCCCGTAGGATGGCCATGACCTCTTCGATCTGTTCCGCTATTTGGAACTGATCGAGCGAGAGGCTAGGGCCGTCCCTTAGGGGCGGGATCGAGAGTCTCGCGCCGTCGCGGCTACCCTCCGCCGTAGGTTGGGGCTCGGATTGAGCCGAAATAAGGCATCCGGCGGATCAGAGAGTGGCTCTCTTCGATGTGGTGGCGGACGTCATGATTTTGAAGGTTTTTCTTTGAAGAACAGTGAGTGTTTCTTCAAGTATATGCTCCGGAGAACAGTGAGTGTTCTTCGAAACGGTCGAAATGAAAAATGAAGGTAGAGGGGGCCCTTCTTCTAGCGCCAATTGTTATTACCCAAAATATTATCCAGAGATGATATGCTGGAATAGAAGAGTAACAAATAAAATGCGAGAGCACGTCCGTGGGAAAGTAAATAACACAAGATTTGCCGGGGTTATTAGTCCAGGGCTTGAATGCTCTTGCGAGATATTATTAATACGAATACGTTGGAGTACAAATATTAATGTAAGAGTACAATTACAATGAGTGTAAAGACCCTAGTTATCTAGCTCTTGAGTGCTGCTCTGTGAGTTCTTGAACTGTAGGGAGTTCTCGTTTCTGTCGACCGTCTTTTGGTTAAGAGGTCCTGAGAGAGAAATCCTAGACAGAGTCAAGAGAAAAGCCGAGAGTTTCCCAGCCTTCCAAGTGCTGGAAGCCTTCTATTTATAGGAGGAGCTGGACTGTCTTAATCCTGACGGGCAATCGCCTTTCCTGTATTATAATAAGGGGGCGATCATCTTTAGCACATGGGTTGATTGCCTTAAAGTCCGCGGCTGCTGCTGGTAGCCAGCTGTGCGAACTAATGAGAGGACAACACGCGTCTCTTGTCGCTGTATCGGGAGGTCCCACCTTGGACCTTTCGGCGGGTCTGTCGGTAGGTGAGAAGATGGTGACAGGCTGGGGTCAAAGAGCCTTATCCTACGGCGCCTTTTCCGGATCTGCACGTGGACCTCTATCCCGAGAATCGGCCTTCGCAGACATGACGGATGTTGGCTTTACGTGGCATGAGGCGGTCGTCCATGATCGGGCACTTGGAACGATCGCTAGTTGCCGGGAGACGATCGCCATGACAGTCGATCGCTCGACACTGGGTCCTGATCTGGGTCCTTCGATCGACAAGTCTGTCTTGGTCTATTTGACTCTGGTTCAGTCGCCCGGTCTTTGTGCCGATCGCCTGTTGAGGTGTATAAATCTCGACACAACAACTTGTAATATTTTTTATGACTTCTTTTTTTTTTTTTGAAATTAAATTACTTGTGTTGAAAATTTGAAATATTGAAAACTTGAAATGCAATAAAGTAAAAATAGCTCTAAAACATTTACAATCAAAATAATAAATAAAAATTGATATCTTCATTGATTTCTATGATTCTATCTATGCACAAAAGAAATGTTACAATGATACAATCTTTAAAATTGAATAAGTAAACTAACTAATACTAACTAATTGACTATATAAAAGAAATGTTACAATTATGATACAATCTTTAAAATTGAATAAGCAAACTAACTAATTACTAACTAAACTAATAAAAGAAATGTTACAATGTTACAATGATACAATATTTTTTTACAAGGGGAAAAGGAATGAATAAATAAAGGGCTTGAGCTCAATTTTAATATTTAATCCGTCTCAACTAACTTGAAATGTTTTTTTTTTAAATAAAAATTTGAAATGTTTTTTTTAAATAAAAATTTCAAAATTTGAATTTTGAATTTGGGCGGAAAACCGCTTGGTTGAAGGAACCGGCAACCGGGACCGCGGCTCAAGGGCCCATAAACCTTCGACCGTAATCGCCTGCGGCAAAGACAAATGTTCCGGTTAAAATGTGGCAACACTAGTACGTAATCCTCGAGGTTGACTCGCCTGTCCACATCCGTGCCGAAAGCTGCCGACACCGGGCCCCACTTGCCGACCACAGCTCGGTCCTGTCCGATTCCCTTTGTTACGTACGTTATGTACCCTATATAATGTACGTAAGCTTGCAAATTTTACGTACGTAAGCTCCAAGGTTTAACGTACGTAATGGCTTTTATACTTGGCCATTTACACATGTTCTTGGCCGTCTCGACATACTGGGCATGTCTACACGACATAGCGAATACGTATACTCATTCCAATAGTATTCTCATACGATATTTCTGATGCACGATGCCTCAAATACAATTGTCGACCAAGTACGACAATTGTACAAATACTCATACAATATATTTGACATCCAAAAACACATCAAGCATGTAATATCCGAGAATTAAAATAACTCGATAAACATACCGGCACGACTGTCACAGTTCCCAAAATTATCCACCCATACTGTGTCGGTTCCACTCTGTACAGTACAACTCAGATAAAATAATGCGAAGAAGCGTAGCGAAATTCTAGGATATTACATATCTTCCCACTTAAATAAGTTTCGTCCTCGAAGCTTAAAATCCTGTCATAACCAATATCTCAATCCCGAAATATCTTAAAATCATGTCACTTTGTTCAAATAATCATCATCAAAACCAAATAACTCAAAGAACATACTTACAGATCCATGAAGTCGATGATCTCTCGTGATACTAGCATACGACTCCCATACAAGGTCTCAACTCAATAACAACACACCGGCATCGCAAATATGGCAATTTGAAAATATTTCAAAAATTTTGGAATCTCCAAAAATCAGTTTGACTCGAAAGTTGGAAAATTATTTTCAAAAGTCACGCTACTACCGTACTGGTAGAGCCACATAACACACATGCCCAGGTTTTACGAAACCCAAGCTCCGATATCATCTTCTGTAACACCCCCAAAACCAATCTGGAATATTACAGCGCCATGAGCCCCAAATTGGAACCCACAAGGCTAAAATTATTTTCGCAAACGTTTAAAAATGCCAAAAGGCCAATGACGGTAATGTTTTAAATACTCAAGCATTTTTCAAAACGTTGTTCTCAAATACCGTCAGAAATACCATTTGAAAGCACAAGGCAAAGACGCCAAAAAGGGCATTTAGAAAGTAAACACGAGTTGGAAAAATACTGAAAGCCATTATAAAATTACACACGCAGCGGATAGAGACATAATTAAATACATTTGCAGCGGAATCATAAAAACCAGAAAAGAATACACAAATCCCAACAATCATTCCATAGCCAGTATCACCGGAAAGCTCATCCCTTCAAGACCGCTACTAGCTCGAACTCCGAGTACCTAAAAGATAGAGCCCATGACGGGGTCAGCCATAATACTCAACAATGATAACGATCACATCACATATATAATTACATATCAATGTAATTACAAGGTAAGGATATTCCCCTACGTAATCTTACCGAAGTAACCTTACCAACCCATCACAATCCATATCAAATCAATCCTTACCATAATCCACGTCTCGCGTCCTTAAGTGACGAATGAATTCAAAAGTAACCATCTGTACTGTATCCGAAACGATACCAAATTTCTCGAAAACATAAATACATCTCAACTACGGAGTAATCTTTCCATGACCAATCCAGTCCACTGGGTCGCACAATCGGATCCCAATTCTGATATAACCGATATCACACGGTACATCTGTAAATCAACTGTCCCGGGACAATGGCAAGTCCCGGATATCAATACAAAGCATGAATGTTCACACAATCAATAATGATAAACAACCAATGCATCAGAACGAGAATATCAGTGACATGATAACTCCACACAAGATCGACAAAGTATCACCCACGAACGAGAATACCATGATGTGGTGACTCCAGCAAGATCAATGAAGGACTAACAACCAGGAATACCAACAATACAGTAAACCCCAACAAGATCAATAAAAGATCAACAACCAAGAATACCAACGACATGGTAAACTCCAACAAGATCAATAAGGATCGACAACCGAGAATACCAACGATACGATAAACTCCAATAAGATCAATAAGGATCGACAACCGAGAATACCAACGGTACAATAAACTTCAATAAGATCAATAAAGGATCAACAACCGAGAATACCGACGATACACTAAACTCTAATGAGATCAATAAGGACCAACAACCGAGAATAACAACGATATGGTGAACTCCAACAATAAGGGATCGACAACCGAGAATACCGACGATACGATAAACTCCAACAAGATCAATCAAGGACCAACAAACGAGAATACCAACGGTAAGGCAAACTCCCAAACGGAATCAATAAGGATCGATAACGAACGATATTACCAATGATAGGGGAAACTCAAAACGAGATTAATAAAGGGTCGATAACAAATGAGTTGACCATCGATATGGTAACTCCAAACGAGATTAGTAAAGGGTCAACGGGGACAGATACACGAGAGAATAAAATCGTCAACCATATACAAATCATATATATATACGGGATTTCAAAGACAACCCGACTATCGAACAGATCTGATTATACATGGACTGTGAACGACCAATCAATAAGACTCAAGATGGACGTCACGATACGCCCGATCCAGACATGTGTCCGTATACAAGCCAACCACGGTATTGATCAGATACATGTCTGGTCTCGTACCTAATCAGTCTCACGAAGTACGTCTCATGTGCACGGTTGACTATGAGGTCGAAACCAACATATGCTACACGTGCCCACCGCGAAAATCCTACACATGACCGACCAGAACGTATCTAACTCCAGATATGTCACGATACAACATGACAACGAATCTCGAAGAAACGCATATCCAACGAGGATCAAAAGACTTTTCAAGAGGGCAACGATAACTCGACCATGAAAGACCGACACGACCACAATGTCGTATTCCGTCACACAACAGTTCACAACATGCTCAACAATGCATATGATAATAGCACATAAACTCCCAAGGCAGCAGCCAAGGGTCACGGAAGTATCTACTCATGAATACTCCGGACAATATCAAATAAACTCCCAATGCAGCAGCCAAGGGTCACAGAAGCATCTACTCGGGAATACTCCGGACATAGGTGCCATTTAGGTCTTATCCCACAGATTACAACTCAAAGAAAGAGCACATCACAAAATGTAACAAACAATGGTGCACACTCACCACATGAAATATCAACACACACATGCAATAATGCAACAGGATGATTATCATAATCTAGCAATATTAATTTACCTCAAGCTGGAGACGCTAACCTTTCCACGACCAACATCCCTGAACGAATACACAGTTATCCGAATAATCCAAAATAAAGTACAGTCCATAACTAATACCAAACCACCACCTAAAGATCAATGTCGGCATGATAACTAGCCTTGATATTTAATCTCTCACACAATAGACCAAATACAATTCACGTCTCCGTTTCCACTAGACATCTTTAAAATCATATACATTATGATTTATCTTAATCCAAGCATAATATGCATACCATCATCCTGACAATTCATATTCCATGATGCCATTGCTATATGAATCATAAATGAAATGAAAACGAAATCATTTATTAAACATTATTAACTGAGCAAGCATAACTTGCCTTGATACCGATACGATGAAGTTGTTACCAATCCCGTCGTCTTCATCTACAAGCTCCGTAGCCCCGACCAAGGTGATTCATGCGTTCTCCAATTCCAATTGCAGCACAACGGTTAATCATCAACGATCACTTAACGCAACCTAGTGCAATGATCAATTAACAATATGTTCGATAACAATCAACAACCGATATAACCGACCAATAAACTTAACGGTTCCAAAATATCTCGAATAAATACATATCCAAACAACCTACATCAATCAATCACGAATCCATAACCATACTACAATTACATATACCGATGATCATATCAACGATCAATTCATATCGATATTAAGGATTTCATAACATACTCGATTCCAACTACGTACGGATCAAATGTTCTTATGCCCAACAAATCTGAACTTATACCTTCAATTCAATCTCATAATGCAGTGATCTCAATAACAATTGATTCGAGCACGAAGCAAGTTAAATCAATGTATTCAATTCCAAATTCAAACTTAAATTCAACGTGATATGATTATCCCTTGTTTATATATATCAATCTCATGCCAAACTACAATTAGGATCATTCGACTCATATGAACACATATCCTCAAAGAAAGATAATATTCTTGTCAAATTCATAATCGCGATTCGTATATCATCCAGACCATACGAAAGATCAAATCACCATTCACATAACTTGTCCCTTAACATCCATAATCATCATCACTTGTTCTAAACATCAACATTCCATGTTCATATCTAAAACATAAACACTTGAAACATATACTCATCTTAATCATCATCTTCTTCAATATACACCTCATATATCATCAAGAAGTATAACCATAATACCATAACCATCATCATACGAGGAAGACATCAACAACAACATCCTCCGAAATAGAAGAGATGGATTATCCGACATACCTCTTGAAGATGAATAATACCATCAAACACTTCAAGAATCATTAACGTCTTCTGT
This sequence comes from Orobanche coerulescens, assembly GCA_033398695.1. Lineage (NCBI taxonomy): Eukaryota > Viridiplantae > Streptophyta > Magnoliopsida > Lamiales > Orobanchaceae > Orobanche > Orobanche coerulescens. The sequence continues at coordinate 109,501,331 of CM065817.1, read as the reverse complement.
CTTCATATCCAGTCCTCAAATCATTGCTCCCAAGCTCATAACCAAGTTAAAAGTGTCTAGAACACACTTAGAAGTGAAGAAGGACGAATATGGAGAGGAACATCTCTTTGGTTCGTGAGGAAATCAAAGTCCACACTTCATTTTATAAACTGCACTCTTCATTACGTACACTAAGGCCCTCACTTAACGTATGTAACATACCCTAACGTACATTATATATCATACGTAGCGTACGTAATACTTAGCCAGAACTCCTTGCCTTATTTCGTCAACTTCATTACGTACGTAACTCTTGTTTCCATAGCATACGTAATGAGTTCGTTGACTTGCTACAATAACTTACCCTCTTAACGTATGTAATACAACCCGCATAGTGTACGTAATGCTCGAGGTTGACTCGCCTGTCCACATCCGCGCCGAAAGCTGCCGACATCGGGCCCCACTTGCCGACCACAGCTCGGTCCTGTCCGATTCCCTTTGTTACGTGCGTTATGTGCCCTATATAACGTATGCAAGCTTGCAAATTTTACGTACTTAAGCTCCAAGGTTTAACATACGTAATGGCTTTTACACTTAGCCATTTCCACATGTTCTTGGCCGTCTCGACATACTGGGCACGTCTACACGACATACCGAATATGTATACTCATTCCAATAGTATTCTCATATGATACTTCTGATGCACAATACCTCAAATACAATTGTCGACCAAGTACGGCAATTGTACAAATACTCATACAATATATCCGACATCCAAAAACACATCAAGCATGTAATATCCTAGAATTAAAATAACCTCGATAGACATACCAGCACGACTGTCACAGTTCCCAAAATTATCCACTCATACTGTGTCGGTCCTACTCTGTACAGTACAACTCGGATAAAATAATGCAAAGAATCGTAGCGAAATTCTAGGATATTACATATCTTCCCACTTAAATAAGTTTCGTTCTCGAAACTTAAAATCCTGTCATAACCAATATCTCAATCCCGAAATATCTTAAACTCATGTCTCTTTGTTCAAATAATCATCATCAAAACCAAATAACTGAAAGAACATACTTACAGGTCCGTGAAGTCGATGATCTCCCGTGATACTAGCATACGACTCCCATACAAGGTCTCAACACAATAACAACACACCGGCATCGCAAATGTGGCAATTTGAAAATATTTCCAAAATTTTGGAATCTCCAAAAATCAGTTTGACTCGAAAGTCGGAAAATTATTTTCAAAAGTCATGCTACTACCGTACTGGTAGAGCCACATAACACACATGCTCGGGTTTTACAAAATCCAAGCTCCGATACCATCTTCTGTAACACCCCCAAAACCAACCGGGAATATTACAGCGTCGTGAGCCCTACATTGGAACCCACAAGGCTAAAATCATTTTCGCAAACGTTTAAAAATGCCAAAAGGTCAATGACGGTAATGTTTTAAATACTCAAACATTTTTCAAAAAGTTGTTCCCAAATACCGTCAGAAAATACCATTTGAAAGCACAAGGCAAAGATGCCAAAAAGGGCATTTAGAAAGTAAACACGAGTTGAAAAAATACTGAAAGCCATTATAAAATTACACACTCAGCGGATAGAGACATAATTAAACACATTTGCAGCGGAATCATAAAAACCAGAAAAGAATACACAAATCCCAACAATCATTCCATAGCCAGTAGGGGTGTTCAAAACTACCCGACCTGGTTGACCCGGCCCAATTACCCGACTACCCAGAAACTTTTTACCGGGTAATTTTTCTAATTACCCGGATTTAGCGGGCCAGATACCCGACCCGCTAATTATGTGAGTTACCGGGCCGGGTAATGGGCCGGCCAAATAAAATTAGCGGGTACCCGCCGACCCGATAACTTTTTTTTTTTTTTTTTTTTTTATTTTCTCACTACATACTTTATTAACCATTTTAAAAATTATATATAGAATTAGTATGTATTTACTTACATTTTAATAATATTAACATTACGATACCTACGTAAAATTTGGTCCATATTAATCTTATGCTCTAATTTTTTTTTTTTCCTTTTCATGAATCAAATTTTTTTATAATTTAAATCTCATTAACTATTTTAAATTATGACATCAAAATTACAAAAATGAGTATGTATTAATATAATATAGTAGTCTAATTTCAAAGTGAATAGATTAAATGTTTCATATAATATCTTAATATGTTAGAACCAATGATAATAAAATGAATGTTATAATTATTGTAAATGATTTTCTTAATTTTAATTTCTTTTTTGTAGAAATCAATCGAGCAAATAAATTAAATTAAAGTTAAATTTTCTTAATATTTGATTTAATCATAAGGCATGACTTCAAAATTAGAATCAATTCTTGCTAATTTAAAGTTAAACATTTTTATTGAACTAAAATTTGAAAAAAATATAGCAAAAAGAATCATATATATATATATATAAATACTACTACTAATAATATATATGATTAAAAAAACTCAGTACCGGGTGACCCCACGAAATCAAGATGCGAAAAGCAGTGCAGCTTATGAACACCCCTAATAGCCAGTATCACCGGAAAGCTCATCCTTTTCGGACCGCTACTAGCTCGAACTCCGAGTACCTAAAAGATAAATCCCACGACGGGGTCAGCCATAATACTCAAAAATGATAACGATCACATCACATATACAATTACATATCAATGTAGTTACAAGGTAAGGATATTCCCCTACGTAATCTTAGCGACCTTACCAACCCATCACAATCCATATCAAATCAATCCTTACCATAATCCACGTCTCGCGTCCTTAACTGACGAATGAATTCAAAAGTAACCATCTGTACTGTATCCGAAACGATACCAAGTTTCTCGAAAACATAAATACATCTCAAATACGGAGTAATCTTTCCATGACCAATCCTGTCCGCTGGGTCGCACAATCGGATCCCAATTCTGATAAAACCAATATCACACGGTACATCTGTAAATCAACTGTCTCGAGACAATGGAAAGTCCCGGATATCAATACAAAGCATGAATGTTCACACAATCAATAATGAAAAACAACCAATGCATCAGAACGAGAATATCAATGACATGATAACTCCACACAAGATCGACAAAGGATCATCCACGAACGAGAATACCATGATGTGGTGACTCCAACAAGATCAATGAAGGACTAACAACCGGGAATACCAACAATACGGTAAACCCCAACAAGATCAATAAAGGATCAACAACCGAGAATACCAACGGCACAGTAAACTCCAACAAGATTAATAAGGATCGACAACCGAGAATACCAACGGTACGATAAACTCCAATAAGATCAATAAAGGATCAACAACCGAGAATACCGGCGATACAGTAAACTCTAACGAGATCAATAAGGACCAACAACTGAGAATAACAATGATATGGTGAACTCCAACAAGAGCAATAAGAGATCAACAACCGAGAATACCGACGATACGGTAAACTTCAACAAGATCAATCAAGGACCAACAACCGAGAATACCAACGGTAAGGCAAACTCCCAAACGGAATCAATAAGGATCGATAACGAATGAGATAACCAATGATAGGGGAAACTCCAAACAAGATTAATAAAGGGTCGATAACAAATGAGTTGACCATCGATATGGTAACTCCAAACGAGATTAGTAAAGGGTCAATAGGGACAGATACACGAGAGAATAAAATCGTCAACCATATACAAATCATATATATACGGGATTTCAAAGACAACCCAACTATCGAACAGATCCGATTATACATGGACTGTGAACGACCAATCAATAAGACTCAAGATGGACATCACGATAAGCCCGATCCGGACATGTGTCCGTATACAAGCCAACCACAGTATTGATCAGATGCACATCTCGTCTCGTACCTAATCAATTTCACGAAGTACGTCTTGTGTGCACGGTTCAATATGAGGTCGAAACCAACATATGCTACACGTGCCCGCCCCGAAAATGCTACACATGACCGACCAGAATGTATCTCACTCCAGATATGTCACGATACAACATGACAACGAATCTCGAAGAAACGCATATCCAACAAGGATCAGAAGACTTTTCAAGAGGGCAACGATAACTCGATCATGAAAGACCGACACAACCACAATGTCGTATTCCGTCAGACAACAGTTCACAACATGCTCAACAATGCATATGATAATAGCACATAAACTCCCAAGGCAGCAGCCAAGGGTCACGGAAGTATCTACCCAGGAATACTCCGGACAATATCACATAAACTCCCAATGCAGCAGCCAAGGGTCACGGAAGCATCTACTCAGGAATACTCCGGACATAGGTGCCATTTAGGTCTTATCCCCTAACACATCGGCCCAACAGATTACAGCTCAAAGAAAGAGCATATCACAAAATGTAACAAATAATGGTGCACACTCACCACATGAAATATCAACACACACACATGCAATAATGCAACAGGATCATTATAATAATCTAGCAATATTAATTTACCTCAAGATGGAGACGCTAACCTTTCCACGACCAACATCCCTGAACGAATACACAGTTATCCGGATAATCCAAAATAAAGTACAGTCCATAACTAATACCAAACCACCACCTCGAGATCAATGTCGGCATGATAACTAGCCTTGATATTTAATCTCTCACACAATAGACCAAATATAATTCACGTCTCCGTTTCCACTAGACATCTTTAAAATCATATACATTATGATTTATCTTAATCCAAGCATAATATGCATACCATCATCCCTACAATTCATATTCCATGATACCATTGCTATATGAATCATAAATGAAATGAAAACGAAATCATTTATTAAACATTATTAACTGAGCAAGCATAACTTGCCTTGATACCGATACGATGAAGTTGTTACCAATCCCATCGTCTTCATCTACAAGCTCCGTAGCCCCGACCAAGGTGATTCATGCGTCCTCCAATTCCAATTGCAGCACAACGGTTAATCATCAACGATCACTTAACGCAACCTAGTGCAATGATCAATTAACAATATGTTCGATAACAATCAACAACCGATATAACCGACCAATAAACTTAACGGTTCCAAAATATCTCGAATAAATACATATCCAAACAACCTACATCAATCAATCACGAATCCATAACCATACTACGATTCCATATACCGATGATCATATCAACATCAATTCATCTCGATATTAAGGATTTCATAACATACTCGATTCCAACTACGTACGGATCAAATGTTCTTATGCCCAACAAATCTTAACTCATACCTTCAATTCAATCTCATAATCCAGTGATCTCAATAACAATTGATTCGAGCACGAAGCAAGTTAAATCAACGTATTCAATTCCTAATTCAAACTTAAATTCAACGTTATATGATTATCCCTTGTTTATACATATATCAATCTCATGCCAAACTACACTTAGGATCATTCAACTCATATGAACACATATCCTCAAAGAAAGATAATATTCTTATCAAATTCATAATCACGATTCGTATATCATCCAGACCATACGGAAGATCAAATCACCATTCACATAACTTGTCCCTTAACATCCGTAATCATCATCACTTGTTATAAACATCAACGTTCCATGTTCATATCTAAAACATAAACACTTGAAACATATACTCATCATAATCATCATTTTCTTCAATATACACCTCATATATCTTCAAGAAGTATAACCATAATACCATAACCATCATCATACGAGGAAGATATCAACAACAACATCAAAATCCGAAATAGAAGAGAGGGATTATCCAACATACCTCTTGAATATGAATAATGCCATCAAACACTTCAAGAATCATTAACATCTTCATATCCAAGCCTCAAATCCATGCTCCCAAGCTCATATAACCAAGTTAAAAGTGTCTAGAACACAATTAGAAGTGAAGAAGGACGGATATGGAGAGGAACATCTTTTCGGTTCGTGAGGAAATCAAAGTCCACACTTTATTTTATAAACTGCACTCTTCATTACGTACGCTAAGGCCCTCACTTAACGTATGTAACATACCCTAACGTACATTATATATCATTCGTAGCGTACGTAATACTTAGCCAGAACTCCCTGCCTCATTTCGTGAACTTCATTACGTACGTAACTCTTGTTTCCATAGCGTACGTAATGAGTTTGTTGACTTGCTACAGTAACTTACCCTCTTAACGTACGTAATACAACCCGCATAGCGTACGTAATGATCGAGGTTGACTCAACAATGATAACGATCACATCACATATACAATTACATATCAATCTAATTATAAGGTAAGGATCTTCCCCTACGTAATCTTACTGAAGTAACCTTATCAACCCATCACAATCCATATCAAATCAATCCTTACCATAATCCACGTCTCGCGTCCTTAAGTGACGAATGAATTCAAAAGTAACCATCTGTACTGTATCCGAAACGATACCAAGTTTCTCGAAAACATAAATACATCTCAAATACGGAGTAATATTTCCATGACCAATCCTGTCCGCTGGGTCGCACAATCGGATCCCAATTCTGAAAAAACCGATATCACACGGCACATCTGTAAATCAACTGTCTCGAGACAATGGCAAGTCTCGAATATCAATACAAAGCATGAATGTTCACACAACCAATAATGTTAAACAACCAATGCATCAGAACGAGAATATCAATGACATGATAACTCCACATAAGATCGACAAAGGATCACCCACGAACGAGAATACCATGATGTGGTGACTCCAACAAGATCAATGAAGGACTAACAACCGGGAATACCAACAATACGGTAAACCCAACAAGATCAATAAAGGATCAACAACCGAGAATACCAATGGCACGGTAAACTCCAACAAGATCAATAAGGATCGACAACCAAGAATACCAACGGTACGATAAACTCCAATAAGATCAATAAAGGATCAACAACCGAGAATACCGACGATACAGTAAACTCTAAAGAGATCAATAAGGACCAACAACCGAGAATAACAACGATATGGTGAACTCCAACAAGAGCAATAAGGGATCAACAACCGAGAATACCGACGATACGGTAAACTCCAACAAGATCAATCAAGGACCAACAATCGAGAATACCAACGGTAAGGCAAACTCCCAAACGGAATCAATAAGGATCGATAACGAACGAGATTACCAATGATAGGAGGAACTCCAAATGAGATTAAAAAAGGGTCGATAACAAATGAGTTGACCATCGATATGGTAACTCCAAACGAGATTAGTAAAGGGTCAACGGGGACAGATACACGAGAGAATAAAATCGTCAACCATATACAAATCATATATATATATATATATATATATATATATATATATATATATATATATATATATATATATATATATATATATATATATATATATATATATATATATATATATATATACGGGATTTCAAAGACAACCCGACTATCGAACAGATCCGATTATACATGGACTGTGAACGACCAATCAATAAGACTCAAGATGGATGTCACGATATGCCCGATCCGGACATGTGTCCGTATACAAGCCAATATACACACCTGGTCTCGTAACTAATCAGTCTCACGAAGTACGTCTCATGTGCACGGTTTAATATGAGGTCGAAACCAACATATGCTACATATGCCCGCCCCGAAATCCTACACATGACCGACCAGAACATATCTGACTCTAGATATGTCACAATACAACATGACAACCAATCTCGAAGAAATGTATATCCAACAAGGATCAGAAGACTTTTCAAGAGGGCAATGATAACTCGATCATGAAAGACCGACACGACCACAATGTCGTATTCCGTCGGACAACAGTTCACAGCATGCTCAACAATGCATATGATAATAGCACATAAACTCCCAAGGCAGCATCCAAGGGTCACAGAAGTATCTACTCAGGAATACTCCGGACAATATCACATAAACTCCCAAGGCAGCAGCCAAGGGTCACAGAAGCATCTACTAAGGAATACTCCGGACATAGGTGTCATTTAGGTCTTATCCCCTAACACATCGGCCCAACAGATTACAACTCAAAGAAAGAGCACATCACAAAACGTAACAAACAATGGTGCACACTCACCACATGAAATATCAACACACACATGCAATAATGCAACAGGATGATTATCATAATCTAGCAATATTAATTTACCTCAAGCTGGAGACGCTAACCTTTCCACGACCAACATCCCTGAACGAATACACAGTTATCCGAATAATCCAAAATGAAGTACAGTCCATAACTAATACCAAACCACCACCTCGAGATCACTGTCGGCATGATAACTAGCCTTGATATTTAATCTCTCACACAATAGACCAAATATAATTCACGTCTCCATTTCCACTAGACATCTTTAAAATCATATACATTATGATTTATCTTAATCCAAGCATAATATGCACACCATCATCCCGACAATTCATATTCCATGATTCCATTGCTATATGAATCATAAATGAAATGAAAACAAAATCCTTTATTAAACATTATGAATTGAGCAAGCATAACTTGCCTTGATACCGATACAATGAAGTTGTTACCAATCCCGTCGTCTTCATCTACAAGCTCTGCAACCCCAACCAAGGTGATTCATGCGTCCTCCAATTCTAATCGCAGCACAACGGTTAATCATCAACGATCACTTAACGCAATCTAGTGCAATGATCAATTAACAATATGTTCGATAACAATCAACAACCGACATAACCGACCAATCAACTTAACGGTTCCACAATATCTCGAATAAATACATATCCAAACAACCTACATCAATCAATCACGAATCCATAACCATACTACGATTCCATATACCGATGATCATATCAACAATCAATTCATCTCGATATTAAGGATTTCATAACATACTCGATTCCAACTACGTACGGATCAAATGTTCTTATGCCCAACAAATCTGAACTCATACTTTCAATTCAATCTCATAATCCGGTGATCTCAATAACAATTGATTCGAGCATGAAGCAAGTTAAATCAACGTATTCAATTCCGAATTCAAACTTAAATTCAACGTGATATGATTATCCCTTGTTTATATATATCAATCTCATGCCAAACTACACTTAGGATCATTCGACTCATATGAACACATATCCTCAAAGGAAGATAATATTCTTGTCAAATTCATAATCACGATTCGTCTATCATCAAGAGCATACGAAAGATCAAATCACCATTCACATAACTTGTACCTTAACATCCATAATCATCATCACTTTTTCTAAACATCAACATTCCATGTTCATATCTAAAAAATAAACACTTGAAACATATACTCATCATAATCATCATATTCTTCAATATACACCTCATATATCATCAAGAAGTGTAACCATAATACCATAACCATCATCATACGAGGAAGACATCAACAAAAACATCAAAATCCGAAACAGAAGAGAGGGATTATCCAACATACCTCTTGAAGATGAATAATACCATCAAACACTTCAAGAATCATTAACATCTTCATATCCAAGCCTCAAATCCATGCTCCCGAACTCATAACCAAGTTAAAAGTGTCTAGAACACACTTAGAAGTGAAGAAGGACGGATATGGAGAGGAACATCTATTTGGTTCGTGAGGAAATGAAAGTCCAAACTTCATTTTATAAACTTCACTCTTCATAATGTACGCTAAGGCCCCCACTTAACGTACGTAACATACCCTAACGTACGTTATATATCATCCGTAGCGTACGTAATACTTAGCCAGAACTCCCTGCCTTATTTCGTGAACTTCATTACGTACGTAACTCTTGTTTCCGTAGCGTATGTAATGAGTTTGTTGACTTGCTACAGTAACTTACCCTCTTAACGTACGTAATACAACCCTCATAGCGTACGTAATGATCGAGGTTGACTCACCTGTCCACATCCCCGCCGAAAGCTACCGACACTGGGCCCCACCTGCCGACCACAGCTCGATCCTGTCCGATTCCCTTTGTTACGTGCATTATGTACCCTATATAATGTACGTAAGCTTGCAAATTTTACGTACGTAAGCTCCAAGGTTTAACGTACGTAATGGATTTTACACTTAGCCATTTCCACATATTCTTGGCCGTCTCGACATATTGGGCACGTCTACATGACATACCGAATACGTATACTCATTTCAATAGTATTCTCATATGATACTTCTGATGCACGGTACCTCAAATACAATTGTCGACCAAGTACGGCAATCGTACAAATACTCATACAATACCGATGTAATATCCGGATTTATTACGGTGTATTTCATCTGTATTCAAACCCTGTATTATTCGGATTTGTGGTTTTGATTATTGGAGTATGATATTTCTTGCATTGATATCTTTGTACATGAGTATAACAACATGCAAAATTTCTCATGCAAACTCGTGATAGCGCACGCTAAGAATGTAGCTTAACGCGCGCTATCGGGCTACTACTAGCGCACGCTATGCATGTAGGAGTTGCGTGCGCTAAGAACTCAATTATTGAGCGGGACGGCTAACACATGCGCCAGCCGGGACATGGGTCTGGATAAGATTCCCGCGGACGAACCTGGACAGTTTTGAAGTCAACTCTTATTAGCGCGCGCTAAGGAAAGCTTAGTAGCGTGCGCTAATTAGTTAAAATGCAGAATATTATAAATGGGACAACAACCCATTTTGGCTTACATTTTATTCGTCCATTCTTCATTCTTGAGAGGCCAGAGAGCTATAATAATCCTTCTACACACTTAGAACACATCTTGTTGGTCTTTGTATATTGGTTATCACTTGTGAGTGATCATTGAAGTAGAATAGCACCTTGGAGTGGCATACAACCAACCGGAGTCGGATTCTACCTTACGGTTCAGTGATTTTCGTCATATTAAGGTATGTTCAACCTATCTCCAGACTTAGAGTTGGATTCTAAAGAATTGGATGATCATGTTAACGAGATATTGATTTTCATTAGTGAATTATCCAAAGTACATCTGTAATATCCGCAATTTTCGATTTTCGGTAAATTTCTTTTTCGGTCGGAGTCCGTTTTGACGACTCGCTCATGACCGTTTCGTCATTCTGAGAATGATTAATTCTACACTTTTTGACATTCGAGTTCGTTTCGGTGTCGTTTCGTTGAGTTCTGTGCTTTTTAGCGACTTTTCCGCACTTGAGTTCGATTCTTGCGAATCTCGTCCGAAACTGTTGTTTCGAGTTTCCCGCAAGTCCGTTTAACTTTGTTAGACGTGTTGTGAACTTCGGTTTGGTTATTCGATCACGTATCGTGATTTAAGGCGTTTTGGGCCATTTTGTAATTTCTTGAAAGTTACGGGTATCCGTATCTGTAATTGTTGTCTCGACCCGTTTCTTCGTCGCGTATGACTAATTATGGTATTACGCTTTCATTTCGAGTCGTTGATGTTGTCCGCGAACTTTTCGTCGTGTTCGTTCCGTACGTTTTCGGAAATCGGGTCGTCGAGCCCTGGCGGTGGCGGGACTGGCCGGGCGGTGGCGGGGCCCAGGGACGATTGCGGGCACCGGCCGGGCAGGTGCGCGAGCCGCGAGCGCACGCTTCTGGCCGGAAGGCTGTGCGCCTTCTTCGGCAGTGTAGCGCCTGCAGCCGGGTAACTGCATCTGTGCTCGGGCACAGCGATGGGGTTTCGAGGTTACGGACTCGGTCGGGATCGGCGGGTAGCGCACGCTACGCCGAGCGTAGCGCTAGTCGCGGCGTAGCGCCGCCGTCGGCCGGCTAGCGTCGTTACTGGCCAAGGCGATTCGATCCGGTGGCTCTTGGGCAGTCGGCGCGCAGTATCCGGCCGTAGCGCACGCTAGCGGGAGTTGGGTCGGCGAGTTCGGTCGGCGGGGTTGGTCGGTGATGCCGGGTCGTGTGGGCCTGGCCGAGGGTACTCGGCCGTCTGGCGATAAGCGCACGCTAGTCCGGAAGGCTAGCGCCGCTAGGTCGGCCCGATATAAATATGGTGGCGATCACATTTCACTTCGTTTTCATTTCCTTCCTTCTCCATCCGCGAGTGGCGATTCATGGCGGCGAAGCCATGTTGTTTAACAACAAATCCATGAAGTCCTTGAGTTCATAACATCAATCGATCGTCCGTTATCAACCTTTGATCCAACGAATCAAGGTAATCTTCCTTAGAACCCTAATTTCGTGAATTTGGGGATTTTTGCAATTTCGTCCGATTCGTTCCGTGTTGTTGATTAATTCATGATGGGTGTGATTAATCTTGATAGTATTCTTGTGTTTAACATCATTTAATCCATTGTTCTTCGTCGAATCAAGTATATTTCTTGATTTCCTTGAGTTGACTTTTGGGGATTTGTCCCGATCTCGTTTTCATCCGTTTTCGATGGATCGATTATGGTTAAATGATGTTGTTAAACATATTCTATGGATTGTATATCCATATTTCAACTTGGAATTTCGTTTTCGGGTTTGTGGAACGAATCGTGTTCTTGGACGATATGGGTGAAATCAGAGAACTTTCGTCATTCGTTCTTTGAATTCAACGGCTTTGAGTCGTGTTATGGAATTCATTTCATTGTTATTATTTGTCCTTCGTAGTTTATGAACGTGAGTTGGCGTTCGGTGGAGTCGGCGGGTTCGTAGTCGGTTCGGGCCAACCTACTTCGGTCGATTCTCCGCGTTGTTCTTATTCGAGGCAAGTACCTTGCCCATACTTTTCTCGTTTTAGGGATATGATGATCGGTGGTCGTCTTAATGTGTTTGTTTGGTTATTTGAAATGAAGTTTCAAAGGATTTCGGTTTGGCCTCGTTAAAGGCTTTCTTTCAAAACGAGTGTGATTTGTGAACGGTGTTTTGAGAATTGATTATGATTTGATTGTTTTGAGCGTTGAAGGATTTTATGATGATGCTCCTATTGTTTAAGTTATGGAATCGTGTATTAGTATTTAATCGTGTTAATGTATTTTTGAAGAGTTTGGTAATGGTGTCGAGTTAATGGCCATCTCTAGTGAGTATTCTTAATGAACTTACATTCTTAGCATGTTAGTATTGCATGAGTAACGTGTGTGTGTGTATGCTCACTACGGGTTAGACTCGACGGGGTCTCGGTAGGGTTCCACGAAGCTGTGGGACCGCGAGAATGCTATAAACAACTGTGGGATAGATCCGACGGGGTCTCGGCGAGGATCCGAAGGCTGTGGGTCCGCGGTTAATTGTGGTGCATTTTTACAAATGTGGTTTGATCATTGGAATGTCAGGAAATGATTGCTTTTTATCGGCTTTCATGATTGCATGCATTGAATAAGTGTGTAAGAGGTAAGTTGTTCGTTTGGCCTACTTGGCTAGGATGGCTCTAGAGTATTTTGTTGTTTGTTTTAAATCCTTTATTTGTGGATTTTGATGTTGGGATACGAACCTTGTGGTCGTTCTTGTGTCTTGTGAGTTGATGAGTTTTGGGGCTAAAATCCCAATGGTTTTGTAAAGGTCATTTGACGGGTTTGGGGCTAAAATCCCAACGGTTTGGTAAAGGTTATTTTACGGAAAGTAAACTTTGGGCGATGACCCCTTTTGTCTTGTGGATTGTGAAAAGTAGGATTTGATAATCCTAAATTGTTTTCTATTAAAACTCTCGATGGCATTCTAAACCGTTTTATAAATTATTTCCATTGATTTATGATATTTCGATTTTGAAAGGTTTTCTCAAATTCTTGCCTCGGGAAGTACTCTTCGTTTTGTTTGGATCGTTGAGGATTCACAGTTATTGTTATTCGTGGAATGTGAATTGTATGGCTCGTATTTGCACTTTGTTCTTGCACTAGCAAAGCAGTGGAGTTTGCTAACCCCAGTATTCGGGGGTGGATGTCTGTTTTTGCATTCGGGTTTTGGAGCATAACACGGGGTCGGCACGAAGGATGATGAAAGATGATCGATACTAATCACATGAGGAACCGTACATCGTGTGTTGGTTCAATTGTACTTTATTTTCATTTCTTTGTATTGTTCCGTTATGCAGGTGTAGTTGTATTTTGTCCCTGCGTGGGCATGAGTTGTATTTGAGTTGTATGTATTTGTGGAAAGACCAAATCGGTCTCTTGAGTCATTGTAGCCTTGAAGGCATTGTCGAGATGTTAAATGTTGTTACCGGCTGGTAGATCCTCGAGGAGAGGGTCTACGGCGTGTAATATCACGAGTGGATTGGGGGTGTTACATAAATGGTATCGGAGCCAGGTTGAGGAAAACCTAGGCTGTCGGGTCAAGTCGTGTTGTTTGAGTATTGTTTCGTCGGATTTTATCTGACTGAGTCGTGTCGCGACGCGTTGTTTGAGTTTGTTGGTCGTGATTAGTATCGTGGGGCGATCATCATCTTCGTGCGACCTGTGGAAGTAAGTCTCCCTTCTTTGTGTTGTGCCTCGTGTGACACGAGCTATTTTTATGATTATTTGTTAAGTGATGGAATCCTTATGTGAATTTTGATTTCACGATATGTATTTAGTCGACTCTCGTATTTGATTTATACGAGGAGTGTAGATCTTTTGTGATGTCTTTTTATTGTTGTTTTTCTCCGTTGTTGATGATTTTCGAATCGATTTGCACGTTTTACAAGTCTCTTGTGGAAGCTTTGTGCTTATACGCGTTCGACTTGTTCACTAGCCAGTGCGAGAGAGTATTTTATCAGTGGTTTTGTTTTGAATGTGGTATTTTATCGTTTATTTCCGTTTAAAGACATATATTGTCTTGATTTTAAACTTTTTGATGCGTGTGCTAGGAGTTGTTTTAGTGAACGTCGGTATGTGTGAGTTTTGGGCATTACGCTATTGGATTTTGAAAACCTTGAGTATCTTAGAAAAAAAAATAAATTTGAGACATACTTTTCAAAGGAGTCATTTTCTTGTGGTACATCCAAGGTGCCGCAATATATTTCAAAAATTTTCTACTTGAGGACCAAAATGCTTTGAGATATTTTCAATGTCTTAGAAACATTTTTATTTAGACCAGGGTCGAATATTGAAAGTTTTCAATAAGAGAAAGTGTCCTCATTTTTATCAAATGCGAAATGGTTTTTTCCAATGTCTCGATAACGATGTTTCACGTTTATACTTTTTGAAAGGTGATACTCAAGATCAACCAGTATTCTTCTAAATTATTTTCAAAATGAGGTTTTCGTTTTTAAAACCTATCCATTCCGTTTGAGAAATTTGGGTATGTATGTGTGATGTTCGCGTTGTCATTTTGATACTTTCTCCAGTATGACCGAATTGGCGGTGTGAGCGTTGAGTCGCTTTCCACACATTTGTTGTGTTAGCCCCCTGAGAGGCGGGATGTTGGTGTTGAATATTATCGCCTCGTAGTGATTCTGCGTTGTCGCGCATGTGCGAGTGTTAGAGCTTGGTTTGGTATGGCCGTGTGCATCGGTGATGGTTAGTTATGTGTCGATTGTTTAAAGTCTTGTTACCTTGCTTAGTTTTGTGAATTTCGTGGACGAGGTCGGAGGTAATGCCGTACTATTTTGACTTACGTATTTTCTCTTTCCCGATCTATCGATTCGTTCATGATCGTTGGTACTTTATGAACTTGTTCTATATTTCGGTTTCATCGTCCGAGCAGTGTGATCTTGTTGTGGGTCGATCCGGTTATCGATGTTACTTTTTAGTTGATTCGATTCTTGTGAACCTTGTTTGGGAGTGACATCATCTGGTTCTACTAGTTCTTTTATTCGAAGTGGATCGGCTTTGGAACTCTTGTGTTTTCGACTCTGTCGACTCATTTATGTTCGTTGACATTTGAGCTTGTCCTGCCCCTTGCTTTTGTTTATCGAGCAGTGTGGTATTGTTTGAATAACTCGTTTGTCGTTGTGACTTTTTAATTGCTATTCCCTTTCTGTGGATCTTATGGGAATGCACATCTGTTGTTTTCACGGATCATATATTGTCTCGAGTCGAGATGTGAACCTTGGAGTCGTTGTTTGAATTTTATTATCCTTCGTGATTCGAACATGATTCTTCGATTTTGTTGTCTCGATCGTTGTGGTTCGACCGTTTGATTGTTCGGTTTTATTGATCTCGTTAGTGATTGGTGAACATTCGGGCTCCTTCGTAATTCCCTTCAATTCGGGAAATTAGTTTCGTTTTCGATCTTCCACCCTTAGGCGATGGGATTCCGTGTTTGTTCGGTTGACTCGCGTTTTGATTGATCTCGTTGGGTTGGTCAATCATATTGGTTTTCGTTCGTTGTGTTTTGTGATTGTCGGATAATTGACTTGGATATATTATCCGTTTGATGACGCTTGTCACTTGTTGGTTTTATTATATCCCTAACGGCGACGTTGTGTTGGTCGCCGTGGAGCGTGTTTTCACGCCGTATATTCCTTTGCGTTGTTTGTGACATTTCGCCGTTGGGCGTTAGTCACGCATTCTTGTGTGTCTCGTTGAGTTTTCTGGTGGAATATTTCTTCTCCTACTTGTTTTAAGTTTCGGACGAAACTTCTTTTAAGGAGGGTAGAATGTAATATCCGCAATTTTCGATTTTCGGTAAATTTCTTTTCGGTGAGTCCGTTTGACGACTTCGCTCATGACCGTTCGTCATTCCGAGAATGATTAATTCTACACTTTTTGACATTCGAGTTCGTTTCGGTGTCGTTTCGTTGAGTTGTGCTTTTTAGCGACTTTTCCGCACTTGAGTTCGATTCTTGCGAATCTCGTCAAAGCTGTTGTTTGAGTTTCCGCAAGTCCGTTTAACTTTGTTAGACGTGTTGTGAACTTCGGTTTGGTTATTCGATCACGTATCGTGATTTAGGGCGTTTTGGGACATTTTGTAATTTCTTGAAAGTTACGGGTATCCGTATCTGTAATTGTTGTCTCGACCGTTTCTTCGTCGCGTATGACTAATTATGGTATTACGCTTTCATTTCGAGTCGTTTATGTTGTCCGCGAACTTTTCGTCGTGTTCGTTCGTGACGTTTTGGAAATCGGGTCGTCGAGCCACAGCGGTGGCGGGGTGGCCGGACGATTGCGGGCACGGCCGGGCAGGTGCGCGAGAGCCGTAAGCGCACGCCTTCTGGCCGGAAAGGCTGCGCTAACCGGCAGTGTAGCGCCTGTGCCGTGGCTTTAGCGTCTGTGCTCGGGCACAGGCGATGGGGTTTACGAGGTTACGGACTCGGTCGAGATCGGCGAGTAGCGCACGCTTCTGAGCGTAGCGCGCGCTAGTCGGCGAGCGTAGCGCACGCTGTCGGCCGGCTAAGCGTACGTTACTGGCCGGGCGATTGATCCGGTGGCTCTGGGCCAAGTCGGCTAAGCGCGCGGCATCCGGCCGTAGCGCACGCTAGCGGGAGTTGGGTCGGCGAGTTCGGTCGGCGGGGTTGGTCGGTGATGCCGGGTCGTGTGGGCCACTGGCGAGGAGTACTCGGCCGATCTGGCGATAGCGCACGCTAGTCAGGAAGGCTAGCGCACGCTAGGCCGGCCCGATATAAATATGGTGGCGATCACATTTCACCGTTTTCATTTCCTTCCTTCTCCATCCGCGAGTGGCGATTCATGGGCGGCAAGCCATGTTGTTTAACAACAAATCCATGAAGTCCTTGAGTTCATAACATCAATCGATCGTCCGTTATCAACCTTTGATCCGGCGAATCAAGGTAATCTTCCTTAGAACCCTAATTTCGTGAATTTGGGGATTTTTGCAATTTAAATCAGATTCGTTCCGTATTGTTGATTAATTCATGATGGGTGTGATTAATCTTGATAGTATTCTTGTGTTTAACATCATTTAATCCATTGTTCTTCGTCGAATCGAAGTATATTTCTTGATTTCCTTCGAGTTGACTTTTGGGGATTTGTCCCGATCTCGCTTTTTCATCCGTTTTCGATGGATCGATTATGGTTAAATGATGTTGTTAAACATATTCTATGGATTGTATATCCATATTTCAACTTGGAATTTCGTTTTCGGGTTTGTGGAGCGAATCGTGTTCTTAGCCGTTTTGGGGAAATCAGTGAACTTTCGTCATTCGTTCTTTGAATTCAACGGCTTTGAGTCGTGTTATGGAATTCATTTCATTGTTATTATTTGTCCTTCGTAGTTTATGAACGTGAGTTGGCGTTCGGTGGAGTCGGCGGGTTCGTAGTCGGTTCGGGCCAACCTACTCGGTCGATTCTCCGCGTTGTTCTTATTCGAGGCAAGTACCTTGCCCATACTTTTCTCGTTTTAGGGATATGATGATCGGTGGTCGTCTTAATGTGTTTGTTTGGTTATTTGAAATGAAGTTTCAAAGGATTTGATTTGGCCTCGTTAAAGGCTTTCTTTCAAAAGCAGTGTGATTTGTGAGCGGTGTTTTGAGAATTGATTATGATTTGATTGTTTTGAGCGTTGAAGGATTTTATGATGATGCTCCTATTGTTTAAGTTATGGAATCGTGTATTAGTATTTAATCGTGTTAATGTATTTTTGAAGAGTTTGGTAATGGTGTCGAGTTAATGGCCATCTCTAGTGAGTATTCTTAATGAACTTACATTCTTAGCATGTTAGTATTGCATGAGTAACGTGTGTGTGTGTATGCTCACTACGGGTTAGACTCGACGGGGTCTCGGTAGGGTTCCACGAAGCTGTGGGACCGCGAGCTTGCTTTTAACCACTTGTGGGTTAGATCCGAGCGGGGTCTCGCGAGGATCCACGAAGGCGTGGGTCCGCGGTTAATTGTGGTGCATTTTTACAAATGTGGTTTGATCATTGGCATTTAGGAAATGAGTGCTTTTGAACGGCTTTCATGATTGCATGCATTGACTAAGTGTGTAAGAGGTAAGTTGTTCGTTTGGCCTACTTGGCTAGGATGGCTCTAGAGTATTTTGTTGTTTGTTTTAAATCCTTTATTTGTGGATTTTGATGTTGGGATCTGAACCTTGTAGTCGTTCTTGTGTCTTGTGAGTTGATGAGTTTTGGGGCTAAAATCCCAATGGTTTTGTAAAGGTCATTTGACGGGTTTGGGGCTAAAATCCCAACGGTTTGGTAAAGGTTATTTTACGGAAAGTAAACTTTGGGTCGATCACCCCTTTTGTATTGTGGATTGTGAAAAGTAGTATTTGATAATCCTAAATTGTTTTCTATTAAAACTCTCGATGGCATTCTAAACCGTTTTATAAATTATTTCCATTGATTTATGATATTTCGATTTTGAAAGGTTTTCTCAAATTCTTGCCTCGGGAAGTACTCTTCGTTTTGTTTGGATCTTTGAGGATTCTGGTTATTGTTATTCGTGGAATGTGAATTGTATGGCTCGTATTTGCACTTTGTTCTTGCACTAGCAAAACGGTGGAGTTTGCTAACCCCAGTATTCGGGGGTGGATGTCTGTTTTTGCATTCGGGTTTTGGAGCATAACACGTGGTCGGCACGAAGGATGATGACAGATGATCGATACTAATCACATGAGGAACCGTACATCGTGTGTTGGTTCGATTGTACTTTATTTTCCATTCTTTGTATTGTTCCGTTATGCAGGTGTAGTTGTATTTTGTCCCCTGCGTGGGCATGAGTTGTATTTGAGTTGTATGTATTTGTGGAAAGACCAAATCGGTCTACTGAGTCATTGTAGCCTTGAAGGCATTGTCGAGATGTTAAATGTTGTTACCAGCCTGGTAGATCCTCGAGGAGAGGGTCTACGGCGTGTAATATCCCTGAGTGGATTGGGGGTGTTACAACATCATGTTTGGAATATTGAGATGAATAAGCCTTAAGTACCTTGATTATGAACATCATGATTCGAAATCTTATTACATTGAACAAGTAGAGGAAGCTTCTATCATTGATAATCCGAATCTAGTAGATGACTTCATAACAATCATGGACTTGACTTTAACATCATTATTGTTAGATGAATCTAAGGGATTGATAATGGAAGGATTTATCTAGTATAGATGGAATGTTAAACAACTACAGCATGATAATTTTGATGGATATAAAGGTGTTGATATCAACCGTTAAGCCTTTCGAATCGTCGTATGAAGATTTGTAGTCGAAATGGAATATGGTTTTACAATGGTATGCAAATCCTTGAATCCGAAGTTTTTGTTATCCGTAAGATCATTCATAATCGTATGAACATGATATTCATGGAGGTAACATGAATTATCACGGAAGATTTCATTGTTTTGATCATAATGAGAACAGTTTACTGCCCAGCAGTAAACTGCCATGCACAGATAGCGCACGCTAAGCTATCAAGATTAACATGCGCTATCGAGCACGAGTTAGCGTACGCTACGTTTGGTACGTAACGTACGCTAGGCCATCGAGCAAGTCGATCGGTGATCGGTGAAATCTTGACCATGCATAGTTAGTGTACGCTAGGCTTTGTTGGTTGCGTGCGCTCTCGAGCAGACTTAACGACGCTACAGAGTACTTAGCGTGCGCTAGCGATTCGAGCGATTACATTTTATGAAATTTTGGCCGTAAATCGAATTGTTAAACATTAAATGCGACGTGAGATAAATCTATCGTTTCTTTTGTTAAGGTTTGATCTTGTTACGTGATTGATTGAGGAGGACGACCTTGAGTGTTTGTTTTCGTGGAAGTATTGTTCTTGTCTTCAAATCGAGGCAAGTACTTTAAGTGTGTTATGTATTGATGTTATTCATATTGTCGTGCATGTATGTCGTTGTTGTATGTCCACCTCGTGTTGGTCAAGCGGGATCATCGGGGATCTATGCTAGCGTCTATTGGATCATCGGACGGGTTTTCCACCACGGGTTGGTCAGCGGGATCATCGTGGGTTCTAGGCGATGAACGCTGGATCGACGGAATTACCATGTGTATGTTATGATATCATGTTGTGATTATCGATTGTGTATGTCATTTATGAGTTTCGTAGGAGAAGACTCGTTGGTATTTTTGTCGTTTACGTTATTATTCTTCGTGAGATATGAATAATATGTTGTGGTACTTATCTTAGCATCGTTGTGCTAACCCCTTCGGGAGTGAACATTTTGTTTATGTTCGGGATCCGGGAGAGCGGGAAAACAACCACTTTGGAGATGCATGACGGCGAGGTGCGAGTGATGTTTAGTAGGGTTTATTTGTGCATTGTTTATTGGTTATTTCAATAAGTACTCGAGTACGAAGTCATTTATGATGAATTTGAATTTGGTGATGTATTATTAAGTTCTGTTGAACAATTGTATTATTTTAGTACTTGGTCGAGCTGTTGTATCGTAATTAGTTATTTTCATTCGTTAGTACTTTTTAATGTCTGTTCAATTCTTCAGCCTTGTAAATCCTTATGTAAAGGATTTACGGCGCTGTAATATTCCTGAATATATCGGGGGTGTTACAGAATATGGTATCAGAGCTAAGATTACGGATATCTTGGCCGTTGGGTTAAAATAGGGGTCATTTATGTCTTTTGAGGAAACCGGCCGTGAATGACATCACTGCACTGCCTACGTCTTCATGCGAACGGTGGTTGTAAGTTCCTAAACTCTATCTCGTTCTTTACATGCTATGTCCCTTTATATTCGAATATTAGAACGATGTTGTTTCCTGTATAATGAGTATTTATGCTTACAGTATGTTGAGAGGCGGACGTGGTCGCGGTCGTGGGCGCGGACGAAGAAATGCTGAAAGGGAAGCGTCGCCTTCTAATCAGGCCAGTCATAGCTCAGGCGAGCCGCAACAATCTATCAATAATGAACCGGAACCTGCTATACCAGAGATCCTTCGTCAAGTGGTGAACCAGATGACTCAATTCGCCCAAGTCGTGGACCGAATGCAAGTGGCGGTGAGACTACAGCAGGGAGAGAGACAGCAAGGGATCCCAGACATGGGAAATCGAGGTGACCGGTGGCTGCAAGAGGTGGCGAAGATGCAACCACCCAAATTCGACGGTATTTCTGAGACTCTCACCTGGGACCATTGGTTGAAGGAACTGGAGAAAATCTTTGCCTAATTAAGCGCCCAGGCAATAGGAGAGCCTCTATCGCTCAATATTTTACGATAGGGGAAGCATCCGAATGGTGGGAGGCCATCCTACTGTAGACCATGATCTTGATTGACAGAGTTTAGATTGATGATGGAAGCTCGGATTGCCCTCGTCTATGAGTGAAGCCAAAGTTCGGGAGTTTTCTCGCTCGGCCTTACGATGTGCCGGTATCCTGCAATTAAGGCGTTTAACCGGAAATGGCATTTGTTCGACATCCGGTCGAATAGATGCGAAATGATGATCCATTTCGATATGAGGATGAAACCGAGAAATCCAGAGGTACATGTCCGGTTTTGAATGTACTACACCAGTCAATACCAGGATAAGGCGTTGGCGTATGAGATCAAGGAAGCCTATGGAGAAATTTTCGAATCTAAGAAACAGAAAGTCTCGGTACTTTTACAGAGCACAAGAACAATGGCCCCGTAAGGCCCAAGTCATCCTTTCACTCTTTCAATAAACCTCCGCACTTGATTAGGAGTGGAAAGAACTTGAGCGACATCAACTATTACTGATGTTACCAGGAAATGCTTTAACTGCGCCCAGATGGGGAACTATCGACGGAATTGCCCCCTTCCTGCCGTGACTTGTTTTGATTGTGGACGAGAGGGACATCAGGCAGTGTTTTGTGAAGAGGCTGCAAAGTCTTTTAGAGCCCGTACACCACAGCCAGTCCAGAAGGAAGCCAGTATCCAACAGACACAGCAAAGTGTTCAGATGCCTCAAAATTTTGGCCGCGGACGAGGTAGAGGACAATGGGACCGAAAGAGGACATCGAGTGACGGATCTGCTCCCCCACGTCTGTACGAGATGAGGAGGACACACGATCAGGATGCTGCTGTCGCATCAGGTACTGTCCAGATCCTTTCCCAACCAGTTAGCGTTTTATTCGATACAGGAGCTATGCATTCTTTTATATCTTTGTCTTGTGTAAATCGTTTGAATATTTCCGGTTTTCATACTTGTGAACCTTATGTTGTTGGTTTACCGAGTGGAGAGAGGATTGTCGGAAACTTAGAAACTAGAAATTTCCCTGTATCATTTGGAGGCAGAGAGTGGCTCTCAAATCTGATCGTGATAGAAATGCAAGGAGACGACCTGATACTCGGAGACGATTGGCTTAATCGATATGGAGCAATTGTAAACTACCGAAGGAGGAATATCTCGCTGATCGCTGACGATGGTTCCAAATCTGTTTGAGGATGGAGACCGGCACTCAGAAAATTGATCAAGGCAATGAAAGCATCAAATTGTTGAAACAGGTGTATCGAATCGGTGCTATGCAATGAAGAAAGAAGACGAAATTGTGGAACTTCCATCCATTCTGTTGTGAACGAATTTCCAGGATGTATTTCTGACGAGTTACTGGACTACCTCCACGAAGGGATGTAGAATTTACCATTGAGTGGAACCGGAGCTACACCAATTTCTAAGGCGCCGTATCGTATGGCACCTACTGAGATGTACGAACTCAAGAAGCGGTGGAGGAGTTCTTGGACAAGGGCTATATTGACCAAGCGTTTCACCTGGGGAGCGCCAGTTCTTTTTGTCCGAAAGAAGGATGGATCGCTTGATTGTGTATTGACTACCGAGAGTGAACAAAATGACGATTAAGAACAAGTATCCGTTGCCACGGATTGATGATCTGTTTGACCGGTTGCAAGGGGCAACAGTATTCTCTAAAATCGATCCGAGATCGGGATATCATCGGTGAGGATTAAGGAATCGATGTTCGAAATCGGCGTTCAGAACTCGCTACGGACATTATGAGTTTGTAGTGATGCCGTTTGGTCTCACTAACGCACTTTGTATTTATGCAATTGATGAACCGAGTGTTCATTGAATTTTGGATAAATTTGTGGTCGTGTTCATTGATGACATTCTGGTGTATTCTAAGAGCCCGGAAGAATATGCGCAGCATTTGCGGATTGTATTGGAACTTTTGAGAAGCGAGCAATTGTACGCCAAACTTTCTAAGTGTGAATTCTGGCTAAAAGAAGTAATGTTCCTCGGCCATGTGGTGTCAGCTAAAGGAGTCCGAGTAGATCCTCAGAAGATTGAAGCAATTATGGATTGGAAGCCTCCAAAGAACGTGAAAGAAGTCCGAAGCTTCTTAGGACTTGCTGGATATTATCGTCGATTCGTGGAAGGGTTTTCTAAAATCTCCCGCCCACTTACTCGACTCCTGCAGAAAACTCAAGAGTTTGAGTGGAATGAGTTGTGTCGGGTTAGCTTTGATGAATTGAAGAAGAGATTGACGACGACACCGATTCTATCACTTCCACAGGGAACTGGAGGATTTATAGTTTACAGTGATGCTTCAAACCAAGGACTCGGGTGCGTATTGATGCAGAATGATAAGGTGATCGCGCATGCGTCGCGACAACTGAAACCTTATGAAGTGAATTACCCAACACATGATTTGGAGCTAGCAGCAGTGGTTTTTGCTTTGAAGATCTGGAGGCATTATCTGTACGGGACTCACTGTCAGATCTTTACGGATCACAAGAGTCTCAAATACATCTTCAGTCAGAAAGAATTGAACATGCGGCAAAGAAGATGGTTAGAACTGATTAAGGACTATGACTTGGAGATTTTGTATCATCCAGGCAAAGCGAATGTAGTGGCCGATGCACTCAGCCGCAAGCCTGTTTCTATTCAGATGCTGGAGACGCTGACCTCCCAACTTAGCCTTCAACGAGAGATGATTCGAGAAGGAATTGAAGTGTGGTTACAAAGAGTCCAAGGACAACTGTGCGTGATGAAGATAACTTCATCATTAACCGAAGAAAGCAAATCTAGACAGGCAGATGATCCTCTGATGATTCGGTTACGTGATGAAGTGATCAAAGGAAAGGCCCCCGGATTCATAATTCATGATGATGGAGTTTTGAGATTTCAGAACCGACTCTGCGTTCCGATGATGATGTTCAAAGCAGACGATTATGAAGGAAGCTCACGATTCGCCTATTCTATCCACCGGGCACCAAGAAATGTATAAGGACTTGAAGCGGAATTTACGGTGGGGAAACATGAAGAAAGATGTAGCGGACTATGTTTGAAATGCTTGACTTGTCGGCAGGTTAAGATCGAGCATCAACGGCTGCCGGAATGTTGAAGCCGCTCCCGATTCTGAATGGAAGTGGGAGGACATATCGATGGACTTTATCACTAATATGCCGAGAACAGACAGAATGAACATGATTTGGGTGATAGTTGATCGTTTAACCAAATCAGCTCATTTTCTAGGCATTAAGGATACGTGGGGACCAGAGAGGTTGGCACCAGTATTTATTTCGTAAATAGTTCGATTGCATGGTACACCGAAGACCATTGTTTCTGATCGAGACGGCCGTTTTGTGTCTCACTGGAAAGCGATTTATAAGGCCTTGGGGACCGAATTGAACTTGACATGACTTATCACCCGCAGACTGACGGACAATCCGAGAGGACTATTCAAACGGTGGAAGACATGCTAAGGGCCTGTGCCTTAGATTGGTCAAACGATTGGGAAGTTCATCTACCATTGATTGAATTTACCTACAACAATAGTTGGCATGCTTCCATTAAGATGGCACCGTTTGAGGCATTATACGGGAGGAGATGTAGATTTCCCCTATGTTGGGATGATTCGTCAGACTTGATCGGAACAGAACCAGAGTTGATCGTGCAGACTCGAGAAAAGATAGCCTTGATTCGTGAAAGGCTGTTGACCGCCCATAGTCGCCAGAAATCTTACGCGGACGTACGCCGTCGCCCATTGGAGTTCAATACTGGAGACCACGTACTTTTGAAGGTTTCTCCTACTCGGGGAATTTTTCGTTTCGGAAGGAAAGGAAAGCTGAGTCCGAGATATATCGGACCATTTGAGATCCTTGAGAGAGTTGGGGAGTTGGCATACAGATTGGCACTGCCGCCGTCATTGTGCCATGTTCATAACGTGTTCCACGTATCCCAGCTACGGAAGTATATACCAGATCCCAGTCATATCATTGATTTCGGCGAGATCGAAGTCGCGCAGGATGGGACGTTTGAAGAAAGACCGGTCAAGATACTCGAGAGTCGAGTTAAGCAGCTGAGGAACAAACCAATCGTTTTGGTCAAAGTTCAATGGTAACGTCACGGAAAGGAAGAAGCCACATGGGAAACGGAAGCTGATATGAAGTCCAGATATCCCGAGTTATTTTCGTCTTGAGTTTCGGGACGAAACTCCTTTTTAGTAGGAGAGTATGTAATATCCGGATTTATTACGGTGTATTTCATCTGTATTCAAACCCTGTATTATTCGGATTTGTGGTTTTGATTATTGGAGTATGATATTTCTTGCATTGATATCTTTGTACATGAGTATAACAACATGCAAAATTTCTCATGCAAACTCGTGATAGCGCACGCTAAGAATGTAGCTTAATGCGCGCTATCGGGCTACTACTAGCGCACGCTATGCATGTAGGAGTTACGTGCGCTAAGAACTCAATTATTGAGCGGGACGGCTAACACATGCGCCAGCCGGGACATGGGTCTGGATAAGATTCCCGCGGACGAACCTGGACAGTTTTGAAGTCAACTCTTATTAGCGCGCGCTAAGGAAAGCTTAGTAGCGTGCGCTAATTAGTTAAAATGCAGAATATTATAAATGGGACAACAACCTATTTTGGCTTACATTTTATTCGTCCATTCTTCATTCTTGAGAGGCCAGAGAGCTATAATAATCCTTCTACACACTTAGAACACATCTTGTTGGTCTTTGTATATTGGTTATCACTTGTGAGTGATCATTGAAGTGGAATAGCACCTTGGAGTGGCATACAACCAACCGGAGTCGGATTCTACCTTACGGTTCAGTGATTTTCGTCATATTAAGGTATGTTCAACCTATCTCCAGACTTAGAGTTGGATTCTAAAGAATTGGATGATCATGTTAACGAGATATTGATTTTCATTAGTGAATTATCTAAAGTACATCATGTTTGGAATATTGAGATGAATAAGCCTTAAATACCTTGATTATGAACATCATGATTCAAAATCTTATTACATTGAACAAGTAGAGGAAGCTTCTATCATTGATAATCCGAATCTAGTAGATGACTTCATAACAATCATGGACTTGACTTTAACATCATTATTGTTAGATGAATCTAAGGGATTGATCATGGAAGGATTTATCGGGTATAGATGGAATGTTAAACAACTACAACATGATAATTTTGATGGATATAAAGGTGTTGATATCAACCGTTAAGCCTTTCGAATCGTCGTATGAAGATTTGTAGTCGAAATGGAATATGGTTTTATAATGGTATGCATATCCTTGAATCCGAAGTTGTTGTTATCCGTAAGATCATTCATAATCGTATGAACATGATATTCATGGAGGTAACATGAATTATCATGGAAGATTTCATTGTTTTGATCATAATGAGAAGCGATTTCGCCTAAAGAAGAATCGCCATGCATGAATAGCGCACGCTAAGCTATCAAGATTAACGTGCGCTATCGAGCACGAGTTAGCGACGCTACGTTTGGTACGTAACGACGCTAGGCCATCGACGAGTCGATCGGTGATCGGTGAATCTTGACCATGCATAGTTAGTGTACGCTAGGCTTTGTTGGTTGCGTGCGCTATCGAAAGCGACTTAACGACGCTACAGAGTACTTAGCGTGCGCTAAGCAGTTCAGGCAGATTACATTTTATGAAATTTTGGCCGTAAATCGAATTGTTAAACATTCGTACGACGTGAGATAAATCCTATATCGTTTCTTTTGTTAAGGTTTGATCTTGTTACGTGATTGATTGAGGAGGACGACCTTCGAGTGTTTGTTTTCGTGGAAGTATTGTTCTTGTCTTCAAATCGAGGCAAGTACTTTAATTGTTTTATGTATTGATGTTATACATATTGTCGTGCATGTATGTCGTTGTTGTATGTCCACCTCGTGTTGGTCCGACGGGATCATCGGGGGATCTATGCTAGCGTGCGCTGGATCATCGGACGGGTTTTTCCACCACGGGTTGGTCTGACGGGATCATCGTGGGTTCTAGACAGTGAACGCTGGATCGACGGAATTACCATGTGTATGTTATGATATCATGTTGTGATTATCAGTTGTGTATGTCATTTATGAGTTTCTCGTAGGAGAAGACTCGTTGGTATTTTTGTCGTTTACGTTATTATTCTTTGTTAGATATGAATAATATGTTGTGGTACTTGTACTAGCATCGTTGTGCTAACCCCTTCGGGGGTGAACATTTTGTTTATGTTCAGGATCCAGGAGAGCGGGAAAACAACCACTGGAGCTGCATGACGACGAGGGTGCAGAGTGATGTTTCGGCCGGGTTTATTTGTCTGTTGTTTATTGGTTATTTCAATAAGTACTCGAGTACGAAGTCATTTATGATGAATTTGAATTTGGTGATGTATTATTAAGTTCCTGTTGAACAATTGTATTATTTTTAGTACTTGGTCAGAACTGTTGTATCGTAATTCCGTTATTTCCATTCGTTAGTACTTTTTAATGTCTGTTCAATTCTTCAGCCTTGTAAATCCTTATGTAAAGGATTTACGGCGCTGTAATATTCCTGAATATATCGGGGGTGTTACAACCGACATCCAAAAACACATCAAGCATGTAATATCATAGAATTAAAATAACCTCGATAGACATACCGGCACGACTGTCACAGTTCCCAAAATTATCCACCCATACTATGTCGGTCCCACTCTGTACGGTACAACTCGGATAAAATAATACGAAGAATCGTAGCGAAATTCTAGGAAATTACACTCGTTACATGTATTTTGTCAACCTTACCATGTTTTTTGAACAAAGTTCCTAGATTGAGATGTTTTCTTTAACAGAGATGATCTGCATTTTTCCTGAAAGAACTCAACTAAGATAATTGAAAAATATTTAAAGTCCAGTGAACTAGCAACGTAAAATTTAGAGGTATATAGGGTGGCAACCTTGCGAACTAAAGGCCTGTTTGGAGGACGATTACCAGTCCTTACAAGGACTGGTCTGATAGGTGTAACAACGCCTCGTACATCTAAATACATGTTCTAGGTTTTGGTTAATGGTTTTATCTATATTTGCATGCATCTGTTAAGTGCTTTAGAACATATTCCATTTTGATTTCGATATCTGTACTAACCATCCATTAAGAATGACTATATGGTGATTGTGAATAGGGCTGGAGCTAGTGACGGATACGATGCTGTTGATACATGTTGTGTCTTCTTCTGCCTCTTTCATATTTTCTATCGTAAAGTGCTTATAGTGCCTGAAAATTACAGTTTATATACGGTAGTTACCAAGATCTAAAATATTGTTGGCATTTTTACACTTTATTTAAGTTTTTAACAGTGATATTAGTTGTTCTTTTTCTTTTTTCCTTACTAATATGTTGTATGCTAATTGTTGGTAGTCAATATTTTTATGTCATTAGTTGCAAAGCACTTTGTATATGTGCTTATCCTTGCAAAATATTACAGTTATGTAGTTGATTGAGATTTTCTGAATGGATAGAGTCGTAGATAGGAGGGGCAAAACTGTGTTATGTTCTTTGGTTTTAGGTGTTAGCCATAATCATCCGGGCTTAGGTGTTAGTTGTCTAACACAAAATGCTTCGTATGGTTATCCAGGTACAATAAAGAATATTGATATTCCAAATGAAAGGGTTGGAGTGATGATTGGCGAAGGTAGCGAGACTATAAAGAACCTTCGACTACAGTCAGGAGCTAAAATTCACATTTCCAATTACGCAGATGTAGAACCTAACTCCAAGAGCAGTTTTTATCATGGGAACTCTGGATCAGATAGCCAAAGCAGAGAAATTGATCAATGATGTTCTTTCAGAGGTATTATGCATGTTAGCAATCCCCTCAATACATGTTATTTGTGTGTCTGTTGCCCTTATCTACCTTAAAGATGTTTATTTTGACACCCACATGTTGATGTTAATTCAGGTTGATAGTCAGCTCTGTGGTTGTAGAAATTTGAAAGCAATGTTCCTTTTATAAATATTTTCTTTGATGGATTCTCTATAGTAACAGCAATGTGCCTTTTATAAATATTTTCTTTGATGGATTCTCGTTCTGGCATAGTTCCACGGTGGTTGACTGGGCAGCAATCTGGGACTGATCAATTTATTATGTTGATAACACTGATGGTGATAAGTATGGATGCTAGATCGATTATTGATATATACTATTATCTTAGTGTGACTTTACAATTTTAATTTTGTTTTGGCATTCATTCTTGCAGGGACCTCTTATAAATGAAGCTGTAGTGCAGAAGGTCCTAGTGTCAATAGACCATATAACAACTTGCACACGAGATGGATGGAAAAGTTGACAAAAAGGTTCGAGAGAATGTCAAGCTGATGATGACTAAAATTGCAGAGAAGAATCCATAACTCATCGATGAGCTATATGTTGAGCCATCAACTGATGTTTCAAGTGACAATGTTTCTACTTGATGTTTGTTAAGAGGGACTGCCTAGTGCATCTTTTATATAAACTTTTTAACTAATTAAGTAACTAATTATGATGACAGTTAGGAGATGATGCTATACTTTAATATTTTGGGCAGATTTGACTAGTTGATTTATGTCCAACTTTTGCTATGATTAACTTTAGTTGTGTACCGATTTGGTATTTTATGAAGTTAAAGATATGTAGTGCTTTCCTTTTGGCATTCTTTGCTTATGAAAATATTTAAGGATATAATTGTGATATTAGAAATTTAGGTAACATGAAAATGTGTTGCTAAAACATGAAGAGTGTTTAATAAAATTAATGATGCAATAACAAAAAAAAAGGTGTTACTAAAATAAGAAAAGTGTTAAATAAAAATATGTTGCAATAACAAAAAATATGTGTCGCCAATTATTTAAAGTGTTTAATAAAATAATGTTGCAATAGATCTCAAAAGATGTTGCCAAAACAATTAAGTGTTACATGAATCAAGGTTGCAGAAGGAAAAATGGTGTTGCAATAGGGTCTACGGCAACATTCCATTTGGTGTTGTCAGAGACCAAAAAGTATAGCCATAGATGCCTAATGCAACATATATACAGATGTGGCCATATATTGAGCAAAGTGTTGGCTTACACCCCTAAGGCTACGGGACTATATCCAACATCACGAAAATTGGCAAAAGTGTAGCCTTAAAACCAATTTTGGGCTTATCGCAACATTTTTTTAGGTTTTTTTACACTTTTTTAAGTGTTGTCAAAGACCATATATGGTGTGGTGAATGCTATTAGGAGTGTAGGCGAGAAGGTGGTAGGGGTTTCTTCGGGCAGGTCTAGTGGACCTAGGGAGACATGGTGGTGGAATGAGGAGGTTCAAAAGAAAGTTAAGGCTAAACAACCGCTATTTAAGGAGTTTTGTCGATTAGTGCTGGGGAGGAGAGAATCTTGAAGATTGTGGCTTACAAGGTGGCAAAAAGAGAGTCTAAGAAGGTTGTGGCTAAGGCTAAAGATGAGGCATACGAGGAGATGTACAAGCGCCTAGACACCAAAGAAAGAGCGGAGCGAATGCTATTTTTAAACTAGAAAAAGACAGGAAAAGAGGGCGGCGCGACCTGGGTCCCATTAAGTTTAATAAGGATGATTTGGGCCAAGTGTTAGTAAAAGATGTGGCTATTAAGAAGAGGTGGAATAGGTATTTTTTTGAACTTTTCAATGCGGCTATGGGTAGCGACTCGGTGGTGCAAGGAGTTAGTTTATCGTCTTCTCGTTTGTTAAGTTCCTGTGAGAGCATCAGCAAGGAGGAAGTAAAAGGTGCCCTAATGAAGATGGGTAGAGTTAAGGTTGTAGGCCCGGATCAGATTCCTATTGAGGTGTGGCTTTGTCTGGGGGAAGTTGGAGTTCTGTGGTTAGCAGAGCTGTTCAACATCATCCTCAAAGATTCTAAGATGCCGACGAAGTAGAGGCATAGTATTGTGGTACCGTTTTTCAGGAACAAAGGCGATGCTCAGAATTGTAGTAACTATCGGGGTATTAAACTCCTCAGTCATACTATGAAACTTTAGGAAAAAGTGGTGGAAAGTAGGGTTAGAAGAGAAGTTGAGATCTCAGAGAACCAATTTGGCTTCATGCCGGGGAGATCCACGACTGAGCCCATTCATCTCATCAGACGCCTTATGGAGAAGTTTTGAGAGCGGCGTAAGTTCATTGATCTAGAGAAGGCTTATGATAGTATTCCGCGTGATGTTATTTGGAGAAGCCTAGAAGAGAGGAGGGTGTCGTCTCCGTACGTTAGGGCAATCCAAGACATGTACTCCCAAGCTAGGACTTGCGTTAGGACCCCAGTTGGTGACACCCAATATTCCCGGTGGAGATAGGGCTACACCAGGGGTCGGCGCTAAGCCCTCTTCTCTTCTCTCTAATCCTTGACGTCATTTCACGGGGGATTCAAGATGGCGTCCCGTGGTGCATGCTTTTTGCTGACAACATTGTGTTAGTGGTGGAGTCTAGGAGGGAGGTGAACTCCAAGTTGGAGTTATGGAGGTATAAGTTAGAATTCCAGGGCTTGCGTGTGAGCCGGTCCAAGACCGAGTATCTATGGTGTAACTTTAGTGGTGAGACCAATGAGGAAGAAGTAGAGGGTTTGATTGCTGATTACCGTATCCCGCACGGATAAGTTCAAGTATTTGGGTTCGATCATTCAGAAGGAAGGTGAGTGTGAAGATGATGTCACTCATCATATCAAGGCAGGGTGGCTAAGGTGGAGAGCAGCTACAGGGGTCCTGTGCGACAAGAAAGTCCCTCTAAAGTTGAAGGATAAATTTCTTAGTGCGGCAGTCAGACCTGCAATGTTGTATGGCTCTGAATGTTGGGCGATGAAGAAGTCGCTTGAGAGCAAGTTGGAAGCTGCTGAAATGAGAATGTTACGTTGGTCGTGTGGTCGCACAATGTTGGATAGAATCCCGAACGGGGTTTTCAGGGACGCGCTAGAAGTGGCGCCCATTTCAGCGAAAGCTAGTGATGAGAGATTGAGATGGTTTGGCCACATCCGCAGGAGGTAGGCCTCTTCTCCGGTGAGGAGGGTCGAGAGTTTATTGGTTGTAGGGGGGAGGAGGAGAGGCAGACCAAGGAGGACGTGGGAGGAGCAGCTGAGTTTAGATTTGAAGGCCTTAAACTTATCCGAGACCATGACTGTTGATAGGTGCTCCTGGAGGCGCCAGATCAGAGTTGCGGATTCTATTTTAGGGAGCGATGTAGTAGTAGAAAGTCTTAGGGTTGGATTGTCTCGGTTAGCTTTGACCTAGAGCAGTGCATTTTTTTTGTGTGTGGTTTACTTTTGATAGGGAGCTATGTGCAGAGTCAATCTCTCTTCTGTTAGAGCAGCGTGCATCGAGAGTATGTAAGTCTCATGTGAATTAAGCCATGGGCTCAGGTATAGTTTTGAGCTTTTTTGAATCATATGATTCTTTGTATATATCACTCAATATTTTGCTGTGCACTAAGCTGGGGGTCTTCACGAAAACAGCCTCCATACCATAAAAAGTAGGGACATGGTCTGCGTACATCTCACCCTCCCTAGATCCTGCTCTGAGCGGGATATACCGGGTATGTTTGGTTTGATTTGGTTCTAATATAATCTATATTATGGTAGGTCACGGTTTCAGAAGAACTGAAACAGATTTTTGTGGAGCACTCCCACTATGTTGAACATTAATACAAAAAAAATATACAAATTTGGTGTAAAAGATGTTGTCTCATTAAAAAATATATCTAAGTCAAATAAGGCCCATGTGAAAGAATTAGGGGTGTATTTAGTTAAGATTTTTTAATGGAATTTGAGAGATTTTAGAGTTTGATGGATTTGATAGATTTTAATGGAATTCCATAGACTTACATAAATTCTCTTTCATTTCAATAGACTTCTATCTATTATAATTCTATAGACTTTCGTGGACTTTTATGAATTTCTGATAACTTTATTTTTCTCAAAAGATATTAACCACAGGAAATTCATTTATTAGCGTTCAATCTTAATAGATAGTTGTTCTATATGTGATTTTCAATTAATAGTTATGTATAATAGATTTTTAATTAAAAATAAATAGCTATTGCAAATAGAAATTTACAACAATTTGATATAATTTAACGAGAAAAACTAAAAAATTATCTCATATTAAAAAGCCTAAAACATATATCAAGTTATTAAAGTAATGAGTAGATATAAAATATTTAATTATAAATTGATTTTTTTTACAAGTTTTTGTAAATAATTATTTTTTTCATAAAAAGTTGAAAAATAAAATATAAAAGTATTATAAGAACTTCTTTACTGTTTCAGGATATCCTTCCTTATCTGTGTCTTGCGTAATACTGGTTGTAGTAGGATATATTGATGGAAGGTTCTAGATCATTCTAGAGATAGTAGGATCCCATTAGGTGTCTTACCTTATTAAGAATCCTATGTATGGAAGGACTCTCATTCTAAAGCCTATATAGAGGCACCTCTATCAGTATTATAAATACAATTTATTCATTTTACTATTTTCTTATATTCTCTTGAAATATTTATATTATTCTTATAGTAAAAGTAAGAAAAAAATAAAAAAATAAATAATAAAAAAGTTATGAGAAATGACGGTGGTGGTAGTGGCAGTGGTGGTGGCAGCGGGGTGACAGCGGAAATGGTGTTGGTGGTGGAACGGTGGCAATGGTGGTGTGGAGGTGGTGGTGGAGGCGGTGACGTGGTGGTGGTGGAGGCGGCTGCGGCAGTAGTGGTGCGTGGTGGTGATGAATAAAAATCCATCAAAATCTTAGGGGTGTACGAAAGATTTTAAAAACAAATTATGTTTGTACTTTGTGCATAAATATGAGTACCTAGATAATTCCATTAAAATCCTTAGAATTCAAGACAAATTTGAATACCTCGTAATTTTGTAAGATTTATAAAATTTTTCATTTAATACCTTTGACTTTGATGGACATTTAAAACTTCATAAAATTCTATATTGAGTACCACAAAAATTTAATGACTTTTAAAAGTCTCAACTAAATACACCCAAACTTTTCCAAATCCATAAAATTCTATAAAAGTCTTTGAAACTCATTCCAAGTCTCAATTGAATACGCCCCATTAAGTGTTGTTGAGGAAATAAACACAACACACTAATTACAAAAAATGAAAATATTTGGAGTTCCCCATATTGTTGGTAATCTCGTTCGTTATTGATCCCTTATTGGTCTCGTTGGAGTTCACCATATCATTGGTAATCTCGTTCGCTGTTGATCCTTTATTGATCTCGTTTGGAGTTCCCCATATCATTGGTAATCTCGTTCGTTATTGATCCTTTATTGATCTCGTTGGAGTTCACCATATCG
The DNA here is from genome assembly GCA_033398695.1 of Orobanche coerulescens. Lineage (NCBI taxonomy): Eukaryota > Viridiplantae > Streptophyta > Magnoliopsida > Lamiales > Orobanchaceae > Orobanche > Orobanche coerulescens. Next base: position 109,466,066 of record CM065817.1, on the reverse strand, counting down.
TTGGTATTCTTATTCATTGTTGATTCTTTATTGATCTTGTTGGGGTTTACCATCTCGATGGTATTCTCGTCCGTTGTTGGTTCTTTGTTGATCTTGTGTGGAGTTTATCATGTTGGTGGTATTCTCATTTGATGCATTGGTTGTTTATTATTATTGATTATGTGAGCGTTCATACTTTGTATCGAGATCCGGGACTTGTCATTGTTTCGGGTAGTTGATCTACAGATGTGTCGTGTATTATCGGTTTTATCAGAATTGGGATTCGATTGTGCGACCCAGCGGACAGAATTGGACATGGGTGGATTATTCTATATTGGAAATATAATTATGTTTTGAGAATCTTGGCATTGTTTGAATACAGTACAGATGGTTATTTTTGAATTCATCGTCACTTGAGAATGCAAGTGTGGATTGAGGTAAGGGTTGATTTGATATGAGTTACCACGAGTTGGTAAGGTTACTACGGTAAGATTACATTAGAAATATTCTTACCTTGTAATTACATTGATATGTAATTGTTTATGTTAATGTGATCGCTATCATTGTTGAGTATTGTGGCTGACCCCATCATGGGCTTTATCTTTTAGGTACTCGGATATCGAGCTAGTAGCGATCGTGAAGGGATGAGCTTCCCGGGTGATACTGGCTATGGCATGTGTTTGAGAACTGAGTATTTTCCTGAATGCTATGATTCCGCTGCAAATGTATTTTTATTATGTTTATATACACTGCTGTGTATTTTAAAATGGCTTCCGGTATTTAACTAACTCGCGTATACTTTTGAAATGGCCCTTTTAGTATTTTGCAAACTTGGGTTTATTTTGTAAAACCTTCTCAAACTATATTATCGGTGCATGTAAGTAATGACTTAACGTACGTTTTGAAACTGTTGAAACCTGGCATTTTGCCTTGTACTTTCAAATGAAATTTTATGACAGTATTGGAGAACTATACTTTGGAAATATTTAATTATTCGTAAAATATTACCGTCCTTGCCTCTTGGCGTGTTGAAACGATTGTGAAAATACTTTTTCCTTTTAGGTTCCGGCGTGGGGCCCACAACGTTGTAATATCCCCGAATGGTTTTGAGGGTGTTACACGATTGTTGGTCAACACGAAATATCAGAGAGGTTTGACCAAAGGATCAGGCAATATACTATCAGGCTAGTTTTGGTCAACACGAAATATCAGAGAGGTTTGACCAACATAAAGTATCAGGCGAGATATCTTCAGACGGGTTCTGGTCAACACAACATATTAGAGAAGTTTGACCACAGGAGAGTTTATTGTCAGCCACGCTTTCAAACATGGGAAATATCAGCAGAGTTCTTACTCCAACTGGAAGCAGACGAGTTTTCGGTCAAACTGTAAATCAGATAAGGGTTGACAACAGGTGAGTTTTTATCAGTCGAGGTTTTTGGTAAAACTAAATATAAGAGGAGGTTGACCAAACCAGTACTGTAGCCAAGTATGTGTATCTGAATAGCAGCTCAGTCCACGTCAGCAAATGTTGAAAGTCAACAATAACGGCAAGACACATGCGGACGTAAAAGCAAGGGACAAAGTGATGGATTCCCGGAAGTTAAGGAATATTTTATTCCTAAAGAATAGCACCCAAAATACTTTCCAATTATAGTAATCAAGAAAAGCATAGCAACGGGAAGTACATCTTCAAACGGTCAGATCTGAATAAAGAGACAATCTGTGCAAAGTAATGAACAAGATAAACAATGAAGTCCACTCTCCAACGGACGGAGTTGTTACAAGATGAAATGGCTATGAAGAAGCTCAAGGATCGTACTATAAATATCTGAAGAAAGATTGAGCAAAGTACGATGCGAACAATACTTACAAGCGATCAAACCAAACAAAGCAATCGATAGCATCGTGAAGAGCTAGTTTCTAAAGTCTGAGAAGCTCTTAAGTTGGAGAAGACAACACTCTTGTCTTAAAGATCGAGTATGGGGTACTTCTTTGAACGAGGTTCTTAGAAGTTCAAGGTTGTAAAAGCATCCACGAGTTCTTGATTGGAAGGTGATATACAGCTTGCGAGTTGTTGAGGCATACACAGGTTTTCGATCAAGAGGTGCTAGGCAGCCAAAGGGAGTTGCAACGGCCACGATTTTCCACTGGTTCGAAGCTGTTATAATTGAGAGTTCATTGTAACATCATTTCACTGGTTGAAAGTTATTGTAAAATTATCTCCAATTGGATTAGAGAGAAGTGGACTAGTAGAGGATTACCCCATCTCTGAAACCACTATAAGTGATTGAGTGATTTACTGCTTTAGCATCATACTTAACTGCTGCATACATATTTACTGTTTCATTTTATAGTTAGCTGTTCTTCCGTAATATAGTTTACAGCTAAAAAAGGTTACCTGATCAGACGAGTAATCATACCTGATCTTACTAACATTGTGTTTTCTAAACAGTTGAATTTAGCAAAAGATTTTAAACAGTCTATTCACCCCCTCCAAATTGTACACTGAGTATCTGTGACCTACAAGTGGTATTAGAGAGGTTGGTTCAATTTTATCGAACCAGATCCATATATATTTGAGCATATATATATTTTTTTATTATCTCATAAATGGAACACATGCAACATATGCATTCTAGATTACATGTATTCTCTGTGGATGAATATGACTTATGGAAGATAAGAATGCAGGCACATCTATCATCCATCCATGATTGCATGTGGTGTATCATAGAGGATGGACCCCTCACCTTTCTAAAAGATAGTATAGATGAAGAAATAGCAGTTGGGAAACCAAAGTATATTCCCAAGAAGAGAACAGAGTTGTCCCCTGAAGAAAGAAAGCTGGCCAATCTTGATAACCGGGCCATAGATGTATTGTACCAGACTCTTGATAAAGCCATAATGGTGAAAATCAAGAATTGCAAGAATGCAAAAGAGATATGGGACACATTAGCTGTAATGTGTGAAGGAATAGAGCTTATCAAGGAGAATAAATGATCAGGTGGACACAAGATTCACAGAGATCATTAATGAGATAAACTACCTGGGAAAGACATATGGCAACAGGGAGATGACCCTGAAAGTTCTAAGATCTGTTAATCCAGAATGGATCATGAAGGTTGTGTCCATTAGAGAATAAAAGGATCTAAATAAAATAAAGGAGCTGTTCTCTGATCTGAAGGCCTATGAGTAGAGCTGCCCTGCTCATCATCTAATGAGCCAGTTGAGAAAGGCATTGCATTTGCAGCTGAGTCCCCTGCAAAGAATCTATCTGAAGCAAATCCTCCAAATCCTCTAAACTTTTAGGAAGAAATGGCGTTCATCATGCAGAGATTCAATAATTTCAGGAAGAAACTACTCCAAATACAAGAAGAACTATAAGGAGAACCCAAGGAGGAACCATAAAGCTGGCAACTGGAAAGCTAAATGTTATAACTGCCACAAAATAGGGCACATCCAGTTTGACTGTCATGAGCTTAAGAAAGATGAAGACAAGAAGGAAGTAGGCAAGAGAGATGACAAAAGAAAAGTCCTCATTGCAGAAGATCAAATCCAGGAGAGAGTAGAATCAAGTGGTGGATTTTTCTCTGATGATGATGACTACAACTACTTGATGGCGAACCTAGCTGATGAAGAGGTAACAGCTAAACCTCCAATTTCATACCATATCAGCTCAGACATGTCCGAAGATATTGATCTGCATAAATCTATAAGTCAGCTCTTAAAGACTTTGAATCATTAAAAACTGCACACTTGATTGTGACAGAATAGAATACACAGCTGAAGAATGAGAATAGGCAGCTAAAAATGATAAAAAATAAGAGACCTGTTGTTTGAGTTAAAGTGTCTCTAATGTTTTAACTTAATCGGTCTGATTAAGGCAAATCTATCCATACGTATATTTGTAATTTTTTCTTTTCCTCTTCCTCACTTCGCGACTAGCTAAGGCAAATCCACAGGAAGCCCGACCGTTAACCTCACTCCGGCAGGACGACCGAGGAAATACCCACCCAGCCATCCCATCATCGGTGATACGAGGTTTTTTAGCAGTTATATTTTCTATTTTTCGTTCGATTTTTTTTGCACTTGGCATATTCTTCGCTTTGTAATCATTGTTTTGCACAACTTAATCTCTTTTTCCATAAATTTTGAATCATCCGGTTTTTTGTCCAGAAATCATTAATTTTTTTCCAAATCGTTCGATCGAAATATTGATATCGGTGTCGATTTGTTTAAGCTGAGTGTGTTTATTATTAAATTCCATCAAAACAGGTGTAGAATGGGGAGTTTGCGAGCGATTTTGAGGCATCCAGATGACCTATATCCGATGGTGAAATTTAAATTGGTGGCGAGAATTGCGGAGAGGCACATCCCGTCAAAACCATCATATCTTTTTTCTATTTTGATTTTCATTTTCAGCATATATTGAATTCATTTCTTATTGAAATTTCTGCATATATTGAAATTGTTTTTGTTCCTTATTTGTTTCATGAATAATTCTTGATCTAGATCCGGATGGAGAAATATATATATTTTTTTGGGGGGCAAATTTCCCCTGATTTTTGTTATGAATCCTTAATTTCCTGTTTGTGCATAAGACAAACGTGGTGGGGGCGTTGAACATGCTTGGGCTGGCCAAGAGAGTCTGTAACACCCCCAGATTTTAACTGGAAATATTACAGCGCCGTGGGCCCCGAGATGGAACCCACAAGGCTAAAAGAAATTTTAACAAACATTTACAAATGCCCAAGAGGCCAACGACGGTACTATCTTTTAAAAAAAAATCACAAAGACTTATAAAATCCATTTATCAAAAACCGTCGTAAAACTCATTTGAAATCGCAAGGCCAAATAGCCGATACTCAAAAGTTTAGAAAACGATTTCCAAAGTAACCTCAGTTACTAGATACCAAAAGAACGTCTCAAAATACTCACGCAGCGGAAAAAGACCAACCAAAACGATACTCTAACAGCGGAATACAAGAACCAATCAAGAAACTCAATGCACAGAACTTATCCTAGCCAGTATCCTCCGGGAAGCTCATCTCTTCACGACCGCTACAAGCTCGATACTCCAAAAACCTAAAAAGAAATCCCACAACAGGGTCAGCCATAATATCCAACAATGATATCAATCACATCACATCAATAATACATACCAATGAGAATACAGAATAAGAATACGACCAATGTAATCTTACCGCCATAACTTTACTTACTCAAGTAATTCTCATCAGAATAACCATTTTCACATTTCACATATTGTACTCGATTAACCAATAAACTCGAACATAAAATCTGTATTGTACCTCGAACAATACTCAAGATCCTCAAACTATCGTAACCAACTCACGATACGGAAATCTACCATTTCTGACCAATACGATCCATCGAATAATATCATCAAATCCCAAGACGATAACTGATCGTCCATCAAAGACAAAGACCAAAGAAAATACGGAACATACCTCGAGATATGATGTGCCACGATAATCATATCAGTCTAATCCGGGATCAGATCAATGCAATACGGACAAGGTCCTAACACAAGACCTACAAATGCATACTCATATGACAACGTCAATATGCTCAAAAACAATAACAACTATGTATACTCAATGAAAATCCCATGATCCAGCGCCCTCAGCATAGATCCCAAGATGATCCTACAAGATCAACATGAGGTGGATAACCAACAATATACATATGCACAACAATAACACAATACTGGGTAATCCAACGATCCAGCGCCTCAAAGATATATCCCAAGATGATCGTCGGACCAACACGAGGTGGAAAACCCGTCCAATGATCCGGCGCCCTCAAAGATAGATCCCAAGATGATCCCGTCGGACCAACACGAGGTGGACATCCGATCCAGCGCCCTCAGCATAGATCGCGCGATCCCATCGGATCAACACAACATAAACAACACAATATGCATACACATATGCAAAACAATATGTTCATCATCATGAAAAACGCAACATGAACGACAATACGACAAATCAATTAAGACGACCTCATGTTCGACAACATGAATGATAATACGCATGATCAAATCACTAACTCTAATTGAATCGATATAAAATACTTGCCCCGAGTCCTTCGGGAGAAATCTCGATGTCCAATCATCACCGACGATTATCCTCAATGCTCGGCGATCCAATCGAACAATGAACTATAGATACTCATATCCTCGTCTTTATCACAATGTATCCTCGATACCCAAATATGCCAATAACCAAAATAAATCACATATATTATGATTTAACTCCCAGAATCGGAATAACAACATAATATCATTGCTATATGCATTATAAACGAAATGAAACTGAAACCATTCATTAAATATTATAACTGAGCAAGTAATAACTTGCCTCGATACCGATACGACGAAGCTGCTGCCGAACACATTGCCTTTATCTACGAGCTCCTCAGCCTCGATCAAAATCAATACAATGGACATACTCGAATACGACCGCAATATCCGGTTATAATCACCGATCAATAATCTCAACCTATCGAAGAAATCAAATAACACATATCCGATAACGGTCAACAACTGAGAAAACTAACCAATCGAACTCAACAGTTCAACACAACCTCGAATAAACACAGCCAGAACCAACCAAGTCAAACCATCACGAATTCCTAATCAAAACACAAAAATACTGCACTGTCTGCCTACTTAGCGCACGTTAAACGCATAACGTAGCGTGCGCTAAGTTGTCTCGTTAGCGTGCGCTAGCCAGTAAGCTTAGCGTGCGCTAATGTATCTGATGGCATGCATTCCAAGCATCGACTAACATCTTGCAACTACGAATCCGAATGAAAGGAGACACAAATCTCCATATCTTTTGAAGGTAAACGGCACCATAACTATCACAAGGATCATATCAATGTCCATATATCGATAATAACATCAACAATCAAACCGACTCGATAACAAGGATCATATCATATTCAATCCGGAATTCAACCTCGTATCATGATTTAACTCCTCTAAATCGATCAATATAATTAACAAGATTCGGAAATCCATCTTAGATCGGGTTAAACGAATCAACATCCTTATAGTATGAAGAATCTTAACTAACATCCGAAACTCTTATCAAAATTCCATTGAATCTCATATAACATCATCATATGATTATCCAACATGCTCCTTACATGAAATCATCCAAGAAAAACGAACTATCATCAAGAGGATACGAAAATTACCTGGATTGGATGAACCAAGAATAAGAACACTAGACTCCATTCCAAGAATCATGAATAACTTGAAGAACAAGGCTTGAATCCATGCTCTCCATCTTAATCTTGTTAAAGATCATCATCTCTCAGTGTTTAGGAACTCCAAATGTTCTCCCAAGGTTGTCTCTATCGGGTGAAAGGAAAGAAATGGACGAAATGCTTCATGACACCCGTTTGTCCCTTTATATAGAATACCTTACTAGCGTGCGCTAAACCCTTATGTTTAGCGTGCGCTAGCCTTAGCGTGCGCTAACTGACTTTGTTAGCGTGCGCTATCGAAGCCCAGAGGCTACTGTCTTGCTTCATAAACTAGCTTACGTACGTAATGCCCATGCATTAACGTACGTAAAACATCATGTCTAGCGTACGCAAGTCCTTACTCTTAGCGTGCGCTATCCGAAGTTGACTTACTACAGTGTTCACCTACCACTCGCCCCCACATTCCGACAGCATCTTACAAGGATAAGATTCCTTGTTGACTGATATATATTTAGCGTGCGCTAAGCCTAATCTTTAGCGTGCGCTAATACTTCAGGACAACAACCGTTGACTTACCAGCGTGCGCCAAAGCGGCCGGGTCCATACGCAGATTCCTTCCGATCGATGCACTAGCGTACGCTAATATATGAACGTAGCGTGCGCTAATCCTGCACGATAGCGTGCGCTATACTTGAACATTAGCGTGCGCTAATCAGGCTATACTTAGCCATTTTCCAATTCTCCTCGTCTGCCTCGACATACCAATTGCGGACATACGGCATACTGAATACATGTACTGAATCCAATAACATCATCATACGATATACCCAATATCAAAAGTACGACAACCTGATACACAATATCCTCAAATGTAATCACGACCAAATACGACAATTATACCGAAATCGATATCTCGAGTCCTTTATTTATTTTATCCCTACTGCATGCATTCCACGCTGTACAATATAACTCGGATAAAAAAAAATTAATCAACAGTAATATAAATTACGGATATTACATTCTACAACACTTAAAATAAGTTTCGTAATCTAAACTTGCAATCCGTCAAAGAAAACAAACAAACATAACCTTCAATCAAAAATATCAAAAAACCATCAAGACACTGATCAATCATAGTCATCACAGAATAAACAAAATAATATTCTTACATATGCGCCAAGTGGACGATCTCTGAGATACTAGCAAGCAATCTCACCGTACGGTCTCAATACGCTTACGATCACAATTCCCCGAGTCTCAACAAAAATATCATCTTCGGATGAAACAATCTGCCCGAATCAAATCCTGTCTGCCTGATTGCATAATCAAGTCCCAATTCCGATCAGACAAATAATACACAATACATCTACAAAACAACTGCCCAAAACAACGACACGAATCCCGAAACATCAATACAAAATCCGAACGCTCAAATGATCACCAACAATGATCAACAATCAATCGAATTTATCATCGACATGATAAATTCCAATATGACCAACTAGAGGTCAAAACACAATTGAGAATATCATCAACGTGATAAACTCCAATATTACCAACGAATGATCAACGAAAATCGAGAATACCTTCACACGGTAAACTCCAACACGATCAACACAGAATCACATAAACAGATATACGAAAGAATAACATTCTCAAAACGACAAATCAATCACGCACAGTAGATCTCAATAAACATACCCAACTGGCGAATATTTCTCTCGGCATACGAACAAGGATTCGCAAATCGACGAACATACCAATTCATACAAGGAGTGGGAACGACCACTCAATATCCAAAACAACCAGCATGGGGTCACCATCCCCAAATTTACACTTACAAAGAAATCATTCAAAGATCACTATGGTAAGATTGCGCAACTACCGCACCAATGGACTCACATAGCACATATGTCCCGGTTTTACAAAGTCCCAAGTTTCCAAAATAATATTATGTGCATGAATCTACAACACGCCACATATTTCTCTTATCCGATAACTCAACCGATCATCACCGGATAATCAAACTAACATACTGACGTTTGAATTCCTTTTCCATCGTACCATCAATATAATATGCACTATGCACTAAATGTGTATGTATATCAATCACATTTTCAAAACCAGTTTGAAATCATAAAGTCTCGTCAAGAATACAAATTTTCGAAAGTTCTCCCAAGAGTTTGAAAACTCAAAACTTAAATTTTGGTAAGACCACAAAATCAATTTTCGAAAAATTAACTTGGCTCGATGGTGCCAAGTATTCGATAACAGTTTCCTTCGAATCCACACGATTTTGAAGTTTTAAAATGAAAAGTATGCAAATGCTTGACTATATCCGTACTTCTGTATACCAATTCGGTTCGTCACCAATATCCACTGATATTCCATCGGAAAACCACACGATCGAGTTCCAAAATCTCAATATATAAATTCCGACTAAGCTCCTTTCCACATATGACGTGCAACGTCAGTCATTAACCCATCCTGGATCACCTTAAATATGATATGACAAAATATTGAAACAAATCCACACAGCGAAAGACTTCCCGAGAGGTTCCATTTGAACAAGTAAACCAAAGCCTCGAAAGGCGGAAATAACATAGGTAAACGATTGGTAAAGTATTTTACAGATCTCGGGAGTTTTTGAAAACATGAAAGTCTTTTGAAACATTAGGGTCTCAGCCGTATCTCATTCCACATTACAAGAAGTTTAAAAAGTAGAAAACTCTTTTCGGACCCCAAGTCCTGAGTTATAAAACCATTTCAAAATCGATTGGGTCTCGGCCCAAAATCATTTTCCGTAAAACATCCGTAAGACATTCATTTTGAAAAGTATCATTTTCAAATGCTCAAAAATAGTTCATATATATCACAAAATGAACTAACATGACTACATGTTCTTCTCGACAATCCATAGCCCTTCTCCCGAATACACAATTTCGTTCCAGAATCTAACCAACATACTGATTCTCGAAATCATAACTCCTCAAGATCATCAATCTGTCCCAACTCTGTCACCTTATACCGTAACGCATAATATCTCGAATCTCAAAACGTATCAACTTAGAACGGCAATAAATCTCAATGAAATTCAAAAATCCAAATACTTACAGATCGTGAAGCCGACGATTCCCCGTGATACTGGCACATGTCTCGGCTCTAGAAAATACTCGACACGGACATTTTCAAAACACACGTTGGCAAACTCAGTTCGACTCAAGAACACAATACATCTCATTCCAGAGAATCTCGTTAACACCATTTGGAAAAGTTATAACAAGCCCGATGCGATCTTGGTAAATCACATAACACATAAGCCTGAGTGAACAACAAAAACTCACGGCTCTAATATTTGTCAATCGACAACTCGAATGACGCGACAAAAACACGACCCAACTCGACCCAAATGCCTAGGTTTTCTCAACCTAAGCTCCGATACCATATTCTGTAACACCCCCAGATTTTAACTGGAAATATTACAGCGCCGTGGGCCCCGAGATGGAACCCACAAGGCTAAAAGAAATTTTAACAAACATTTACAAATGCCCAAGAGGCCAACGACGGTACTATCTTTTAAAAAAAAATCACAAAGACTTATAAAATCCATTTATCAAAAACCGTCGTAAAACTCATTTGAAATCGCAAGGCCAAATAGCCGATACTCAAAAGTTTAGAAAACGATTTCCAAAGTAACCTCAGTTACTAGATACCAAAAGAACGTCTCAAAATACTCACGCAGCGGAAAAAGACCAACCAAAACGATACTCTAACAGCGGAATACAAGAACCAATCAAGAAACTCAATGCACAGAACTTATCCTAGCCAGTATCCTCCGGGAAGCTCATCTCTTCACGACCGCTACAAGCCCGATACTCCAAAAACCTAAAAAGAAATCCCACAACGGGGTCAGCCATAATATCCAACAATGATATCAATCACATCACATCAATAATACATACCAATGAGAATACAGAATAAGAATACGACCAATGTAATCTTACCGCCATAACTTTACTTACTCAAGTAATTCTCATCAGAATAACCATTTTCACATTTCACATCTTGTACTCGATTAACCAATAAACTCGAACATAAAATCTGTATTGTACCTCGAACAATACTCAAGATCCGCAAACTATCGTAACCAACTCACGATACGGAAATCTACCATTTCTGACCAATACGATCCATCGAATAATATCATCAAATCCCAAGACGATAACCGATCGTCCATCAAAGACAAAGACCAAAGAAAATACGGAACATACCTCGAGATATGATGTGCCACGATAATCATATCAGTCTAATCCGGGATCAGATCAATGCAATACGGACAAGGTCCTAACACAAGACCTACAAATGCATACTCATATGACAACGTCAATATGCTCAAAAACAATAACAACTATGTATACTCAATGGAAATCCCATGATCCAGCGCCCTCAGCATAGATCCCAAGATGATCCTACAAGATCAACACGAGGTGGATAACCAACAATATATATATGCACAACAATAACACAATACTGGGTAATCCAACGATCCAGCGCCCTCAGCATAGATCCCAAGATGATCCCGTCGGACCAACACGAGGTGGAAAAACCCATCCAATGATCCAGCGCCCTCAGCATAGATCCCAAGATGATCCCGTCGGACCAACACGAGGTGGACATCCGATCCAGCGCCCTCAGCATAGATCGCGCGATCCCATCGGATCAACACAACATAAACAACACAATATGCATACACATATGCAAAACAATATGTTCATCATCATGAACAACGCAACATGAACGACAATACGACAAATCAATTAAGACGACCTCATGTTCGACAACATGAATGATAATACGCATGATCAAATCACTAACTCTAATTGAATCGATATAAAATACTTGCCCCGAGTCCTTCGGGAGAAATCTCGATGTCCAATCATCACCGACGATTATCCTCAATGCTCGGCGATCCATACGAACAATGAACTATAGATACTCATATCCTCGTCTTTATCACAATGTATTCTCGATACCCAAATATGCCAATAACCAAAATAAATCACATACATTATGATTGAACTCCCAGAATCGGAATGACAACATAATATCATTGCTATATGCATTATAAACGAAATGAAACTGAAACCATTCATTAAACATTATAACTGAGCAAGTAATAACTTGCCTCGATACCGATACGACGAAGCTGCTGCCGAACACATTGCCTTTATCTACGAGCTCCTCAGCCTCGATCAAAAGCAATACAATGGACATACTCGAATACGACCGCAATATCCGGTTATAATCACCGATCAATAATCTCAACCTATCGAAGAAATCAAATAACACATATCCGATAACGGTCAACAACTGAGAAAACTAACCAATCGAACTCAACGGTTCAACACAACCTCGAATAAACACAGCCAGAACCAACCAAGTCAAACCATCACGAATTCCTAATCAAAACACAAAAATACTGCACTGTCTGCCTACTTAGCGCACGTTAAACGCATAACGTAGCGTGCGCTAAGTTGTCTCGTTAGCGTGCGCTAGCCAGTAAGCTTAGCGTGCGCTAATGCTGTACAGTGGCATGCATTCCAAGCATCGACTAACATCTTGCAACTACGAATCCGAATGAAAGGAGACACAAATATCCATATCTTCTGAAGGTAAACGGCACCATAACTATCACAAGGATCATATCAATGTCCATATATCGATAATAACATCAACAATCAAACCGACTCGATAACAAGGATCATATCATATTCAATCCGGAATTCAACCTCGTATCATGATTTAACTCCTCTAAATCGATCAATATAATTAACAAGATTCGGAAATCCATCTTAGATCGGGTTAAACGAATCAACATCCTTATAGTATGAAGAATCTTAACTAACATCCGAAACTCTTATCAAAATTCCATTGAATCTCATATAACATCATCATATGATTATCCAACATGCTCCTTACATGAAATCATCCAAGAAAAACGAACTATCATCAAGAGGATACGAAAATTACCTAGATTGGATGAACCAAGAATAAGAACACTAGACTCCATTCCAAGAATCATGAATAACTTGAAGAACAAGGCTTGAATCCATGCTCTCCATCTTAATCTTGTTAAAGATCATCATCTCTCAGTGTTTAGGAACTCCAAATGTTCTCCCAAGGTTGTCTCTATCGGGTGAAAGGAAAGAAATGGACGAAATGCTTCATGACACCCGTTTGTCCCTTTATATAGAATACCTTACTAGCGTGCGCTAAACCCTTATGTTTAGCGTGCGCTAGCCTTAGCGTGCGCTAACTGACTTTGTTAGCGTGCGCTATCGAAGCCCAGAGGCTACTGTCTTGCTTCATAAACTAGCTTACGTACGTAATGCCCATGCATTAACGTACGTAAAACATCATGTCTAGCGTACGCAAGTCCTTACTCTTAGCGTGCGCTATCCGAAGTTGACTTACTACAGTGTTCACCTACCACTCGCCTTCACATTCCGACAGCATCTTACAAGGATAAGATTCCTTGTTGACTGATATATATTTAGCGTGCGCTAAGCCTAATCTTTAGCGTGCGCTAATACTTCAGGACAACAACCGTTGACTTACCAGAACGTGCGCCGAAAGCAGCCGGGTCCATACGCAGATTCCTTCCGATCTGATCTGCACTAGCGTACGCTAATATATGAACGTAGCGTGCGCTAATCCTGCACGATAGCGTGCGCTATACTTGAACATTAGCGTGCGCTAATCAGGCTATACTTAGCCATTTTCCAATTCTCCTCGTCCGCCTCGACATACCAATTGCAGACATACGGCATACTGAATACATGTACTGAATCCAATAACATCATCATACGATATACCCAATATCAAAAGTACGACAACCTGATACACAATATCCTCAAATGTAACTGTCGACCAAATACGACAATTATACCGATACTGATATCTCAGTCCTTTATTTATTTTATCCCTACTGTACAGATTCCACGCTGTACAATATAACTCGGATAAAATAATATTAAACAACAGTAATAGAAATTCCGGATATTACAGAGTCGGTGCGCATTTTTTGCACATAATCGAAAGATAATACTGACAATCTACCTTGCTCTTTGCCTTTCCATCCTAACACATCTCAGAAGCTAATAAAAGCTGGAATTGTTTTCACTATCTCAGGTCGAGTGCCGTGTTTGCCAAAATGCAGACTATCCCGACGAGAGGATACTTTGTTCTGTCCGAGGTTGTCAGGGCGTTTTTCACCTAACATGTGCAAAAGAAAGTATGAAGTTTCATCTACAAAGCAATTTAAATGCCCCCAACATGTAAGTTTTTTTAGTGTGGTCTGTTATTACTTAAACTTGGTCGTTGGAATTCATATTATTATTATTATTATTATTATTATTGGAGTGATATCGATATTTGTACCGTTTGTGCGGAAGCATAAATTAAACGCGAAAATTAAATGACACGCGGATTTATAGAGGTTCGGCCAAACGTGCCTACGTCCTCTCTCGATGTATCTTTTTCTATAGGTTCAAGATCAAAACCTCTGCACCTCTCTTCTATCGGTCGAGGGATAACCGTTACAAGCTCATCTTCTATCGGTCTAAGTAAAACCATTTTTCCTTTTCTATTGGATAAGGAATCAACCACTCTAGCTTTCTATTGGTACTAGATAAACCTCACTAAGATAGCGATTGCGATTCTAACAATGCCGGATCCTTGATCCTAATAACACCGAATCCAATCGTATCTTTTATTTTTCTCACTCGTGTATGATTTTGTGTATAACACTCAATCACTCTAATTTAAGCTCAAGAACAACAACTATAATGTTTACAATGATATTTCAAGTGTATATGAATTGCTCAATGCTGTTGTGTAGAATGATACCAACTCCTTTGGTATTTATAGCCTTCTTCCACAAACTAGCAATTACTACCAGTTGTTTATTAGCGTGCGCTAGTCTGACTTCCTTAGTGTACGCTATCGTGTGTATTTAGCCTTTAGCGTACATTATGTACTGTTACGTACGTTAGCGTCTTTCCGGTTTCAGTCCAGTGGCTTCTGTCTCTGGTTGTTAGCGTGCGCTAACACTTCCTTTGTAGCGTGCGCTAATCATACATCATTGCATGCATCATATATCCATTAATACTTTTTGACTTGTAGCAGATTCTCCCCAACGGATTGATTGACTTGATTCAAACTTGATGTTTAGCGTGCGCTAAGTATCACTTGTTGCGTGTGCTAAGATGACTTCAGTGCATACGTCATTCTGTGTTTGAATCTCTTCACAACGGTAATATGGGCTCGATAGCGTGCGTTAATCTTTATGTGTAGCGTGCGCTATCCTCATTAGGTAGCTTCACTTTAGGTTACTTCGAACTCGTCTGATCTGAAGCCGGGGCCCGTTAGCGTGCGCTAACTTATATATCTAGCGTGCGCTAGCTTTGTGTTTTGTCCATCTTTTTGCGTCTTCGATTCCTTCATCGTTTTGCTTCGCCTTTTTGTTTAGCAACTTAATCATCAAAAACTTTATTTATGAATATGTGGAATAAATATTCCAACAATCTCCCCCTTTTTGATGATTACAAAACAACCCTTGAATTGGATAAACCTGCAAAATAAAAATATATATATATATATATATATATATATATATATATATGTACGTTTCAAAGTTTTCGGCTTTGATCGTTTCGTTAGTTTCTCCAATCCTTTTTCTTTTCTGTCATTTTTGACTACTTCATTTCGTATTTTTCGGCTCCTTCGTTTTCTCCCTTTTTGTATGCTTTCTTCTCCTTTTCGACTTCTTCGATTTTTATTATTTTCTCCTCCTTTTTACTTTTTATTTTTCTCGTCATATCTTTCATGACGCTTTTATCCGATTCAACTTCTTTATCTCCCCCTTTTTGTATTCAGCAAAAAGTGTAAAAAAAAAAGGTATAAAGGGTAACAATTTGAGTATATAAA
This sequence comes from Orobanche coerulescens, assembly GCA_033398695.1. NCBI lineage: Eukaryota > Viridiplantae > Streptophyta > Magnoliopsida > Lamiales > Orobanchaceae > Orobanche > Orobanche coerulescens. Next base: position 109,449,857 of record CM065817.1, on the reverse strand, counting down.
GAAAATATGCATGAAAAAAATATTATCTCCCCCTGAAAATATTGTTTCCCCTGTGTGAAATATCAAATCTTAATTTTTGGGGATCCAACCGAAAGTTAGTTTTTCTTTCGAGACATAGACGATGTTTGAAACAATTGTTTCTTTAGAAACCCAAATTTTCTTAACCTTAATCGTCCGTCTTGGGCTTTTGCAGTTTGAAATATGGTGCCCAATTTTCAAACATTTTTCACACCGGGGTATTTTGAAATTTACGTATTCGTTTTTAGAACGCGGTTTGAATCCTAACCCCTCTTTATTTAATGTGTATTTTTGAACCAAGAGCCTATTTTCAAATTTCTCGTTTCCGAGAGAAATTTTTTTCGTTAAATTTTTGAGCTCGGTTTGAATTTGAACAAGATCATTCTATAAAATATTCTCGTTTGTAATGCATTTGGAATGATCGATTTCAACAAATTTTCCCTTCTCAAGAATTTTGGAATTTTCAATTTCCAAAGATTTATATTTAGATTTGAGGGATTTAATCTCATTTAAAGCATTTTGATAACCGATATGTAATAACTCGAATGCTTCAAAATGTTCTTCGTAAGAATTACTTACTTGGCTTTCAACGTTGCTATCGTCGAATCAACTCCGGACCATGAGCGCGAGATTATTTTTATTCATGAAATCTTCATCAGGATCTTCGTCACTCCATGTTGCAACTAAAACCTCCTTGAGTTTAACTCGACAATTCTTAGCAAAGTGGCCTGGTTTGCCACATAATCGACAAGTGTTGTCGAATTTCTTAGATTCGCCCACTTGGATGTCCTTCTTCCTCCGGTTTAATAAGTGTTGGAACTTATTAATATTTTTGGCATAATATGCCGATTCTTCGTCGCTTTCGTCCACTGGGATTTCTTCCTTTCTAGATCTCGACATCTTAGCCTTCATGGCTATTGATCTTTCCTTCAGTTTCGGTTTGGCATTCCGAGATTTTAGAACAATCTCGTAGTTGATAAGAGAACCAACGAGAGCACTAAAATCAAGATTATTTAAATCTTTAGACTCCATTATTGCCGTCACCGTACCGTCCCATTCTCGAGGTAGTGATCGGAGAATTTTTTATACTTTCTCACTACTCGAAAGTGGTTTTCCGAAATATGCTAATCCATTTGTGATCACCGAAAATCGGTCGAGCATTATAGTGATGGATTCGTCGTCCTTCATTTGAAATAATTCATACTCGTGAAGGAGCATGTTTATCTTCGTCTCCTTGACTTGAGTCGTACCTTCCTGTGTTACCTCAAGCATTTTCCAAATTTCTTTGGTACTATCACACGATGATATTCGGTTGTGTTCTTACGGATTTAAGGCACAATATAGGAGTTGAGTTGCCTTACAATTGTAGTGATCATTTTTCCAATCGTAATCGTCATATTCTTCGAAAGTTTTAAGCATACCGTTGAAATTTGTCGGAAATTTTGGACCAAGACAAATTACCTTCCAAAGCTCGATGTCACATGCTCGAATGAATATAGACATCTTCTGCTTCCACGTCATGAAGTTTGAGCCATCAAAGAATGGTGGGCGGTTGAGAGCAAGGCCTTCGACGGGAGCAAGTTGAAACACCATTGGATCTTTTCTCCTCAGATGTAAATCCGCTTATAGGAGTACCGCTCCGATACCAATTGTTGGAGTGATATCGATATTTACGCCGTTTATGCGGAAGCGGAAATTAAATGTAGAAATTAAATGACACATGGATTTATAGAGGTTCGGACAAACATGCCTACGTCCTCTCTTGATGTATCTTTTTCTATAGGTTCAAGATCAAAACCTCTTCACCTCTCTTCTATCGGTCGATGGATAACCGTTACAAGCTCGTCTTCTATCGGTCCAAGTAAAACCGTTTTTCCTTTTCTATTGCATAAGGAATCAACCACTCTATCTTTCTATTGGTACTAGATAAACCTCACTAAGATAGCGATTGTGATTCTAACTGTCACGCCCCCAACATCGGGAAAGACGAGGGCGCGACGCATCGGTCGATCAATCAATCAAAATGCAACAATAAATAGCGGAAGCAAAATAAAGATTGGATAACATTTCAAAACAACCATCTTAGCCCGATGTAGTAAGATTTGCTGTGACAAAGCTGATAATCAAAATTTCACTGTTCATAAGTTTGCAGCGGAAAAATACCAAACGAATTGAGTACGAAGCATAATTAACTATTACAAGGGTATAACAACAGAAATTCTAAGAACAGAAGTCCTAAATCTTGAAAGCAATCTTCTATTCGGCCTCTTCCACGAAGCCTTCTTCGTCCTCTCCTGTTTGCTCATTCTCTGGTTTAAAAGGGAAAACGGTGGGGTGAGACAAAAGGTCTTAGTGAGTGGGTGATCGTGTGCGAGTGTGGCTCTTTCCTTTGAATTTTTTTAAGTGATGCATGATTTTATCAATTATGAAATTGTGGGAACAATTACAATTACGTCAGAATTTTTAAAACAATAATCATTTTGTAGTTATAATATTATAATCTTGTCCCTGTGGACGGATGTCAAGTCAAGCAGTCAGTCAATCAGTCGATCATTTAATCCAGTTTCGAATCCTGCCGATGTGGACTTTGGATTCTAGACTCTCCTTATTACTCCTAGCAATATAGGTCGTCGCCCCAAGATTTGGACCGTCGCCCCAATAGCTGAGCCTTCGCTCTCACACTTAGCGTGTGCTTCCTTATCTCTTATCTGGGCTCGGTATGTCCTTAGCTGTGCGTCAATACCCGTATCACACCATAATCGCGATTATACCCCAAGTCTACGACCCAGGTCCCTCGGAACACTCCGTTCTTCGGTTATGGGAATAGGAAACAACGGTAGCCTCGTTCATGAACCGCAGCCGTGCTGCTCGATTCAAGACTCGGTCTAACTGTCCCGACACGATTTGGGACTCTAGAGGTGGCTTCTACAGCTCAAGAGGTGGCCCCCGGATTGTAGGTCGGCTCTCTGTTTCGTATGGGCTCAAGAGGTGGCCCCCGTCCGTCGACGTGGCACTTTGTTCCGATAGAGTTAGAGGTGGACCCATCCGTGACACTTTGTTTGTATAGCACTTAGTTCCCCAACAGTCACAATTATCAATTTGACGCGTTTCACAAGTATCACGTAAACGTTCGGTCAGTGAGGTTAATAACGTCTTTTGATTAAGTATGGAATATGGTTAATTATATTTGTGGCCCGGTAATGCGGAATAGGACTTGTATATAAACTCGAAAATATTATCAATAATTTATTAACTGTCTGATGGGTTCAGATCAGATATATTAAATGGGTAGGTTCGACGAAACGAAACGAGAGTTTCGTAAATAGTTTGAAAGGACGTTTTTACCCTTAGGTTCAAACCTAAGCGTTGGAGTATGAAACGAAATCGGATGGGTATGAAATTTTATGAGGAAGCCAAAAATAATTCCTCGACTCCATATTTAAGGAAAATTCGGAAATTTCCAGTTTCGGGACTGAAGTTTCCAGAAATTACAACATTGCCCCAAAACTTAAGGAAATCGTTCCGAGGCTTATAGAGCTATGAATTTAGATCGGAATTTAACGAAATTTTACGAGATGACTTATGATTAACCTGGAATTACATATTTGTGAAAATTCCAGAAAATTTCGGACTTGGCCCAGAAGTTTGGAATTCTTGCATTTTGACCCCGAAATTATTAAAATTTGCGATTTGGACTATTAAGTTTAGATATCGAGCTACGAATCACTTGAAACTTTATGGACAGCCTATACATGGTATAATATATACTGTCCAAGGTCCAGAATGTTGTATTTTCGAAATTTTCAGATTAGTCCTCAAACTTTAAGAAATTATAATTTATGCCCAAAGCTCCGTTTACTCGTTTCAAGTCCCGTTTTGGCCAGAAATAAATTATCCATATATCATAACATAATTATATAACACAAGATTTCAGATTTTGGTAGGGTTTCAACAACATTTAGAAGAAAACATATAACATTCAATTTATCACAAAATCGACATCCGACTACCAAATCGGTTGTCGTTTAAATGTAATAAATCGTATTGGATGTTGTTATAGTCATAACATATATCTTTAAAACATGCATTTATACAAGGATCTCATATTAGTACATACTTTCACATTTTTCATAATATTTGAGGATTATATTTAAGAAAAACAAATTTCACAAAACTATACACAAAATCATAACATGTAATTTTAACATGAAGATTTTAATATAAATCATATCAATAGAATCTTGTAATACTTCAGATTTAACACATGCATCACAAGAAAAGAAGAGATTTCTACTTTAAAGTTTGAAAGAGTTTTCACCCACCTCGATCTTGTCGGATTTAGTCGGTTATAGGTCTTAAAAGTTGGAAAATGACTTCCTCTCTACTACTATATGGTTTGTTCGATCCACATGCAACACCAAGGTGAGAATTATGTTTACATGTATTAATATTAAAGTTAGATTAGGGAGGTTTTCATAAGAAATTATGGAAATAGTTATAAGGGATGAGATTACCTATTTCTTGTTGAAAATTTTCTTCCTCCTCCTTCTTCTTCCTCTTGGTTCGGCCCCCTCTCTCTCTTAGTCTCTCAAATGCAGATTTTTGGTTGTGTAGAAGGTGTAAAATGAGGCTAAGGGTTGGGTGGTGGTATTTATAGGTGAGATACATGAGGGCTTGGGAATTGAAGGTGTATGTAAGTGAGGTCTCTTGCATGGGGGACATGAGGTTTCTAGAAAATTGTTGATTCCCCTCTTTTTCTCCCATCTTGGCCGCCCCATTTAGTGTGTGTGTTTAGATATTTTTTTTGTGTTATAGTTATTGTTGTAGTTGACTTGACTAGTTGGGTTTTGAAGTGTAATTTCAAGCCTTAGGAATTTTATTAAGTTGGGCTTGAGTCTTATAGTGTGTTCATGTATGAGTATTGATACACTTGGCCCATTAAGAATTTATGATCCCACTTCAAATTTTAATTAATTTATTATTTGATTCATGAAATAATCACTACACCATAAGTGTTCATATACGATGCTTCCTATTGTTGCATTATGCCCCATTTTCTGTTGCCTTAGGCCAAAAATTGATATATCCAACACTTTGTGAGTGTTGCATCTGCTCGCGTGGGATTTGACCTCTAATCCAACACTTTTCCTTTCTAATGAAACAGAGGGAAAGTGTTGTATTATGTACATAGTGCAACACAAAATAAAATATATGCAACAGAAAATAGTGTTGGCTTAGAGGAGAATACAGTTTAGAAAAATGGGGCCCATAACCAATGACACGTCAGCAATGGGCCCTTTTGCCATGTCATTAGTGGGTCCCACTTCATCCACGTCATTAGTGGGTCCCACTTCATCCACATCAGCGGTGGGTCTCACCAAACACAATGCAACACTATTATTATATCCAACAGTAACATGATTGTTATATACAACACTAATTTGAGAATATGCAACAATAACTGAAAGATAAATGCTACACTTTAAATAAAATTTTCGAAATAACCATTTCGTACATACATCATTCTATACAAATAAAATACCATCCAATATTCACACCCTGCCATTCAATACCAAATACGAACATCCCAACAAACAGTCGACGCAAAATACCAACTTATACTAACAATTCGACACGCAACACCATAACTAGACCAAATTACCAAGTCTAATTCAAGATTACCAAGTGACCAAAGTTCTAAATACTAGACATTATTAAATATCTCGATTTCTACGCAGCAGGAGCAGGATCTTGTTCTTCGGACCTTTTACCTCTCCTTCCCACTAGCTAGTTGTTGCCATGTTCCTTGTATTTAGTGACCATCGCATATGGCAAAATAGACATAATACTAGAAACCCCAATGACTTGCAACATTAATGCATCAGTGTAATCGCTGCAGTTACCTCAGCTACCAAAAGTGTTTCATCAGCCCCCAGTGAACATGCAATGCTTAAAGCCTGAGTCAAATCTTCAAGCTTTCCATTCTTGGGCACATTAACAGTAAATGGGGATGGCTTAGTACTGCCATCTGCTTTTACCACGGTCAGAGTCATTGTCCGCATAATTTCTCCACCACAAAGAGTAAACATGCATTGATGACTTGGTGTACTGCTTCGATCGGCATTAATGGAAATTTTATCTGGTACACCAAAGGAGAAAGGGGAGATAAACTGAATTAATGCGACGAAATTCCCACATCACAAAAATCTTGCAGACTCTAGATTAAGTTTCAACAATTTCATAAGACAAGAAACCTAAATAAATTATCAAAGTAACATTTCAAATTTGTGGAACATCTTAATACTCTTTAATTGACCTAATCTAACTTGATGTCATCCGCAACTTCGACTTCCATAACGATATGCCCGCCCAATTTATTATATTAAGGTTTAACATGCTCTAAATAAAACCGGAAAAAAAGAAAAAAGAGAAAAAGGTTGCAAGATTTGAACTCACCTCAAGTTCCATGTGGTTCACTTTCAAGATTTGACATGCTGCTTCATCAAGGTCAACTGCCCATCTCTTTCATTCGTGAAAGGAAAACAATTAAACCAAATAAAATACAGTTCAAACGATGAAGTTTTAGAAATTTAAACTGAAATCATGATATATTACCGTCACAAGATCTATGCCACTCGCTTTAGTGCCAATGCACAGTCCTGTGGACATTCCTCCACAACCAGAGTACATATTTAATAATGCTAGCTCGGGTTTGCAGATTTTATTACAGTATGTTTCATCTGTAGTGCAGTTGGTGCTAGTTTTACAGGTTTCGTCTTCATTTTTGGTTGATGTCATTAGAGGATGTGGAAGAGAGGACAAACTACTGTCATCTGCATGATTACCTTTGTGTAGTAGAAGGTCAGAAAGAGTGATAATTTACTGCCTAAAGTTTCAACGAAAGAATTTTTCAAATTACCAAAGTACTGGAGTTTAACAGATTATATTGCACATCAAACTAAACAAAAGGCATGACATCATGCCGTGATTTATATTGCACGCCAACAATTCCAATATACCTATAACAATTGTACTGAACGTAGAGTAATTCACAGAGTATTTCATATCACAATAGAAGTCACAAGGAGGGATATATTTTGCTTTCAAATCAACCTACAAGAAACTGAGATCAGAACATAATAGAATGAATAAAAAAATATAAAGATAATCACTCAATTGGGAAAATCATATATTTGGATGTGTAAGCAACAAATTACCAATCATCTTCACTGTAACCAGAAATGACTAGAGATTAAATGTGTCTCAAAACTCTCTCATACAATTCTTAAGAAAATAACAAAGGATAAGAAAACATCCAAATAAGAACACAGTATCTCAACTTCAATTCAGTCCACAGAAAAGCAAAAGTAGTGAATAAATAGATAAAAGAGCAACCACTAACGATATTTCAACGGTAGGATTTCTAGAACCTCGCACGAGCTCCACATCCACCAAACTTCTTCGGCTCACAACGCCTCGGATCGGCCACCAGCAGAGTCCTATCGTACCTCACCAGAATATCCTTAATCTCCTTCTTCGACTGCTCATCGACGTACTTCTGGTAGAAGGCAACGAGAGCCTTCGAGATCGATTGACGAATAGCGTAGATCTGAGAGGTGTGACCACCGCCCCTGACACGGACGCGCATGTCCACGCTGGAGAAGCGGTGGCGGACGAGAAGGAGGATAGGCTCGAAGGCCTTGTAGCTGAGAATTTGAGGCTGGACATTCTCAATCGGAACGCCGTTGATTTTGAGAGATAGTATAGGGTTTTTGAGCGAGAGAGAGGCGATTTGTATTCCAACTCAAGAACAGGAAATAGGGTTTGAGAATGAGATGTGATTCGGGTGTTGTGGTGATCAGATTAGTTGTGAGGTTTAATTATGTAACACCCCCAATCCGCTCAGGGATATTACACGCCGTAGAACCTTTCCTCAAGGATCTACCAGACTAGTAACAACATGAAACATCTCGACAATGCCTTTATGGCTAAAATGACTCAGTAGACCGATTTGGCCTTTCAATAAAAACATACAACTCGAATACAACTCATGCCCACGCAGGGGTCAAAATACAACCACACTCGTACAACGGGAAAAATATAGCAGCGGAAAATAAAGTACAACTGAACCAATACACGACGTACGGTTCCTCATGTGATTAGTATCGATCATCTTTCATCATCCTTCGTGCCGACCCTGTGTTATGCTCCAAAACCTGAATGCAAAAACAGACATCCACCCCCCGAATACTCGGGGGTTAGCAAAACTCCACTGTTTTGCTAGTGCAAGAACAAAGTGCAAATACGAGCCATACAATTCCCATTCCACGAATAACAATAACCAAGGATCCTCAATGATCCAAACGAAACGAAAAGCACTTCCCGAGGCAAGAATTTTGAGAAAACGTTCCAAAATCGAAAGATCACAAACCAATGGAAAAATTTATAAAAACGGTTTAGAATGCCATCGAGAGTTTTAATAGAAAACAATTTAGGATTATCAAATCCTACTTTTCAAAATCCAAAAGACAAAAAGGGGTCACCGCCCCAAAGGTTTACTTCCCATAAAATAACCTTTACCAAACCGTTGGGATTTTAGCCCCAAATCCGTAAAATGACTTTTACAAAACCATTGGGATTTTAGCCCCAAATCTCATCAACTCACAGTACACAAGAACGACCACAAGGTTCGTCTTCCAACATCAAAATCCACAATTAAAGGATTTAACACAAACAACAAAACACTCTAGAGCCATCCTAGCCAAGTAGGCCAAACGAACAATTTACCTCTTACACACTTAGTTAATGCATGCAATCATGAAAACCGTTCAAAAGCACTCATTTCCGGAAATGCCATAATCAAATCACATTTGCAAAATGTACCACAATTAACCGTCGATCCACGTCTCTGTGGACCCCTACCGAGACCCCGTCGGATCTAACCCGTAGTGGTTAAAAGCAAGCTCGTCGATCCACGTCTCTTGTGGACCCCTACCGAGACCCCGTCGTATCTAATCCGTAGTGAGCATACACACACACACGATACTCATGCAATACTAATATGCTAAGAATGTAAGTTCATTAAGAATACTCACTAGAGATGGCCATTAACTCGATACCATTATCAAACTCTTCAAAACACAATAACAAGATTAAATACGGAATACACGATTCCATAACTTTAAACAATAGGAGTATCATCATCAAATTCTTCAACGTTCAAAATAATCAAATCATAATCAATTCCCAAAACACACCATTCACAAAACACACACGCATTTTGAAAGAAAGCCTTTAACGAGGCCAAACCGAAATCTTTTGAAACTTCATTTCAAACAACCAAACAAACACACCAAGACGATCACCGATCATCATATCCATAAAATAAGAAACGTATGGGCAAGGTACTTGCCTCAAAATCACGATCGCAATGAGACGATGGATGGAATGCGGTCGAATAGCCCCGAACCCCTGAACAATATCAAGAACGCGATAGCACCACGAGTACTACGAGAACAACACCACACGAATCATCAATCACCAAACGGGATTAAACATCGGAATCTCGAACACCTATAAACCTCCGGAAGGAACAATAACACATGGTTACGATGAGAATCAAGGCCAAAACAACGGAAATCCCAACAAACTATCGAAGGGAAACTCATTGGGACATTTAATCGAACACTCAATGTTCGATAAATCCCAAGAACACTCGAATCACTAATCGAGTTGAACAAACTCGAAATATGGATATACAACCCATAGAACACGATTAATAACATCATACTACACCAACCGATGTATCAAAATCGGACTAGAATCGAAATCAAGAACAAATTCCCAAAAAGTCAACTTGAAGGAAAATCAAGAGTTATACCTTGATTCGACGAAGAACACGGATTGGATGATGATATAATCAACAAGGATCTTCCAAAATGCCTTGGAAATGATTAGAACCGCCCAAGGACTCGATTTCCCATCGCACCCGTCGCCAACCGCCGAAAGAAGGAGAAAAAATGAAAAAAAACGAAGTCTGGCCGAGCCAGGCCTATATATGGCCGGCAGGGTTACGACCGTAACCGGCAGTGCCTTACGGCCGTAACTCGGCCCTTACGGCCGTACTCGGCAGGTCTTACGGCCTTAACCGGCATTCGTCAAAAATCATCCGGCAAGAATCGCCGGACACTTACGGCCGTGAATCGCGAACATTACGGCGAATCGCCTTCGTCCGGCGCCCAGGGCACGTACGGCCGTACCCGATCACACTTTCGGCCGTAGCGGCACCCATTACGGCCGTAATCGCCTTACGGCCGTAACTCGGCCGAGCCAGCCTGCTCCGTGACTAGGCCGTGGCCACTCCGACGGCCGGACGACCCGAAACCCGAGTAAGTAAAACCGAAGATACGGTTACGAAGTACTCGCAAAGACGAATCCGAGCGCTAAGAGAACACACGATTCCGACCACCCGAAGTGTCGGAATTCGACAACGGAAGTAATTACCCCAAACTTTGGGAAATTACAAAAATGGCCCAAAGCGCCCGGAAATCACGATACACGATCGGAACACCGAACCAAAGCTCGCAACATGAATAATAACATTAAATGAACTTACATGAAACTCGAAACAACAGTTTCGGACGAGATTCGCAAGAATCGAGCTCAAGTGCGGAAAAGTCGCCAAAAGACACGGAACTCAACAAAACAACACCGAAACGAACTCGGATGACAAAAAGTGCAGAATTAATCATTCTCGAAATGACGAAACGGTCATGAGCGAGTCGTCAAAACGCACTTCCGCCGAAAAAAAGAAAATTACCGAAATTCGAAATTGCGGATATTACATTCTCCCTCCTTAAAAGAAGTTTCGTCCCGAAACTTAAAACAAGTAGGGGGAAGCAATATACCCGCCAGGAAAACTCGACGAGATACACAAAAATAGAAAACTCGCGCCCAACGGCGAAACGCTGCAAGAAACGCAAAGAGACATACGGCGTGAAAACACGCTCCACGACGACCAACACAACGTCGCCGTTAGGGATATAATAAAACCAACAAATGACAAGCGTCATCAAACGGATAATATAGTCAAGTCAATTATCCGAACAATCACAAAACACAACGAACGAAAATCAATAAGATTAACCGACCCTACGATACATCAATCAAAACGCGAGCCAATCGCTGAACAATTACGGAATTCCACCGCCCAAGGGTTGGAAGATCGAAAACGAGACTAATTTTCCAACTTAAGGGAATTACGAAGGAGCGTGAACGTTCACCAATCACGGAACGAGATCAACAAAAAACCGAACAAATAAACGATCGAACCACAACGGTCGAGACAACAAAAAGCGAACAATCATGTTCGAATCACGAAGAACAATAAAATTCAAACAACAACTCCAAGGTTCACATCTCGACTCGAGACAATATATGATCCGGTGAAAACAACAACATATGCATTCACATAAGATCCACATGAAAGGGAATAGAAATTAAAAAGTCACAACGACAAACGAGCTATTCCGAAATAATACCACACTCGTTCGATCAACAAAAGCAAGGGGCAGGACAAGCTCAGAAATGTCAACGAACATGATGAGTCGACAAAGTCGAAAACACAAGAGTTCCAAATCCGATCCACTTCGGATAAAAGAACTAATAGAACTAGATGATGTCACTTCCGAACAAGGTTCACAAGAATCGAACCGAACTCGAAAAAGTCACAACGATAACCAGATCGACCCACAACAAGATCGCAGTTCGTTCGGACGATGAAACCGAAATACAGAACAATTTCATAAAGTTTCAACGAACATGAGCGAATCGATAGACAGAAGAAAGAGAAAATACATAAGTCAAAATAGTACGGGTATTACCTTCGACCTCGTCTACGAAATTCACAAAAACGGGAGCAAGTTAACAAGACATTAAACAGCCGACACATAACGAAACCATCACCGATGCACACGGTCATACCAAACCAAGCTCTAACAGCTCGCACATGCGCGACAACGCAGAAATCACCACGAGGCGACAACATTCAACACCAACATCCCACCTCTCACAGAGGGCTAACACAACAAATGTGTAAAAATCGACTCAACGCTCACACCGCCAATTCGATCATACTCGGGAGCAAACATCAAAATGAAAATGCGAACATCATACATACATACCCAGCCCTCAAACGGGAATGGATAGGTTTTAAAAAAAACAAAAACCTCATTTTGAAAATAATTTAGAAGAATACCGGTTGATCTTGAGTATCACCTTTCAAAAAGTACAAATGTGAAACATCGTTATCGAGACATTGGAGAACCATTTCGCATTTGATAAAAATGAGGACACTTTCTCTTAGTGAAAACTTTCAGAATATTCGACCCTTGGGTCTAAATAAAAATGTTTCTAAAACATTGAAAATATCTCAAAGCATTTTGGTCCTCGAGGTAGAAGAATTTTGAAACAGATTGTGGCACCTTAGAAGTACCGCGAGAAAACAATTCATTTGAAATGTACGTCTCGAAATTTATTTCTAAGATACTCAAGTTTTCGAAAATAATTCAATGCCAAAAAGGACGATGCCAAAAAGGCTAGAATGCCCAAAAATTTCAGGTAATCACACGGAACATCATAGCGCTGTGGGTCCCGCGTCGGAATCCCAGGCTAAAAACCATTTAAAAAAATGCCAAAAAGGCCGATGACGGTAATATTTCAAAAACCCACAGAAGCCATTTACAAAATGCTAAATACCATCATAAGAATTTTTCCAAAATGATCAAGGCCATAATGCCAAAAACTCGGTTAAGGGAATCGGTTTTCGAAATAAAACTCGGTCGGTAAAATACCGAAAGTCATTACAAAAGAACTCACGCAGCGGATAAAAGAAATACAGTTCAACATGCACAATCCAGCAACACTACTCCTCATAAGAACAAAATATTAGAGTCAAATAACCACATTCAGAACAAAACCACTGCCCCATTCGAGGCCTCTAAAGACCCTCCCGCACTGGGTAGTGAACAAGTCGAACGTGTATAAGCACAAAGCTTCCACAAGAGAACTTGTAAAACGTGCAAATCGATTCGAAAACCATCAGCAACGGACAAAAACAACAATAAAAAGACGTCCCAAGCGACGACACTCCTCGTATAAATCAAATACGAGAGTCAACTAAATACAAATCGTGAAATCAAAATCCACATAAGGATTCCACCACTTAACAAATAATAATAAAAATAGCTCGTGTCACACGAGGCACAACACAAAGAAGGGAGACTTACTTCCACAGGTCGCACGAAGATGATGATCGCTGATTAGTGCATAATTGATCTAAAATTCATATACAAAATATTCATTTTTCCGGGCATAATTGTACTGATTTGTGATTAAAAATATATATTTTACAGATATGTCCAAACATGAGCTAAAAATGGTTATTTTACAGATTGCTGACATGAAGCATCAAAAAGAACGGAAAACAAGATCAAATCCAACGACGGGAATTTTTCCAGGACAAACGACCATACAAAACGGCGCAAATTGGACCGTGTTCTGTCGGCCGTTTCACATACGGCGCAAAAGAGGCCGTGTCTTGGGCCGTTTCACACACGGACGGCATTTAGCGCCGTGTCCTCGCGCGTATTCCGGAAGAGACCGAGTCAGCACAAAACGGCGCACAAACACGGGGCAAACTGGGCCGTTTTTCATCGCCGTGTTTCAGCAGATGCCATGCAAAATTAGTCCACTTCTGACCAACTTGTGAAATCAACCACAAGATATTTTTGGTCAAAATCTGAAAATTCAAAGACATGGGTGAAGTGTGAACAAAGAATTAAAAAAATGATATTACAATAGATATTTTGAATTAAATAATCAATTGTATTCTTGAAAATCACCTATAAAAGGACATGTTCATCCATTGCAAAAATACCAACACACATTCTTACCAAGAAATCCTCAACTTCTTGCTAAGAAATACTCCTTTCCTTTAGCAATATATTTTCCTTAGAACTTTCAATTTTAGTTTGTATTTTATTTTTGGTTTGAAGTTTTTCTTTCATTTAGTTTGTAATTGAAAAGTGCTTGATCAACAAGCACTTAGTATTTTACTTAGTGTTTTACTTTCAAATTTTGTAAGCTTGTAACCTTTAAACAAGTTTGAAGTTATATTTTGAAGTTTGTTTCTTGCACTTTGATTCATCATATTCAAGTAAGTTTTATCTATTGTCATTAATTTCTAGTAATTAAAAGTTTCTATATATATATTATATATATCAATTATTTCTATTATAATTTTAGTATGTATAAACCAATGAGTAGCTAATCTTTCTTCCTAGGGAAGGGGATTTCTATTAGGTTATATATTGAGTATTTGATTGATTTAAACTATTTTTAGGACTAATTGGTTTAAATAGAGATTGATCATATCCTATTTTTACTAATGAAACCTTCTTGATTGATTGTTGAGTGAATTGGAAACATATCTTTTCAATCTATCAAATGTTAATCTTGTTATCAACATCTTAAGATTGCGAAAGTGGTTAAGACATCTTTGATTACGAAAGTACGGAGGTGAAAAGTTGATTACTTGATGAACGATCGTTTATCCTGAAAATAGTCAAGTTAGAGAAATGAAAGGACTAATTGGTTTAAATAGAGATTGATCATATCCTATTTCTACTAGTGAAACCTCCTTGATTGATTGTTAAGTGTATTGGAAACACATCTTTTCAATCTATCAAGTGTTAATCTTGTTATCAACATCTTAAAAAAGTGACAGCGATTAAGACATCTTTGATTACGAAAGTACGGAGGTGAAAAGTTGATGACTCGATAAACATTCATTTTTTATTTTATATCCATATAAATCAATTCCTATACTTAATTAAATACCTAATTTAATGAACCCGTAATCCCCTAGATTTTATAAATTCCCAACTCATTTTAATTCTATTTATTTTCACTAGTTAAAAATAGTCTAATATAAATAGTCTAATATAAATAGTCTAGTATAAATAGTCTTAATATAAATAGTCTAGTATAAATAGTCTTAATAAAAATAGTCTTATATAAAATAGTCTTATATAAAATAGTCTTATATAAAATAGTTTGGTTTAAAATATAGTGCATTTAGTTAATTTTTAAAAAACCCAAAAATATCTTTTTTAATATTTTAGTATTTATTTCTCGCAATTTGTAACAAAAAAATTATACGAAGCCCTGTTGGACAATCCTCGAGAGAAAAGACCTTGGTAGAACTCACCACAAACTACTTCTACCTCGTATATATTTGCGAGCGACTCAAGAACTCCTGTTTTCAGGATAAGTTTTCCGCCGATCAAATTTTGGCGCCGTTGCCGGGGATTGTTTTAGGCCAAATATAATTTTTCTGTCCGGTCAAGTGGCGGATAACGGTACTCCGTGACTATTAAAGTCGGATTTTTCAGTTTCCCACAAACAACTGATATTTGTAGATATTTTATCGTTTTTCATTTTAATTTTTTTTGGTCATGGATGAAACATTGTTTAAAATTGAAAAAAGATTTCCCTTTCTAAGCAAAAATGCAATTTTAAAAATTTACAAGACAAGGCTTGAAAGGATGAGGTTGCTTACGAATAAAAGCATACCTTTTGACATAAGATTCATTATCGAAGCCAAAGTAAGAATAGAAGGTGAATTCACAGAAACACCAACTAGATTCTTACCAGGGCTTGGAAAAAGTTCATATGCCAAGAAACGACGAGCAAAGATTCTAGCCGTTTGCTATAAATGTGCTAGATGGAACTGTAATGCAAAATGTCGATCTTTAGGAATCCCATCTACAAACAGAGAAGATAAAATTCAGTTCATTAATGATGGTCTGAATAAGGAGAATTTAGATAATATCGAAATTTCTCTTGACACGCATCCTAGTGGACTTGTGTATTACGGAATTCAATGTTTGTGGAATAAATTCAAACCAGAATATGAACAACGTCTTGGGAATCTGACGTTAAAAGACCCTGTTTGCCAATTTGTAAGAAAATTGGATGGGAAGCTTCTCCCCGACTCATAGAAGGCGTTTAGGCCGTTTCTGAACGTAAAATCAGAGGAAGATGTGAGCCACAATCACAACTACTGTACATACACGTAAGTATCTTTTATTTTTGTCGTATGGTGAGATTTTCTAAATAAAAAATGTGATACGCGATAAATGCATTCATTATTCTATTGAGTAGTTGAAGCGCAATCAACACAATCACAAACTTGTTAAGCAATTTTTCCTCATTTTTTCTTCTATAAATAACCTTTGTGTTTGTTTCTTTCATTCATCCCTCAAACTTGTATTTTCTTTCCTTTTTCTCTCAAAAAAATTCTTTTCAAAAATGGAGTCATCATCTTCCACAAAAAAATTTAGCACAGTCTGCATTTTTGGTGGAGCTAGTTATGGAAAAGATGCATGCTTTACTGAAGCAGCCCACAACTTGGGTCGTACCTTAGGAGAAAAATGCATTCATGTAGTTTACGGAGGAGGAAGTCTAGGATTAATGGGACGAGCTGCTGCTTCTGCCTATATGGAAGGAGTAAGAGTATTGGGAGTAATCCCAAAACCTCTGGCTGAAAGTAAAATCACCGGGTCAACTATTGGAGATGAGTTTAGATCTGTGAATATGCAAGATCGCATAACTCACATGATAAATAATTCTGGCGCCTTTATCGCCCTTCCCGTGGTTTTGGCACCCTTGAGGAACTTTTTCATGTGGTTACCAGAGCCCAACTAAATGTTCATCAAAACCAATAGGAGTGCTTAATGTCAATGGTTTCTTTGATGGTTTCTGTCTTTCATCGACTACTCGCCGAAAAGGGCTTTATTTCCGAGCGTGCAAAACGAATCATAGTCGTTGCAACAACACCGAAGAACTAATCAAAAACTCAATGAATTTGTTCCTCAACCAGATCCAAATCTAGCTAAAATTGTCTGGTAGAAGATTTTACAAAGGAGAAAACGAAAAGTGGATTCATTCCTCTCCCTTTGATAACCCATGACGGACCTCTTGTATTTTTACTTTACTGTGTGTAATAATCGTGCTAAATTATGGCTGATTAAGGAGTTTCTTCTTGATCTCTTGACGCGCATCTATTCGCGATTTATGTATTGCTGTAATTTTTATTTCGTGTTTTGATTTTTTTTTTTAAAAACTTTGATGGCAGCGTAAGGCGACTCTTCGGACTTTCTTGATGCGCATCTAAAAAATTATGTTATACTTACGAGTATATTTTATTTTCTTTTGTGTGTGCCTCGTATATTTATTCTCTTGCAGATTCTAAAAGGTGTTATGCTCAGACATCAACTTTCTTAACAGGGAGTATTCTGCTTTTCTGCATTGATTTTTATTTTTTATAAACTGAGGACACTTTTATTTTCAAGTTTGGGGGTGGTTTGTTGTAGTATGTTTTAGTGTGTTAGTATTTTGGTGTGTTTTTATTTGCCTTAATTTTTTTTTTTTTAGTATATATATATATATATATATATAGTATTTTGATTTGTGAGATTTCTAGATCTGGCCATAAACACCAATAAATTAACTATATACAAGCTTCTAAAATTGTTTTAACCGGTAAAAAAATTGTATATTCCAAAAAAAAAAATTTTGAGCCTTAATCTCTCTTTCCAAGCCTTGTAATTATCATATAAAATCGAGTCATTCGTTACCTTGAGAAAAGAAGAATCAATTGGTTGATGAAAAATAAAGCGAAATTTACTTAATTTGTGGAGTTTTTGATTTTTCATGCTTAACTAAAAATGATTTTCTGCAAAAATTCTATTCCCTAAAAAAAAAGGAGTCATTGGTGAAAAGAGCTACACGTTAGAAAATAACGGTGTGAAAGCTATCACCTAAAAAAATAAATGACGAAAAGGAGAAGTGTTGAGCAGCAACAGCTGCCTAATTTTGGAAGTCTTAAATTTTGCGAAAAATAAAGGACTAACCATTGTTGGTGCATAGTCGCCTCGTAAAAATAGGTTAAAATAGCTACACGTTAGCAAATAACGGTGTGAAAGCTATCACCTATTTACGAAAGAAAAATAATGAGATAGAAATTGTGTTAGTGAAAAGAGCTACACGTTAGCAAATAACGGTGTGAAAGCTATCACTAAAAGGGATGTAGTTTATGAGCAGATTTGAATTAATTAGCAGCTGAATTTCAATACACTCAATTTTGTGAAAATCACAATATTTGATGACGCCGATGAAATTCTTCTTCATATTGAGTCGAAAAATAAACGAGTGATCGAGAGCAACTATTAAAGGGAGTCGTGTGAAGTCACGAGTGGGAAAGAAATAATCAACCTTTAGGGGGGGAAACCTTGCATTTTGGAATTACAAAAATAAAAACCGTGTTTTAACTTCAAAATCGTTAGTAGATTTATTTTGAATCTTGATTCATTTTCTATCTACTATATAAAGTTGGTTATTGTGTATTAATGGCATTTTGATCTCTTTTTATCTTTATATATAATTATTTTTCTTAAATTTGTGTGTATTATTTTTTATTTTTTATTTTGTGTCTTATTTTAATTTTTATTTTGTGTGTGATTAATAATGAGTCTTGCTCGGGACTAGCAAGAATTTAAGTGTGGGGTATTTGATTAGTGCATAATTGATCTAAAATTCATATACAAAATATTCATTTTTCCGGGCATAATTGTACTGATTTGTGATTAAAAATATATATTTTACAGATATGTCCAAACATGAGCTAAAAATGGTTATTTTACAGATTGCTGACATGAAGCATCAAAAAGAACGGAAAACAAGATCAAATCCAACGACGGGAATTTTTCCAGGACAAACGACCATACAAAACGGCGCAAATTGGACCGTGTTCTGTCGGCCGTTTCACATACGGCGCAAAAGAGGCCGTGTCTTGGGCCGTTTCACACACGGCCGGCATTTAGCGCCGTGTCCTCGCGCGTATTCCGGAAGAGACCGAGTCACCACAAAACGGCGCACAAACACGGGGCAACCGGGCTGCTTTTTCATCGCCGTGTTTCAGATGCCATGCAAAATTAGTCCACTTCACCAACTTGTGAAATCAACCACAAGATATTTTTTGGTAAAAAATCTGAAAATTCAAAGACATGGGTGAAGTGTGAACAAAGAATTAAAAAAATGATATTACAATAGATATTTTGAATTAAATAATCAATTGTATTCTTGAAAATCACCTATAAAAGGACATGTTCATCCATTGCAAAAATACCAACACACATTCTTACCAAGAAATCCTCAACTTCTTGCTAAGAAATACTCCTTTCCTTTAGCAATATATTTTCCTTAGAACTTTCAATTTTAGTTTGTATTTTATTTTTGGTTTGAAGTTTTTCTTTCATTTAGTTTGTAATTGAAAAGTGCTTGATCAATAAGCACTTAGTATTTTACTTAGTGTTTTACTTTCAAATTTTGTAAGCTTGTAACCTTTAAACAAGTTTGAAGTTATATTTTGAAGTTTGTTTCTTGCACTTTGATTCATCATATTCAAGTAAGTTTTATCTATTGTCATTAATTTCTAGTAATTAAAAGTTTCTATATATATATATTATATATATCAATTATTTCTATTATAATTTTAGTATGTATAAACCAATGAGTAGCTAATCTTTCTTCCTAGGGGAAGGGGGATTTCTATTAGGTTATATATTGAGTATTTGATTGATTTAAACTATTTTTAGGACTAATTGGTTTAAATAGAGATTGATCATATCCTATTTTTACTAATGAAACCTTCTTGATTGATTGTTGAGTGAATTGGAAACATATCTTTTCAATCTATCAAATGTTAATCTTGTTATCAACATCTTAAGATTGCGAAAGTGGTTAAGACATCTTTGATTACGAAAGTACGGAGGTGAAAAGTTGATTACTTGATGAACGATCGTTTATCCTGAAAATAGTCAAGTTAGAGAAATGAAAGGACTAATTGGTTTAAATAGAGATTGATCATATCCTATTTCTACTAGTGAAACCTCCTTGATTGATTGTTAAGTGTATTGGAAACACATCTTTTCAATCTATCAAGTGTTAATCTTGTTATCAACATCTTAAAAAAGTGACAACGATTAAGACATCTTTGATTACGAAAGTACGGAGGTGAAAAGTTGATGACTCGATAAACATTCATTTTTTCTTTTATATCCATATAAATCAATTCCTATACTTAATTAAATACCTAATTTAATGAACCCGTAATCCCCTAGATTTTATAAATTCCCAACTCATTTTAATTCTATTTATTTTCACTAGTTAAAAATAGTCTAATATAAATAGTCTAATATAAATAGTCTAGTATAAATAGTCTTAATATAAATAGTCTAGTATAAATAGTCTTAATAAAAATAGTCTTATATAAAATAGTCTTATATAAAATAGTCTTATATAAAATAGTTTGGTTTAAAATATAGTGCATTTAGTTAATTTTTAAAAAACCCAAAAATATCTTTTTTAATATTTTAGTATTTATTTCTCGCAATTTGTAACAAAAAATTATACGAAGCCCTGTTGGACAATCCTCGAGAGAAAAGACCTTGGTAGAACTCACCACAAACTACTTCTACCTCGTATATATTTGCGAGCGACTCAAGAACTCCTATTTTTAGGATAAGTTTTTTTGGCCGATCAATCGCCCCACGATACTAATCACGACCAACAAACTCAAACGACGCGTCGCGACACGACTCAGTCAGATAAAATCCGACGAAACAAGACTCAAACAACACGACTTGACCCGACAGCCTAGGTTTTCCTCAACCTAAGCTCTGATACCATTTATGTAACACCCCCAATCCGCTCAGGGATATTACACGCCGTAGAACCTTTCCTCAAGGATCTACCAGGCTAGTAACAACATGAAACATCTCGACAATGCCTTTAAGGCTAAAATGACTCAGTAGACCGATTTGGCCTTTCAATAAAAACATACAATTCGAATACAACTCATGCCCATGCAGGGGTCAAAATACAACCACACTCGTACAACGGGAAAAATATAGCAGCGGAAAATAAAGTACAACTGAACCAATACACGACGTACGGTTCCTCATGTGATTAGTATCGATCATCTTTCATCATCCTTCGTGCCGACCCTGTGTTATGCTCCAAAACCTGAATGCAAAAACAGACATCCACCCCCCGAATACTCGGGGGTTAGCAAAACTCCACTGTTTTGCTAGTGCAAGAACAAAGTGCAAATACGAGCCATACAATTCCCATTCCACGAATAACAATAACCAAGGATCCTCAAAGATCCAAACGAAACGAAAAGCACTTCCCGAGGCAAGAATTTTGAGAAAACGTTCCAAAATCGAAAGATCACAAACCAATGGAAAAATTTATAAAAATGGTTTAGAATGCCATCGAGAGTTTTAATAGAAAACAATTTAGGATTATCAAATCCTACTTTTCAAAATCCAAAAGACAAAAAGGGGTCACCGCCCCAAAGGTTTACTTCCCGTAAAATAACCTTTACCAAACCGTTGGGATTTTAGCCCCAAATCCGTAAAATGACTTTTACAAAACCATTGGGATTTTAGCCCCAAATCTCATCAACTCACAGTACACAAGAACGACCACAAGGTTCGTCTTCCAACATCAAAATCCACAATTAAAGGATTTAACACAAACAACAAAACACTCTAGAGCCATCCTAGCCAAGTAGGCCAAACGAACAATTTACCTCTTACACACCTAGTCAATGCATGCAATCATGAAAACTGTTCAAAAGCACTCATTTCCGGAAATGCCATAATCAAATCACATTTGCAAAATGTACCACAATTAACCGTCGATCCACGTCTCTGTGGACCCCTACCGAGACCCCGTCGGATCTAACCTGTAGTGGTTAAAAGCAAGCTCGTCGATCCACGTCTCTTGTGGACCCCTACCGAGACCCCGTCGGATCTAACCCGTAGTGAGAATACACACACACACGATACTCATGCAATACTAATATGCTAAGAATGTAAGTTCATTAAGAATACTCACTAGAGATGGCCATTAACTCGACACCATTATCAAACTCTTCAAAACACAATAACAAGATTAAATACGGAATACACGATTCCATAACTTTAAACAATAGGAGTATCATCATCAAATCCTTCAACGTTCAAAATAATCAAATCATAATCAATTCCCAAAACACACCATTCACAAAACACACACGCATTTTGAAAGAAAGCCTTTAACGAGGCCAAACCGAAATCTTTTGAAACTTCATTTCAAACAACCAAACAAACACACCAAGACGATCACCGATCATCATATCCATAAAATAAGAAAAGTATGGGCAAGGTACTTGCCTCAAAATCACGATCGCAACGAGACGACGGATGGAATGCGGTCGAATAGCCCCGAACCCCCGAACAATATCAAGAACGCGATAGCACCACGAGTACTACGAGAACAACACCACACGAATCATCAATCACCAAATTGGATTCAACATCTGAATCCTCGAACACCTATAAACCTCCAGAAGGAACAATAACACATGGTTACGACGAGAATCAAGGCCAAAACAACGGAAATCCCAACAAACTATCGAAGGGAAACTCATTGGGACATTTAATCGAACACTCAATGTTCGATAACTCCCAAGAACACTCGAATCACTAATCGAGTTGAACAAACTCGAAATATGGATATACAACCCATAGAACACGATTAATAACATCATACTACACCAACCGATGTATCAAAATCGGACTAGAATCGAAATCAAGAACAAATTCCCAAAAAGTCAACTTGAAGGAAAATCAAGAGATATACCTTGATTCGACGAAGAACACGGATCGATGATGATATAATCAACAAGGATCTTCCAAAATGCCTTGGAAATGATTAGAACCGCCAAGGACTCGATTTCCGTCGCACTCCGCCGCCAAAAGAAGGAGAAAAAATGAAAAACGAAGTCCGCCGAGCCAGCCTATATATGGCCGGCAGGTTACTACGCAACCAGAAGCGATGCCTTACGGCCGTAACTCGCCCTTACGGCCGATTTCGGCAGTCTTACGGCCGTGAATCGCATTCGTCAAAAATCACCCAAAGAATCGCTTGACACTTACGGCCGAATCGCGTATATTACGGCCAGAATCGGCCTCGTCCGGAAAGCCGCCAGCGCACGGCCGTATTCGATCACACTTACGGCCGAATCGCATAAATTACGGCCGTAATCGCACCTTACGGCCAGAACTCGCCAAAGCCAGCCTCGCTCCGGCCGTGACTAGGCCGTGGCCACTCCGACGGCCTGAACGACCCCGAAACCCGAACCTGAGTAAAAACCGAAGATACGGTTACGAAGTACTCGCAAAGACAAATCCGAGCGCTAAGAGAACACACGATTCCGACCACCCGAAGTGTCGGAATTCGACAACGGAAGTAATTACCCCAAACTTTGGGAAATTACAAAAATGGCCCAAAGCGCCCGGAAATCACGATACACGATCGGAACACCGAAACAAAGCTCGCAACATGAATAATAACATTAAATGAACTTACATGAAACTCAAAACAATATTTTCGGACGAGATTCGCAAGAATCGAGCTCAAGTGCGGAAAAGTCGCCAAAAGACACGGAACTCAACAAAACAACACCGAAACGAACTCGGATGACAAAAAGTGCAGAATTAATCATTCTCGAAATGACGAAACGGTCATGAGCAAGTCGTCAAAACGCACTTCCGCCGAAAAAAAAAAGAAAATTACCGAAATTTGAAATTGCGGATATTACAAATTATGGACCCAATCAAGTTAATGGGTTTATGGGCTAATTAATCTGATTCAGAGATATTAAGTGTATTAATTGAGTGGTAATTATTGTAAATATTAAAGCTGTATGAACTTTTAATATTTTAGTGGCCCGTGAACTTACCAAAAATGGAACAAGCAACTTAGAGTGGGACACCTAAAATGAAAAGATGAGTGACTTAGACTAGGAGTTTGGACGGAGGAAGTATTTCTTATTATATTTTGAAGAGTTGAATGTATAAATTTAATTTTTTATTTTAATTTTAGATTATAATTTTCAAAAGAAAAAAATATGTATTCATATAATATATTTTATTTATTTTAATTTTAAGGAATTAATTTCTTTTTTAATATTTTTAAATTTACTAATTTTAATCCGAAAATTTTTTAAGTAAAAAACTATATGTGCTATTATAAAAATCCGATATAAAATAATTAAACAAATTCAAATAATTTATTTTGTTTTAGTGTAAAATTTAAATTTGACGATATTTTTTAAAAATATTTAAAATATTTTTCGTAACTAAGATGATTTAGTCTATTGCAACGCTTTAAGTTCACATATAATCCAACACTTTAGCTTGGTGTTGCATTAACGTCTTTTGCAACAGTGCATTCTGGTCTAATGCAACACTAATTGAGTGGTATTGCAAAAGACCAAAGATCAGAGGGCTATTGCAATATTTTTTCTTGCAACACTAGAGATATGCGTTGCATATGAGCACTTATGGTGTAGTGAATTTACGAAATAAATAAGTAAAATAAAATGAGACTAGATGTAGATTATAAACAATTATTATTAGAGTACATCATGATTTAGTACATTGTACATGTGATAAGTTATCGAATTTAGGGGTTTTACATCCTCCCCTCCTTAGAAGAATTTGGTCCCCAAATTCCTACTTAAACAACCCGGGGTAAGATTTCTTCATTTCTTCCTCAGCCTCCCACGTCGCATCTTCCTCTCTGTTGTGATTCGACCAGACGACTTTAACCAAAGGAATTCGCTTCTTCCTCAATTCGCGTACTTGCCGGTCGAGGATCTTGATTGGCTTCTCTTCATAAGACAAGTTATCCTTGATCGGCGGAATGTCAGAAGTAAGAATGTGCGTTGGGTCTGGATGATACTTCTTTAATCTCGAAACATGGAAAACGCCGTGCATTCCAGACAGATTGGGTGGTAGTTCCAATCGGTACGCTAGTCGTCCAATCCTTTCCGTGATTTTGAATGGTCCTACATATCGGGGACTTAACTTTCTTCCTTTTCTTGATACTATAAAACCTTTCCGTGGTGTTAACCTCGGGAAGACTTGATCTCCTACTTCAAATTCTAGATCCTTCCGATGTTGATCGGCGTAACTCTTCTGTCTGCTTTGCGCTGTGCAGATCCTATCCTTGATTAGTCGTACTTTATCTACGGCTTCCTTCACCAAATCTGTGCTCATTGTTGAAGGTTCTGTTCGTTGAGTCTTCGGCATCCACTAGTCATCGATTTCCCAATGGAGTGGGGATCGACACTTCCTCCCATACAGAGCTTCATAAGGTGCCATTCCGATTGTCGCTTGGTAACTGTTGTTGTATGCAAACTCGGCTAATGGCAGGTGGTGATCCCAATTTCCTTGAAAGTCCAGTACGCAAGCTCGTAACATGTCTTCAAGGGGTTAAATGGTTCGTTCAGATTGCCCGTCGGTCTGGGGATGCGCACTTGTGCTGAAGCTTAAGGAAGTTCCTAATTCCTTATGAAAGACTTTCCAAAAACGAGACACGAATCTAGGATCTCTGTCCGATACTATGTCCGTGGGTACTCCATGAAGTCGAACGATTTCTCTAATATAGGTCCTAGCCAGCTTTTGCAGACTGTCGTCCTTTTTAACCGGCACAAAATGTGATGATTTCATCAGTCTGTCGACGATCACCCAAATGGTGTTATAACCTCCTCTTGTGGTCGGTAAATCCGTGATAAAATCCATGGTTACAATTTCCCATTTCCATTCAGGGACTTCTAGTGGCTGTAGTGGTCCTGAGGGTCGCTGATGCTCAGCTTTGACTCTCTGACATGTGAGACATCGCGCCACGAATTCTGCCACTTGGTTCTTCATGTTTACCCACCAAAAGTGTTTCTTCAAGTCTCGGTACATCTTGTTACCTCCTGGGTGTATCGTATATCTCGAGCAATGAGCTTCCTCGAGAATTCGTCTTTTGAGCTCCCCGTCGTGAGGTATGCATAACCATCCCTTAAACATTACAATTCCATCCTTGGTAATTGTAAACTCGGGTTTCTCGCCCTCAACGATCTTGTCCTTAAACTCTTGAAGTTTTGGATCTCTGTCTTGGGCTAATCGAATATTGTCCAATAGATTCAGTTTAACCGTGAGCTTGGCGCAATTTAAATGAGTACCTTCATGGATGGGTTTCAAGTAGCTCAGTTCTTCAGGAGCTTGCCATTCTCGAACCATGAGTCGAGCCACTCTAGCCTTTCTACTTAGGGCATCGGCCACGACATTCGCTTTCCCTGGGTGGTGTTGAATTTCACAATGGTAATCTTCTAAAATCTATACCCATCTTCTCTGTTGGATATTAAGTTCCTTTTGAGAAAATAGGTACTTGAGACTTTTATGATCCGTAAACACGGTGAATTCAACGCCATATAAATTATGTCGCCATTTATTTAAGGCGAATACTATTGCATCAAGTTCGAGGTCGTGCGTTGGATAATTCTTCTCGTGTGTCTTGAGTTGTCTGGAAGCATATGCGATAACTTTACCATTCTGCATCAGTACGGCACCGAGGCGATCCTTTGAGGCGTCACTATATATGACAAATCCTTGGGTTCCTTCTGGAAGTGTCAGTATAGGTGCGGTGGTAAGTCTCTTCTTGAGTTCCTGGAAACTTGACTCGCATTTATCCGTCCATTCAAATTTTACTTGTTTCTGGGTTAGCCGGGTGAGGGGTCCCGCTATCTTCGAGAAGTCTTTGATGAATTTACGGTAGTAGCCCACAAGTCCAAGAAAACTTCTGATCTCAGTTACATTTTCTGGCCTCTTCCAATCCATAATAGTTTCTATCGTAGATGGATCAACTGCAATCCCTTCTCCGGAAATAATATGGCCTAGAAATGCCACTTCCCTCAATCAAAATTCACACTTGCTGTACTTGGCGTACAACTTGTGCTGCCTTAGTGAAGTTTACTCAAACATGATTCGGAAATGAATGAATACGGTGCACCGGTATCAAAAAGGGTACACATATGTTTAGATAAAATTACGAGTATACTTGAGATCGTTCGGGCCTCCGAATCGTCGGTCCTCTTCATCTCGTGAATCCGGGACTTGCTGGCCCCCGAACCGGATGCTCCCGTCTGATAAATATTAGCTCCGCTTTTATTCGCTTCCGTCATCTTAAACGACGCTGACAAAGCAGTCTGATTCTGAGTCGCTTATTGCTTCGGGGCCTGAGATACTACCGGAGTCGGCTTGGAGTCCCTTCGGCAAAAACGGGCTTTATGCCCAACAATCCCATAATTATGGCACGTGATAGACGGTTTCAGACACTTAGTGCTGAAATGACACTCTTCACAGTTGAAACAGGTGATGGCCGAACTGGCCGCTCGGGACTGAGATCCCGCACGATTATGCGCCGTAGGAGGTCGCTCAGAAACGTTAGGGCCCACATGAGGCTTCTTGGAGGTTGACTGACCGCCTTCGGACTGATTACGCTTTGTTGATTTCTTGCTGACAGATGAAGGTTGTTGCTCAGCAATTTCCTTAGCAGTAGGCTCACACGGGAGACTTCTCTCGATTAAATCGGCCAGAGTGGCGCAATGATGATTGAGCAATTGCATATGGGTCATCATGATCTGTATAAGAGTGAGTGGATCAACCCGAACATCTTCCGAACGAGCTGAGCCCTGGATACGACTTCCTGGCAGTGGGCGATTATTCCCCGGGTTTCGGCCTGCACCGCGGTCTCTCCCCGTGCATCCCCTGATAGCTCTCTCCATACTGAAGTAGGAAGGTCGAATGATAATCATAGATCTCGTATGAGTACCGCATTATGATTTACGTCATGAAATGATGAAAATGAGCATACGCGCTCTAACACCGTGATTACATGAATGATTAACTGAGGTGACATGATTATCTGATGATATTCTTGAAATGATTATCTTGAACAAGTTAACAAGATTAATGATATGATCTTCAAGATCAACAATTGAGTAATGAAATGAATTGAGTGATTAATGAGTTAACATGATCAACATGATTAAAATGAAAATGATAAATGAAGAAATCTTATTGTTCTTTGGTCTGATTGGCTCGGCTCTTGCACAAGTCACACGTGACGCGAAAGTCCAATGATACTAGTCTGATGATTTCAAATGAGACATGACTCGGAAGGTAGTATTCAAAACCACGCTCCGATACCAACTCTGTAACACCCCAAACTAGGCGGATATTACAGTGTCGTGGACCCCCGACTAGGACCCACCAGGCAAGTGAAAATGAATGAAATACACAGGGTAAATGTAGTACCGAACCACATTACATCATTAATTACTCCGATGAGGAGTTTCATACAACATGCCCAAGGAAATGACCGAATACAAGTATATTTAATATGGAGATAAAATATACAACACTGAATGAACTCAAAATCCAAACGGAAATCTGCAGCGGAAATAAAATAAGGAAACACGATGAACGAAATGACTGGGCCCCCCTACTAGTATCACTGGGACTCCTCACCGTCAGCGTTCTCTTTCCGTGCCTTATCCTTGCCACAACCTGAAAAACAAAATCCCCCAACGGGGTCAGTTACACAGAACAACAATCCTCAAGAGTTGAATAAACACAATCATATATATGCTATATAAACCACAAGTTCAATAAAAAATGAATCGGTTAGATTATAACCCAATCTTGTTGAAAACATACGCAATCAAACATGCTGTATGAATCAACTATCGGTACGGCTCAAAGGGTGGCGCCACACTACGCCCGGGATGGAAATGTGTCCGTGCACAAGCCACCATCGAGTATCGATCGAATACACGTGTGGTCTTGTACCTAATCAGTTTCACGAAGTGATCTTCTCGTGTGCACAGTCCAATGTGAGGCCAACAACCAACACACAACTTAATATGTGCCCGACATGAAAATCCTACACATACCAACCGGCACGCCAGTATGACCCGAAATGCCATGAGATAACAAAAGTGACATCGAAATCAATAATGACTCACCGAGATGAAATGACAGTGAAATGAATGATAGCTCAATGAAATAATTGGAACCGTCGTTCCTCATGACTGAAGTGATTAATTGACAATGACAAGTCTCGATACGGTTAATACAATATGAATGAGTTATGATTATGAATGAACAACAACGAAAGGAATGAATATCCCTTTAACTGAGTAAGAATTAACTTACCTTAACACCGGTGATGATACAATCTCTCTCGAACAACGTCCTAAGGAAACTATCGGTCGCTCGAACAACCTTGAATAACACAATTACCAACAATCCATTCAACATACGAATCAAACACTAATATAACTAACTCAAAACGTCGATACGAGTAAACCAAGTTCATTGGGGCATTATATCGAACACGTTGAGGCCAAACTTCGATTGTTTACAACCAAACCTCAATAATACCAATATCAAATCCCCAAGAAGTATTTCAAATCAACAAAACATCTTCAATACGATCAATAATCCAATATGAATATCCCAATTCGTGATTTCAACAACAATTAATCGAAAACTCCCAAATCCAACTCAATATTCAAAGTGTTCTTGAATAACCTTTCAATAATCCGATGAATATTCATACATACTCATAATCATATGTATATATCTTCATACAACATGATTATAACATCCAAAACATCATATCTCAACACATATCGAAATCCAAGAGGTTTGGGAAAATTACCTTTGAAGATCCAAACACTTTGATTCGATGAACACGCGTTAGATCGACGATCCGAGCTTCACAACCGAATGAAAATGATGAAGAATCGAGTATTCAAGTGATTGATGATGAAAATTTCTCCCACAAACCCTCTCTCTCGGATGTAGGATGAAGAAATGAGTTTTTCTTCTCAAAAAACGAAGTTATAGTGCAGATCGCATCACGCTGCCCGGCCGAGTGTGCCGCAGACAGGCAAATCTGCCCCGTTTCTAAGCAGCCGTGCCCAGCCGAGTGTACTGCGACAGTGACTTGGCAGTGTGTCGCGGCCCTGCCGGAAGGAGCCGCGGCCCCCGGTACAGGCGGGTCGGCCAAAATTGCAACATGTGTGTGTCTTAGCTATTTCGACCATAACTCCCTCGTCCGGACTCCGATTGACTCACCGTGTAAACCATTGGAAAGATAACTTGATGCTCTATAATATTGAAAAGATTAAGAATTTTTGGAGTTTCCAAAAATTAATGGTGATTTTACAAAGTCGAACTCATACGTGGAAAAGTCGCTTAA
The DNA here is from genome assembly GCA_033398695.1 of Orobanche coerulescens. NCBI lineage: Eukaryota > Viridiplantae > Streptophyta > Magnoliopsida > Lamiales > Orobanchaceae > Orobanche > Orobanche coerulescens. Next base: position 109,419,566 of record CM065817.1, on the reverse strand, counting down.
GAACACGGAACTCAACAGAACGACACCGAGACGAACTCGGATGACAAAAAGTGTAGAATTAATCATTTTTGGAATAACGAAATGATAACAATAGAGTCGCTAAGATGGACTTCTGCCAAAAAAATAAAATTACCGGAAATCCAAATTGCGGATATTACAGCCACGACATGAAGCTGTATCACAATGAGGCCATCCAATGACCATGGCCTACTGAACTGTAGGTGTTGGGAAACCAACCGCGAAGGTTCAAGCCCCAAGCTTATCCATCGAACACTAGCCGAGACTAGCCTCCAAAACACGATTAATCACAAACGACAACGATCCCAAGATTACCGAATTCACAAGAATAAAAGGGTGTTGCCTTGAGTCGGCCAACACGACAACAATAACTCATGGATGGGCACCTTCCTCGGCGGTCCCAATTCAAATACCTCGACTGCCTTGGAATGGCCAATCGATCACAACGACTCTACGTATGGGAACTATACTTGATAGTCCCAATTCAATACCTCGATTGTCTTAAAACAACCAATCGATAACAACGATACCACGGATGGGAAATGTATTCGGCAGTCCCAATTCAATACATCGATTACCTGAGAACGGTCAATCGATAACGACTCAACGGATGGGAAATGTCCGCGATAGTCCCAATTCAATACATCGATTACCTTAGAACGGTCGATCGATAAACAACGATACAATTAGAACAGATGTCCCAGTGCCTTTAATCGACCACCAGAAATAGAGATGATAATCAAATATGTCAATGCCTTCAATCGGCCAATACAACATCAATAGAAAAACACCGATATCAATAACAATGATCACAACGATATCTCAATGGAACATCAGTCAACAATAACCATCGATACATCGATACCGCGAATCGGCCATCGACAACAACATAATCCAACAAGTATCTCAATGCCTTGAACCGGCCGTTAACGAACAACAATAACAACAAGACGATCAATCAACAATGTTGGCATAATTACCGAAGGGTTTTGTATCAAACAATTCCCTGACATCAACAGATCATGAAGAGACTACGTCTCGAAATGATACAACACATTCATACACATATATGATAACATTTATCTCATTGACTAGTACAGGTACTAAACTTGCCTCAAACCGAAGGTAAGAAAGTCCTTCCACGGTCAACGTCCTCCCAAGAAACGACGAACGGCATCCTCCGACAGTCACAAGCACTCGAACAACCTTGAATGAATTACAATTCATTCAATAACAGAAAATCAATAGAAAACAACACCAACAACAATCCCGATTCAATCACGAATCGATTAAACTCTACAAACGAATATCATAGTTCTCAACTACGAATTCTAACATCCTCCAACACCTCAACGATCAATTAACATGATAATTATGTTCTTAACACTTGTGAAAAATAATTCAACAAGGATTATCAAGAACAACATCAAATCAATCATCTCAAAATGATAATATCACCAATATCCTCATCATTACCTCAAGAACATCATCATCAAAACAAACATGATGTCTCCACCAAAATCAATCACCAATTCTTCAATTGGATTAATCAACAAGATTAACTTAACCATTTTAAAATTATGATAATCACCTCCTAATTCATCATAAATCCTTACTAAAATGGTTATAATCTCTCAAGAACACATCTAACAAGAATAATCATCTCAAGGCTATGTTAATCATCTAAAAGTCTTAACATAACTCTTCCTAGACATGATTATAACCTCCAAGTATTCTTAAACATCAAGAACACAATCAAATTCAAGCTATATCATCATGTTCTTCATCATAAGTTCATCAAAACTATGAAAAACCATACCATCCTCCAACAAATCATCATAACACGAACTACACAACAACAACATCAACATAATCTCGAGTTAAACACAAGATTAACCAACATACCTCTAGAAAAATGAAGAACAACCTCAAACCATCAAGAATCCACTCCAATCTTCAAGTTCCTAAGCTCCAATCCAAGTTATGAAATCTCCAAATCAAGTTGGAAGAGGCTAAGTATCAAGAACAAGTCTAGAGGGACGATTCTAGGGAGAGGAAATTGGTTTTGGTTCGTGAAGAAATGAAATACGAAACCAAGATATATAATCTGACAAGCTCATTACGGCCGCTATAGCACCACCTTAATGTACGTTATGTCCCTTAACGTACGTTATCGCCTCTACGTAGCGTACGCTATGTAGTCCAAAACTCACTGCCTAAAAATGGGGTACCCATTACGTACGTTAATCAATTACGTACGCAAACCAACCTAACCATTACGTACGTTAACCTCAAGGTATAGCGTACGTAATGTGCGTTGACCTGCCTGTCCCAATCGAACTCCGCGAATCCAGTCTGGCCCGGACCCACACGCCGAAAGATAGATCTGATCTGATACCCTGTGTTACGTACGTAATCAACACTGCTTTACGTACATAACATGCCGACCGTGGCGTACGTAATGCTATACATATAGCGTACGCTATGGCTAATATACTCAGCCAAAAATCCAAACTCACCAAGCAACAACCAAACGGCAAAAACAATACCGACGACAAGTATAAATATTTTGATTCTGAAATATCCCAATACAATATACATTGTATCAGTCAAATAAAACAACACTTGTACAATTCCAAATGAATACGTACAACACAACAGTGAAACGAAAAAAATACCCCAGGATATTACATGTTATGCGCGACCGACAAATCAAGCAACATAAACAGACCCAACTAAACCCAACTGCCCAGATATCCATGAATCTTAGCTCTAATACCATATTCTGTAACACCTCGAGATATTCGAAATAATTACAGCGTTGTAAACCCTTTATGTAAGAATTTACAAGGCTAAATTAAAAGAAATACAAATCAATTCGAATAATACCATCAATAGTTGTGTAATTTAATAAACGGTTTAATCATACAAAACAACTCATTTATTACAACATTCTCAAATCACCATAAAGAACACACGTACTCGAGTTCTTAATACAAAACCAGAATACCAAAACAAATCAGACGGATAACATCACTATGCCCCTTCGTCATCATGCCGACACTGTGGTTGCTTCCCCGCTCCTCGGCTACCAGAACATTAAACAAATGTCCACCCCGCAGAGTTTAGCAAAACGATGCTAGTACAAGTACCATAATTATACAAGATCAGGTATGCAACAACAATGCATAATGAAACACAAAACACGGACATCCTCTACAGGAATCCAATAATGCGAATCCACATGATTCCATCAACACAACACATGGTAATCCAATGATCCAGTGCCCTCAACATAGATACAAAGATGATCACGAGGTGGAAAAACTCGTCCAATGATCCAGCGCCCTCAGTATAGATCCGAAGATGGTCCCGTCGAACCAACACGAGGTGGATAACTGATCCAGCGCCCTCAACATAGATCACACGATCCCATCAGATCAATACAACATATACAACATAACTATGCATACATATATGTAAATCACTATGTTCATCACGTGAACAACATATGAATCATAACATGAACGACATTATGACAAATCAACTTGGACGACCTCATGTTCAACAACATGAATGACAATATGCAATATCAAAATCATCAACATTAAACCAGAATCTAATTAAGGTACTTACCTCAGAAATGACGACAAGGATCGATACTTCCAATAACCTTTAACCCGCTCGAAGAACTCTCCCTCGATCAATTCACAATACCCGAACCTTAATTGTACAATAACACCAATATAACTAACGGTTCCGGATAATTGCTTCTAAATATTATATGAACATGAAAAGACATAATCTATCCAATCATGATAAACGTACTAATTTGTCCCAAGCCATACCAGACGAATCATCCCTACGATACTCATCCGAACAATAATCTCATAATGTTTCAATCAAGACTAAACACATCGTTCGATTGAGTTCTACAATTATACCTCATGATAGTTCATCTTACAATGATACTAACCATACCCATAAACAATCCAACGCAACATGATTTCGGAATTATCTTGAAGAACACCATAAAACTTGTTACTAGGTTCAACATGATCATCATCTTCTTCTACAAGGAATAAACCCTAAGTTCAATCCATTTAGTTCCCCTATACGCGTTGTTCGATCATATTGTACATAAGAAACTTGTTAATCTCGGTAATAAACTCAAAAACTTCCGTAGCATGTTCATATTCAACAACAAGAACATGAAATCCAAATTGGTGAATCGCCACATACCTTATAGAGAAGGAAAAGATGAAAACACTTGGTGAATTCCACGTCTAATGCTTGAACACCAATCTCCAAAGCTCTTTGCCTTCAATTATTATGTTCAGAGACTGATATGAAGGGTTAAGGTCGAGAGGGTAACTCTCTAAGTCTCGGAAATCGGGTATAGGGAAAGGTGAAGTATGAGAAATGAAATGAGGTACTGTCCTATTTATAGAAAATGACTATTAGCGCATGCTATTGCTCCTTTTTAGTGTGCGCTAACGGGATCCGAGCCCACTATCTCTTTCTGTCCTCGGCCTTATGTACGCTAAATAGCCTTTACGTACGTGAAATACAACAGTTAGCGTACGCTAACACCCATCATATCATGCGCTAACGGCTTTACGAAAGCTCACTGACCTTACTGTACTCGACTTAGCGTGCGCTAGCATCTCTCTCGTACCGTGCACTAAGCGCCATTGACTCGATGTTGTTACCCAAAATATTATCCGAAGATAGTATTGCTGGAATGATGGAGTAACAAACAAATGCGAGAACACTTCCGTGAGAAAAGAAACGACAAAAGATTTGCCGGGGTTGTTAATCCCGGGCTTGAATGCTCTCGCGAGATGTTATTAATAAATATACTGTCGAGTACAAATATTAATGTTAGAATCTATTACAATGAGTGTAAAGACTTCTAGTTATCTAGGCTGTAGAGCGCGTAGATTGCCGGAAGAACCAGATATATAAATCTGTGAATTCTTGCTTGGGATGTATGATAAGTGTGTATGAATATCACTATGAATGTATAAGTGGTTGCCAGATGAGTCTTTGATTCTCTTTATGTGTGTATTTTGCACTGTATTCATGGTAAAAATCGCGTCCCTTTGGCTACTGCAGTGAGTTCTCTATTTATAGGGGACAAGGTAGTTGGGACCCCTCAGGCGATCGCGGGCGACCGCCGTTTTCTATATTATAATAAGATGGCCGATCGTCCCATCACGTGGGGCTGTTCCATTAAAGTCTGGGGCCGCTGCTGGTGGCCAACTGTGCGAGCCAATGGGAAGCCAGCACGCATCCTGGGTAGCTGTCCGGGGAGGACCCACTTTGTACCTTTCGGCGGCCCTGTCGGTCGGTGTGGTAGGTGACAGGCTGGGGTCAAAGGTCCTATCTGTCGGCGCCCTTTGAAGATCCGCATGTGGGCCACCATCTAAGATTCGGTCTTCGACGACTTTGACGGATGCTGGATCCATACGTGGCACGAGATGATCGCCTCTGGTTCGCTCATTAAAGACGATCGCCAGAGATCTAAAGACGATCGCTGGGTACCAAAAGACGGTCGCCGTATTGTGCCGAACTCTGGGCATTTGCCCAGAGTATGTCTTCTATGGTTGGCTTCTCTGATCGTGATGCCGATCGCCTATCGAGGCGTTTTAATCGCCGCACAACAATTTCCCCCCAGCTCGCCGCGATATTGAAAACACGGGGTGAGATGGCACTGTTGGCGATCGCCGATGTTCATACGATCAGGCGATCTGCTTTCAACTTTGGCCGATCTCTTTTCGCACTGGGAGTAGCAGGAAATGAAGGCGGGCTCTCGAAACGTTGCAAGGACACGCGTCGCGCTACTGTTGGGGGAGTCCGACGGTCTGTCAGACTTGTCGCCTGGCGTGCCCTCGAAAAGATGCGTACGCGGGATTCGAGGGCCGCATTTAATGCGTCCCCTCACTGACGGTTGCTATTCAGTCCTCCGACTTTCGCCTATTTGCACAGAGGCCCCCGCCTCCATCTATAAAAGGGATTAGGGTTTCTTCATTTTCACTCTTCACGCATCCTTGCATCCGTAGCCGAAACTCTGCAGATTGTTCCGGAGCTTCTTGTGCCGACTGTCTTCCTTTCTTTAGGTAAGAAAAATCAATCTTCTTTCTCCCTTTACTTTTATAAAATGTCGGGAGGATCCAAGACCTTCGAGACCGGAAGTTCTTCTGCCGTCGCGGCTTCACCTGGCCGGGAGGAGATTCCCGTTGGAGTCGACATGGAAACGGCCGTTGAGGCCATTCGTGCGGGGATTGCACCCGCAGAACTCGAAGAGCTTTTCAACGAGGCCGCAATGGAGAAGACGGCGGCGACGACGGAGCAGGGGGGCTCACCGGAGGATGAGGACGAACTGGAGCGGTTAACTTGGGAACGGCAGAGTGTATTTGGCCCCGCCTATCTGGCTTTCGCAAAGATTATGGAGGGGATCGCCGGACCCTGTCCGGAATTTGACTTCGAAGCCTACTTCGCCGCTCATCCTTATGAACACGTGAAACGGACGGTGTTTCGGGCCGCCGACCCGTCTCAGTGGACCCTTGGTAAGATCCGGAGTTCGGCGACCCGGAAAGACGTGAACCGCTGGAGGGCAAAATATCATATTCCCTCTGACGTCTCCCTGCACGTGCCATCGGAAAATAAACGTGCCGATCAACCGCCCGAGGGAATGGTCGCCGTTAGTGAGATGATCATGGAGGCCGGTCTGCGATTCCCTCTCCCATTCGCCGTCTCCTACTTGTTGATCGCCTGGAATTTGGTGCTGCTCCAACTGACGCCGAATGCTTGGCTACAGGTCATCAGCACTTTGACACTGTTTGGCGGTCATCGGTTGTTCCGCCTCCTTTCTGCGATGGAGATGAACTATTTGTTTAAACTGGCTGCGCAGAAATGGTCGATCGGCGGTAATCATATCCAAGGCCGAATGGTAAGGGTGGTCCTTGGTGTGCCGAACAAATCCCGGGGCGACCTGGCAAAATGGTGCTGGGTCGGCGGAGCGTGGCGATCGGCATCGAGTGACAGGCCGGAGGAGGAGTTGGATATTCCTACCAATTTTCTGGAGAGGAATCCGAGTAAGGATTTTAACTCCCCCTTTGATTGAGCTTGTCTTGGACTGATCTAATTTCGTTTTCTTTTTGCAGGACCTCTTGTCCCAGCGATCGGCGATCTCCCTTTCGATTTCTTGATCGTTTGGGAGCGGATTCGTGCCTTGCTAGATTCCTTCATTGACGTTTGTTCGCTTGGTAACGAACTTCATCGGTTGGGGGCTCGACTGTTTCGCTTCCCCCGTCACTTGAGAGCTCCAGGTACGAACTTAAGTGGTGCTTCTTGCTTGACGATCGTCTCCATGAGGTTGCAGCGTTTAAGTCGCTGTCTAACTTGTTTGTACTTCTTCTTTGACAGAGGTTCATTTTCCCCGACTTGCTGAGCCACCAACAGAGATCGCCATGTCAAACCCAGGACTCATCGATCGCCTTCGCCTGGGTAAGAAGACTGGTCGCGTTCCTGCGATGTCGTCTCGCCCTGCTCCAGTGGTGAGGCCCGCTGAGGTGCCGGTCGCCGAGCCGGAAACTCAAGAAGAGACACATCTCCAGCGCCGCAAGAGGCAGAGGCCGGAGGAGTCCCTGCCGACCACTGAGGCGGACGTGTCTATTCTGGAGCCTCCGATTGCTGCGGCTCCTATCTCCGCTGTTCGGATGGTGGAGAGATCAGGCTCTAGGCCCTTGGCTTCCGGCTCCAATTCATCGGGCGGTTCCTCGAAGAAGGTGGCGATCGCTGAGGCGGAAACTTCTCGGGGCAAGCCTTATTTTGGCCGCGATCCCGAGCTGGTCAACAGGTAAGATTGAATTGAACTTTCCGTGTTAAGCATTTTTTGGGGGCGATACAGACTAACTCCCTTGTCATTTTTGGTTTGTGCTGCAGGGTCCGTCTTACTGACCCGGACGTCGCTCCTATGGTGCTGGACTTCTTGTCGAGTAAGGCTCCGCAAAAGTCCCTCGACGTCCCTACTTACGTCCAGCAGGATATCACCTCCGCAAAAGTCCCTCGACGTCCCTACTTACGTCCAGCAGGCTATCACCTCTCTGCCCAAGGCTTGGACGACCGATCTTGATGCGATCGCTCGTCGGCGATCTGGAGATACCATGCAGGCGACCATTGCCCTGGCTCTCGAGATGGCGACGATGGCCGTCCAAGCTGCTAGGGATTTTGAGGGGCGACCCTCCACTGCTCGTCTCCATAGCGACCTCGAGGCCACTCGGAATACAAACATTGAATACTCCAACCGGATCCAGTCTATGGAGAGGGAGTATGTGGAGACGGCCAAAAAGGCTAAACAGGACGACGACCGATTGAAGCAGGAGCTGATCCGCTCCAAGGAGGCTGCCGACCGGTTCCGTGATCAGGAGAAGGAAACCCGCCGGAAGCATGCATCTTCGCAGGAGGAGGTGGCCGGGCTGAAGGCGACGGTGGATTGACTCAGCGGTGAGCTGGAAGCGGCGAAGAAGGAGCTGGAGAAGGCTAAGGGGGAGAACGCCGCCAAGGTGGTCGAGCTGGCGGAGGCTGAGAAGACGACCGTGGAGTTGAAGGGGCAGCTAAAGGCGATCGAGACCGATCCCTATCTCAATGTGGCACTCGTCGGCGAGTTCGCCTATTATCTGGCCTATGCCGATGCTGTCAGAGCCGCCAAGAAGGTAGGGATCGAGATCGGTCCCTTGATGGAGAGCTTCAAAGCCTATGCGCTCGAGCACCCTCTGCACCCGGAGTTCTCTTTGCCGATCCTTGATCTTGTCGACTTTGGGATCGACTTGAGTTGGTATACTGGCAAACTCATTCATCCTGAGGCCGATGGGGGGGCCCAAGCCGATCCGCAACCTGAGGGCGATGACCAGCCGGCGGGGTCTTGAGAGATATTTTTGTTTTCCTTTGTAATTTGTACTTTTCTGCTTTCCTTTTGTAATGCCTTCGGGCCTCATAATGTACGACATCTTTGATATGAAAAATATTTCTCTTTTCACACTGTCTTTTTACGTACGATCGCCCTTGAATGTTTGCATGCGAATTTTAACAAGTATGTGTATAATTGCATCCGATGTCTTGTTCATCCGACTGTTTGTTTGAACGTTGAATGTATTGGTATGTTTTGAATCGAGATTCTTACTTGTAAATTTTGTCGAACAATATTGATCGTCCGACTTGTGTTTGAATGAAGCCGATCTTGTACGGATCCTTCTGCCCGACCGCATTTAGGATTAGCTCCCCTATTTACTGCCCCCTTGTTTTTGTTTACTTATCGTAAGTAAGGGTACAAAAACAAGTTTGTTAGGCGAGCTATCTTCAGTTTTGCCGACTCTGAGGGATCGTGCACAGTCGCGGAGTTCGATGGACCGATCTCCACAACCGTGTCTTTGTATGCAAGGGACATTGCCTATCCCGCGACTCAATTTATTGTGAGGGTCCTCCGTTAGGCTGCGCCTGCCTCGTATTTAAACGAAAGGTAGGCGATCTTGGTCTGGAGGAGTCCTTGCACGGGGCGTCGTCGGTTTATTCGACTCCACGTCCGCGGCCTTGTAAGCACCTTTCTACCTCGGGTCGGCACGTTAGATGACGACCCTCGACGGTATACGTTGTGATTGGGTAGGGACGCGTCGCCTTGTCCGAGTACATCATGTTAGATGACGTAATTTTGAGGACGTGCGAACGTGTCCACTGATCATTTTGGAGGGTCCTTTGGCTACGCCGGCCTCGTATTTAAACGAAGGGCGGGCGGTCTCAGCCCGAAGGAACCTTGCATGGGCGAAGATGTCGGTTCCATCAACCTCCAGGACCATGGCTGCATTGATTCTACCTCGGATCGTCATGATCTACGATCGTCGGCGGTATGCGATACGCCTGGTGGAGCGATCGCCAGAATAGATGGGATAGGAAAAAATCTCATTATATTCCTTGTACATTGGGCAGTCGAAATTGAATACAAAATTCTCACTGGTAGTATTTTTTCAGATGCACGGCGTTCCAGGGATATTGATCCGGGGTACCGTCAGGATGTTCAAGTTCGTAGGCTCCCTTAGTCAGCCATTTAGATATCCTGAAAGGTCCTTCCCAGTTTGGACCAAAAACGCCTGTGTGGGTTTGGATCTTCTTGAGGACGAGGTCGCCCACTTGAAACCTTCTTTCTTTGACCTTTGAATTGAAGAACTTCTCGGCTCTCCTTTTGTGGATTGTGTTCTTCATTTTTGAGGTCAGTCGTCGTTCTTCGAGCATGTCTAGGTCGATTCGTCGGGCCACATCGTTGTCGGTCGTCATCTCCTGTTCGGTTCGATGGCTGAGGACGGCGATCTCCGAAGGAATCACCGCTTCTGTTCCGAAAGCGAGGGCGAATGGGGTTTCGCCGGTTGAATTACGGGTCGTCATTCGATAAGACCACAAAACGTCTGGAAGCTCGCTCGCCCATCGCCCTTGCCTGGATTCGAGTCGCACTTTAATTGTGTGTTTGAGGATCTTGTTCACAGCCTCTACCTGTCCGTTCGTCTGAGGGTGATAGGGTGCTGAAAACAATCTTTTGATTCCCCATTTCTCACAGAATTGCATGACTTCTAAGCCATCGAACTGTTTTCCGTTGTCGGAGATGATGGCCCGGGGCAGACCGAACCGGCATACGATGTTTCTCCAGATAAACTTGATCACTTGCTCTTGGCCGATCTTGTTGAGCGGTTCGGCCTCAGCCATTTGGTGAAATAGTCGACCCCTACGATGGCGAACTTACAGCCCCCTGGAGCCGTCGGCAAGGGGCCTATAAGGTCGATGCCCCATTGCGCAAATGGCCAAGGGCTATACATGGAGGTGAGCTGTTCGGGGGATAGTTTAATGTTGGGGCCCATTATCTGACACCTATGACACGATCTGGCATAAGCGATCGCATCCTTCTGAAGTGATGGCCAGAAAAATCCTTGCCTGGTTGTCTTATGGATGAGAGCTCGCCCGCCCGCATGGTTTCCGCAATCCCATCATGGATCTCGGCTAAGATGAGCCGACCTTCCTCCGGTGTAATACACTTGAGGAGGGGAAGGCTGAAGGCTCGCTTGTAAAGCCGGTCGTCCAATAGGGTATATCTGGTCGCACGGAGCTGGAGTTGGCGAGCTTTAACACGGTCGTCAGGGACCGTTCCATCCTTTAAGTATTTGATGAATGGAGTCATCCAGTTCTCCTTGGCGACGGAAACCGCGGTAACCAGGCTTCTGTCGATCGCCGGCCTTGCTGACTTTGTGATTTGGATATTGGAGAAATCGGCTGCCCCATCCGATGACGCTAGTTTGGAAAGGGCGTCGGCCTGGGAGTTGTGCTCTCTCGGGATTTGTTCAATTAGCACTTCTTCAAATTTCGTGCACATTTCGGCGACCAGCTCTTGGTATTTGACCATCTGTTCGCCGCGCGCCTCATATTCTCCCTTGACTTGGTTCACGACCAAAAGGGAGTCCATGAAGATATGGAGGCGACGAACATCTAGGGCGAGGGCTAGATCGAGCCCGCCTACCAAAACTTCGTATTCGGCTTCATTGTTGGTTCCACGAAAACTGAAACGCACAGCGTTAGTGAAACTTTGTCCATCGGGACTGATGAGGACAATCCCTGCCCCTGCTCGTGAATTGGTCGCCGAGCCATCCACATATAATTTCCAGGCGGGTCGTCCGGTCTGGGTCGGACTGTGAGGGAAAGTTAATTCTACCACGAAGTCTGCCAGAGCTTGGCCTTTGATCGCTGTGTGAGGGGCGTATGTGATACCGTATTGGGCGATCTCCAGCGACCACTTGAGGAGTCGCCCGTTGGTGTCCGGTCGATGTAGAACTTGTCTTAGAGGTAGAGTTGTCAGGACTTCCACTTGATGTTCGAAGAAATAAGCCCTTAGCTTACGAACACTCATGACAAGGGCGTAGGCGATCTTCTCCAATGGTGTATAGCGTGTTTCAGCGTCGTGGAGCGCTTGACTGACATAGTAGATCGACAAGTGGACTTGTCCCTCCGCTCGCACCAAGACGGCACTCAGCGCGACCTCCGAGGCCGCTAGGTAAAGGAATAATTTCTCACCGGGGATAGGCTTAGCCAGGATCTGGGGGCTAGATAGATATACCTTTATTTTGACGAACGCTATCTGACTTTCCTTCGTCCATGCGAACTTCTTGTTCTTGATGGTCACGAAGAAAGGCTTGCTTTTGTCGCCAAGTCGAGATATGAAACGGTTGAGGGCGGCTAGATAACCTGTGAGGCGTTGTGCCTGCTTGATGTTTCGCGGCTCCTGCATGTCAAGGATCGCCTGTATCTTGGTGGGGTTCGCCTCGATCCCCCTTTGGCTCACAATGTGACCCAGGAATTTCCTGGAGCCCACCCCGAAGTTGCATTTCTTGGGGTTTAGCTTCATGTTGAATTTTTCGAGGATGGCGAATGTCTCGGCGAGATCATTGAGGTGATCTTCATTCTTGAGGCTTTTAACTACGATGTCATCAATGTAGACCTCCATGGTCTTGCCGATCTGATTGGCGAACATTCTGTTGACTAGTCGCTGGTAGGTTGCCCCTGCGTTTTTCAAGTCGAACGGCATTCGGACCCAAAAGTATATGTCTTTTTCCGTGTGGAAAGATGTGTGTTTTATGTCTTTCTCCGCCATTGGGATTTGATGATATCCGGCGAAGGCATCCATAAACGACATCATTTCGCAACCTGCTTTGCTATCGACCAAGTGATCAATATGAGGCATCGGAAAGTGATCTTTTGGACATGCCGCGTTGAGGTCGGTGAAGTCGATACATAACCTCCAGGAACCAGTTGGCTTCTTGATGAGTACCGCGTTGGCGACCCATTGTGGTTCGTCTGTAGCCACCCCGATTAATTTGTTGTTGAGTAATTTTTGGACTTCTACGTCGAGCGCTGCGTATTTTTCGGGACCGAATTTCCTATGTTTTTGGTGAACAGGCTTCATTGCCGGGTCGATCTTTAGATAGTGGCAAGCGTGCTCAGGACTTATGCCGACCATATCTTGATGCGACCAGGCAAAGACTCCGATGTTCTTATGTAGCAAATTGATCAGATCCCCTTTTAGTTCGCGGTCGATGCTCGCGCCGATCTGTACTTCCCGTTCTAGATGATCCGGATCTATCGTTATACTCTCCAACTCTTCGACGGGGACGGTCGCCTCTCGTTTGGAATGATTTTCGGACTCGATTCTTGGATCGATGTCGAGACTTGGCTCAAAACCGATCCTTGGCTCGATGTCGTCCGTTAACCGAACCGAGATGGCATCCCCTGAGTCGGGTTGGTATGATGCACTCGGCTCATCGATCTCCATGGGTTGATCGTCGATCGTTTCAATGTTACACATATTATGGGAAGTATTGAAAGCAGTAACGACATAGGAGTAATTCAAACATCTTTTTGCCATTAGCTGATCTCCTTTTACAGTACCGATTGTCCCATCGACAGTGGGGAATTTGATACAGTAAAAGAAAGACGAGGCGACCGCCTCAAAGGTTTCTAAAAAGGGGCGACCTAGGAACCCATTATAGATGCTAGGCCTATCTATGATTACAAAACTTAGGTTCCTAGTAATCCTAACCTTGGGATCATAAAACCATATTAGCTCGACGGAGAGCTTGATCCTTCCGTAGGCTTGGACTGTGTTGTCGCCGAACCCTTGGAGCACGGTGTCGAATGGCTGATGAATTTGATTAAGTTGCCGAGTTGGTCTAGGGCGGATTTGAATATGATGTTGCAGAAACTCCCATTGTCGACCAGCACGCGATCGACCGTCTTCCCAAGGATACAGGCAGAGATCACCAGTGCATCCTCTTTGGGGCATTGCACTCCCTCCCTGTCTTTGTTGGAGAAGGTGATGAATGCGTCTTTAGAGATGGTCGGATCCGGAGGTACCACGACATGGACCCCGACAAACGCCCTCAGCTCGGCCTTTCGCTTCCTGTTTGACATGGTGGAAACCGGGGAAAGGCCCCCGAGGTTTCCACCTCCTGCTTGAAGCATGTTGATCCGACCGCCAGGGTTGATCGGAGGGACCGACTCATCAGAGTACTCCGGCTCATGCTCGATTCAGGCGACCGGATGGGGAGGAGTTCTCTCATGTTGTCGGCGCTTGCGCCCTCCAGTCCTTTCCGTCCTAGGCTCTGGCTTGGTGACCAAGTTGTCCAGTTTGCCTTCCTCAAACAGTCGCCAGAGTTGTCTGAGGAGGTCGCGGCATTGACTGGTGTTGTGGCCGGGACTCTTGTGGTAGGCACAGAATTTGCTACGGTCTAGATGACCGTGGTCCCTTATCGGCTTTGGTTTGGAGAGCCACTCGCGATCCTTGATCGCATTGAAGATGTGGGCCGGAGATAAGTTGAGGTTGTGGAGAAGGTGGACCTCTACATCCTCGAAGGCTTTGAACTCGCCAGGCGGCTTGGCGACCGCCTTTCTGGGCTTGGCGACCGCCTTCTTCTGGACATGGGATGGCGCCTTTCCTTCTTCGAATGGTCTCTCGTCTAAGCGGAGGGAAAGCATCCTCTGCCTGGACAAGAAGTCGGCGGCTCTGACGCGGAAGACCAAGTAGGTCGGGGGGATATCCTTTGTGAGGTGCCTGAACATGGGCGAGCCTCCGTGGAATGCGCTCAGGACTGAGTGGAGAGCGAGCTCGTCGCTGATGGGCTCGCCGGTGAGGACTATCTCGTCTACCCGGTCGATGTAATCTTCATCTGACTCGTCCTTCCCCTGCCTGATTTTCATCATGCGGTGGGGGCCTTCAGGGCGAGCGACTTTGGCGGTGAAGTACGACGTGAAGTCTTTCGCCAGCTTCTCAAAGCAGTTGATTGAGCGAGGTGGTAGTGAGATGTACCACATGTGGGTAGAGGTGTACATTTCGGTTTTTTTTTTCAAACCGGTTCGGGTTGTATAACCGAACCGGTTTTTGGTCGTAGTCAAAAAACCGGTTTTTTGACCAAACCGGTTCGGGTCGGGTTGGGTTGGGGAGTGTAAAAACTCGACCCTATACTAACCGGTTTGGGTCGGTTTGTGACCGGTTCGGGTATAAAAAACCGGTTAAAACCGTTTTTTAAAAAAAAATTAAAAATAATATATTCTTATTAAATAAACCCATTATACATTAAATATAAACTTTTATTAAATAAACTCATTACAACATCAACTTTTATTCAAACATTTAGAATTTAAAACATAATCTTTTATTAAATAAACTGATTACAACATCAACTATTATTCAAACATTTAGAATTTAAAACATAAACTTTTATTAAATAAACTCATTACAACATCAACTTTTATTCAAACATTTAGAATTTAAAACATAAACTTTTATTAAATAAACTCATAACAACATCAACTAGTATTCAAACCTTTAGAATTTAAAACATACATTTTTATTCATCGAGAGTGATATCTTCTTCGAGCTAGCCTCGCGTGAAGCTTCATCGAGAGCAATTTCTTCATCGGAGAGTGAGATTGCAAAACCTTCTTCCACCTCGATATCGTGTATTTCTTGTTCAATGTCAAGTTCTCCTTCAAGACTTTGAGTGTGTTGTATACGCTCGGATGCGTCAAGTGATCCTTCAAGCAAATACACATCTCCAATGATGCGGTGTGAGTCTTGTTCTTCGTATAGATAATACCCTACCACTAAGAGAAAAGGCGGATTAAGCTACCGTAGAAGCTTGGACGGTTAGTAAATCTCGGGCCATAGCGGTTAGAACGGAAATTGAGTCTCCTTCCTTTCCACCGAGCCAAAATATCAAAATTTGCGAATTCATGGGGTCCCATAGTCGATAAAAATCGGTTCCAATATATCTCCCATATTCGCTAGTCGATGATTGATCACCCTCACCCCTAGCCCGTTTAGTGTTTTCTTCTCTTAAACTATTATATAAGTTAAGCATGGGATCCGCTAGTAGAAGTAGAAAATGATGATGAAAACGAACTTGAAGAATCATTTCTTGAACCATACTTTTTAAAATAAACCCGAATAAGTCTTTGAAATTTTTGTTAAAAATGGCTTTTGCGTCTCTTGAATAAAAACATTTTCGTTATGCAACTCTAAATCAATAGAGATTTTTTCGATAAGTAGTTCCACCCGCTAATATTCATACATGGGTTCAAGGCTGAACAAGTAATTACGGTGGCATTTCTTTAAAATATTTTCTTAGTTTTTCTTTCATGGGCGAAACCATTTTTTCATATAAATCACCACTTAATTCGTAGTCGCTTAATTTTGAACACATTAAATAAATTTGATTAAGTACCAAATGACTCGTGGGATAATAAACACCCGATAATAAAGTTGTTGCGTTTTTAAAAACTTTGAGCAATTCGCTTATTTTTCTAACTATATCCCATTGTTCCGACGTAAATGATGTAACCCTACTCGTCCTATTCACAAGTTCATCATGAAAAAGTTGTAAAGTATCACGTTGGCGTAAACCACAACAAAACATTTTATAAGTCGAATTCCATCTTGTAGGAACGTCCCAATTAGGGGTTAAAAAATAGAATTCGTGTCCTTACACAATTTCATATATTGTTTATATCTAGCTTTACTTGAACAAAATATATCTTGTAACATTTTTTTAAAAGCGTCTTTTACCAAACTTATTTCGGGTACCGCTAATCCATCTTGAACAACCAAATTTATAATGTGTGCAACACATCGACTATGATAAAAAATACCCTTCGAAGGCGGTTTATATGTTAATATTAATTTTTTTACCGCATTTGTATTATTAGACACGTTATCAAATGAGATCGAAAAAACTTTTTCTTGTAAGTTAAAGTTATTTATTACATTTTGTAACATATGAAATAAATTTTGACCCGTGTGAGGGTACTCAAAATTTTCAAAAGCAATCGTACGCTTCATCATTAGCCATGTATCGGGATCAATCCAATGTGCGGTAACACAAAGGTATGAACCGGGCAAACCATGAGGTGCCGACCAAACATCGGTTGTTAAGTTTACATTTGTATTTAAGTTTGCAAAACCGTTTACTAGTTCTATTTTAGCCTTTTTCCATAATTTAATACAATCACGTCTAAGAGTAGCACGACTTACTTGTTTATATCGCGGTTGAAGAGTATTTTGAATCACCTTAGTCAATCGAGGGTTATCGAAGTGGTTGAACGGCAAACCTTCTTGAATCACGTAGCTTGCAAATTGTTGTCGGCACCGCTCCGCCTCGTATGCAAAAAGACCGCCCTCTCGTGACATAGATGCTTGACCGGCTTCCGGAAAGGATTTGAGCCCTTCGCAATACTTGTCGGTATGCATCTTCAACGTCGTGTTGGATTCATGTTTCAAAAACTTACCACAATGTTTACAATGAGCCTTAACTTGCCCATCCGACAACCTCACAAGGTTGAAATTACACCAAATTTTTTGGTTTCGAGTTGTTTCTATAACTTCAACAATCTCGAGTGCATTCGTGGAAGCGGAAGAAGATTGAGTTGCCATTTTAATTGAGAGAAACGAGAATTTTGTAATTTTTTTAGTACTTGAAGTGTTTGAGTATTGTGACTAAACCAAAACACAAATAGGGTATTTATAGTTGGTTTAGGGATGGCAAAATGGTAAAAAAATACACAAAAAACGGTCACATTTTTGAAAAAAAACGAAGCTAACGGCTACATGAAAAAAACCGGTTTCAAACCGGTTTTTTCGACCTGGTTTTAGAAACCGGTTACACTAAAAACCGGTTTGGACCGGTTTTTAACGGATAAATGCAAAACCGGGTAGAAACCGCCGGTTTTGCGACAACCCGAACCGGTTTTGGTCAAAAACCGGTTTTGACCGGTTTCGGTTTCAGTTTTTTTTTTCGGTTTCGGTTTCGGTTTCGGTTTTTTTGCCCACCTCTACCTGTGGGAGAGGTCCAGTGTTAATGGGAACATTCGACACTTGGTCGCATCTGATGCTCCACATCCGGTCATGTAGATCCGTAATTTGCTCAAGTGGGTTTCCGGATCCGATCTCCCCTCATATAGAGGTGTTTGTGGGGGATTGATCGTTGGTTGGACTGGGGCGAGCTAGATCTGAGCCGTGAGTGGTTCGCTTGGCCCAACGATCGATCTCCTGACGCCTGCCCCATTTTCCAGGAGCGCCTTCATCTCGTCGAGCTGGCGTTGCATGGCGGCCATCGCCGTCGCCTGACTGCTCGCCGATTGGCTCTCAGAGCGCGAACCAAGGCGATCGTGTACTGATCCCCTAGCCCCGTGGTGAATGACGAGCTCCCTGCCAGTGGGTTCCTTCCTTAGGCGAGCAGGGGCTCACTGACCGACTTGTCTCCTGGGAGTCAGATATGCCGAACTCCTGGTAAAGGATTCGGATTCCGATGTCTCCCGGCTAGGGCCTGAGTGCCCGGGTCGCCATGAGGGATCGCTCCCTAAGCGGCTGAAGACGGAATCATCCCGCCTCACGAGAGCCTTCTCCTGCGGCTCGGGGCTTTCTGTCGATTTCTCAACATAGATCCCCTTAAGCTTCCGCTTGCCTGCCCGGCGGATGGCCAATGGAGTGATGGTGGCCGTCGCTCCCTGAGGATGGCAATAGCCTACTCAATCTGTTCCGCGGTCTGGAACTGATCGAGTGAGAGGCGAGAACCGTCCCTCGGGGGCAGGAGTGAGAGCCTAGCGTCGCCACGGTCGCCTTCCGCCGCGGGCTGGGATTCGGTCCGGGCCGGAACGAGATTTCCGGCGGATCTTAGGGTGGCTCTCTTGGAGGTCGTTGTAGATGTCGTTTTTCTGAAGGCTTTTCTATTGAAGAACAGTGAGTGTTTCTTCAAGTGTATGTCCGGAGAACAGTGAGTGTTCTTCGAGACGGTAGGAATAAAAATGAAGGTTTAGGCCCCTTCCTCTAGCGCCAATTGTTGTTACCCAAAATATTATCCGGAGATAGTATTGCTGGAATGATCGAGTAACAAACAAATGCGAGAACACTTCCGTGAGAAAAGAAACGACACAAGATTTGTCGGGGTTGTTAATCTCGGGCTTTAATGCTCTCGCGAGATGTTATTAATAAATATACTATCGAGTACAAATATTAATGTTAGAATCTGTTACAATGAGTGTAAAGACTTCTAGTTATCTAGGCTGTAGAGCGCGTAGATTGCCGGAAGAACCAGATATGTAAATCTGTGAATTCTTGCTTGGGATGTATGATAAGTGTGCCTGAATATCACTATGAATGTATAAGTGGTTGCCAGGTGAGTCTTTGATTCTCTTTCTGTGTGTATTTTGCACTGTATTCACGGTAAAAATCGCATCCCTTTGGCTATTGCAGTGAGTTCTCTATTTATAAGGTGTTGCTACCCAAAATATTATCCGGAGATAGATATTGCTAGAATGGATGGGATAGCAAACAAATGCAAGAGCACTTCCGAGAGAAGATAGATAAAACAAGATTTGCCGGGTTTGTTAGGCCCGGGCTTGAATGCTCTCGCGAGATGTTATTAATACAAATATTCGTGGATACAAGTATTAAAGAGAGAAATCTAAATACAATGAGTGTAAAAAGACTCTGTTGATCCGGCTCTTGAGCGAAGCTAGGTGTTCTTCGTCCCGCCGGTGATCTGCTCGAGGAGAAAAGGCCGGGAGAAGTAAGACCGAAAGATAGCTGTTGCCAAGAGTTGGATGTTAGCCAAGTGCTTAATGTTTGCTTCTGTATGGTATGAAGTGTGAGAATGCAGTGAGTTTAGAGAGTCAGAATCTCGGTTTGTGCAGAAGAGTTTCGGTCCCTGGACAAGTGAAGGCTGCCTTGTATATATAGAGGCTGAAAGGCCCTGTCCCCTAGTGGGCGATCGCCTTTCGGCATTTAATGTTACGGGGCGATCGTCCTAAAGGGCACGTGGGCTGCCTGCCAAAAGTCCACAGCTACAGCTAGTGGCCAGCCGTGCGGTCCAATGAGGATCCAAAGACGCGTCCTAAGCTCTTATCACAGGAGGTCCCACTTAGCTGCTTTCGGCGGACTTTGTCAGGGTAGGTGACAGGCTGTAGTCACATGTCTTGTCCGCCAACTCCTTTCGCAGGTCTGGGCCATGCTGGTAGGTGAGGTAGGTGACAGGATTGTCAGCGCCTTTTGTGGATCTGCACGTGGGGTCAGTTTTGAGACTTGGCCTTTGCCGACTGGATGGTCATCGGTGGAGATCGTCATGATGCGGTCGATCGGCAGATGCCCAGGGAGGTCGGTCACCAAAGGTCGATCGGCAGATGCCCAGAGAGGATCGTCCGCTAGTCGATCGCCAGGAGTCGGTCGCCGAGTGCCGAGTGATGATCGTATCTGAGGTCGATCGCTCGGCACCGTGACTTGTCATGGTACCTTCATTTGGCCGATTTAGTTGGTCCATTGGGTTGAGGCTTGGTCGCACAGTCATTGCTCGGAAGATCTGCCTTGGCCGCTCGGCGATAAGTCGGTCGCCGGCCGGAGGCGATCGCAGGTCTGAAGGTGTTAAATCTTGACACAACAATTGCCCCGACTTGCTCCTATGTTGAAGACACAGGGGCGAGGTGGTTCTTCCGGTGATCGCGCTGGATGAGGACGGCGACCTTCTTGGTGACTTAGGACTCGGACTTGGGCTAACATAGTCGATTGGCTTAGCTATCTTTCGGTCTTGTACTGCAAAAAACAACATTGGCGATCCCCATGGAAACTTGGTGGTTTCGCTTTATTTGAGGAATCGTGCAGTCGCGGAGATCGATGGACCGACCCCATGACCGTGTCTTGGTGCACAAAGACAATGAGTGCCTCGTGACTCACTTTATTATGAGGGTCCTCTGTTAGCCGCGCCGCCTTGTTTTTAAACGAAAGGCGTGCGGTCTCGTCTAGAGGAGTCCTTGCGCGGGCGGCGTCGGATGAATCAACTCCACGCCGCGGCTTGTTAGCTCTGCTTCCACCTCGGCCACCATGGAGATGGCCGACCTCGGCGGTGTACGTTGAGACGGGGTTGTGGAATGAGTCCACCGGTTAATGTTGGAGGGCCCTCCGACTATGCCGGCCTCGTATTTAAACGAAGGGCGGCGATCTTGGCCGAAAGGACCTTGCATGGCCGGGCGGCCGCCCATCGATTGCCAGGGCCATGGCTTTATGATGTGCGGTGGAGGCGATCTTATGCCTTAGTCCGTCATGTTATATCCGGATGTAGATGGCGATCGTGTCCTCCGAATCGCGGATGATGTAGCGTGATGATCGGCGATCGGCCGAAGACTGCCGATCGTCGCTCACCGCCGATCGCTTTATTCGTAGGTCGATATTGGCGATCGGGTGGGAGATCGTCGTCCGGTGCCGATCGCTCGCTCACGAGGCTAAGAAGAAACCTTTGCTGGCGAGAAAATCTGCGGCTCTTGCCGGAAGGCTGCGTAGGTCGTAGGGCCGGGTCTTCGTAAGATGCCCGAACATAGGCGAAAAACCCCGAAAACCTCCTAGGACCGCGTAGAGGCGGTCTCATCGCTTATGGGCTCGCCATTGAGGATGATCACGTCCCACCGGCCGATGTAGTCCGAGTCGGACTCTTCTTCTCCCCGCTTGATTTGCATCATGCGAAGGGGACCTTCGGGCCGACGACCCAGTGGCGAAGTACTCGGTGAAGCCGTGCGCGCCACTCGTTGAAGGAGCCAATGGACCGAGGTGGCAATGAAGTATACCACCGGTGGGCGAGGTCGTCCGGCGTCGAGGGGAACATTCGGCACTGTCGCGTCCGATGCCCCACACCCGGTCATGTAGATGTTGAACTTCCTCGGGTGCACTTGGGGGTCCGATCGCCCCACGTACATGGGTGTTTGCGGGAGCGACCACATCTTTGCCGCACGGGGCGAGCTCGATGTCGATCGCGAGCGGCTCGCTTGGCCCGGCGATCGTCTTCTTGGCGCCGCCACAGATTCGAGGAGCGCCTTCATGTCGTCGACTTGACGCGTTGCATTGCGGCCATCGCCGTGGCTTGGTCGCTTGCCGATCGGCTTTGGGAGCAGGAGCCGAGGCGATCGTGTACCGATCTCCGGGCTCAGCCGCGCCGACCTCGGCAATTCGGCGAGGGGGAGCAGACGGCTAGCCGCCTCGGGAGTCGGGTAGGCCGAGCTCGGTGACGGACTCAAACTCCGTCGTCTCGTAGCCGGGCCCGATCGCCCGGCCGCTGTCGGGTCGCCGCCAGCGATCGAAGACGAGAGGTGCCGGTGGCGAGCGCCTCTTCTGCGGACGGAGCCTCTGGCGAACGCTCGGCCAAGAGAGCCTTGAGCTTCGCTTGATCTCGGCGAGACCGGGGGCGGTAGGCTGGAGGCGCGTCGAGAGCACGCCGTCGCTCTGAAGGGCGGCCAGGGGCCCTTTCGATCTGTTCCTTGGTTCGGAACCGATCGAGCGAGAGGCTCGGGCCGCCTTCCCGGGACGTGGTCGAGCGCCTCCGGCCGCGGCGGCTACCTTCCACCATCGGCTGCGGCTCGGACTGGGACGGAACAGGGGGTCTGGCCGGCTGGCCAGCGGCTTTCTTCGACGCGGAGGCGGAAGACATGTTTTCTGAAGGATTTCTTTTGAAGTGCAGTGAGTGTCACTTCAAATATCTGCCCCGAGAACAGTGAGTGTTCTTCGGGACGGTAGGTGTAAAAATTCGAGGGTTGGATGCCCCCCTTCCTCTAGCGCCAATTGTTGCTACCCAAAATATTATCCGGAGATAGATATTGCTGGAATGGATGGGATAGCAAACAAATGCAAGAGCACTTCCGAGAGAAGATAGATAAAACAAGATTTGCCGGGTTTGTTAGGCCCGGGCTTGAATGCTCTCGCGAGATGTTATTAATACAAATATTCGTGGATACAAGTATTAAAGAGAGAAATCTAAATACAATGAGTGTAAAAAGACTCTGTTGATCCGGCTCTTGAGCGAAGCTAGGTGTTCTTCGTCCATGGTGATGCTCGAGGAGAAAAGTAGGAGAAGTAAGACCGAAAGATAGCTGTTGCCAAGAGTTGGATGTTAGCCAAGTGCTTAATGTTTGCTTCTGTATGGTATGAAGTGTGAGAATGCAGTGAGTTTAGAGAGTCAGAATCTCGGTTTGTGCAGAAGAGTTTCGGTCCCTGGACAAGTGAAGGCTGCCTTGTATATATAGAGGCTGAAAGGCCCTGTCCCCTAGTGGGCGATCGCCTTTCGGCATTTAATGTTACGGGGCGATCGTCCTAAAGGGCACGTGGGCTGCCTGCCAAAAGTCCACAGCTACAGCTAGTGGCCAGCCGTGCGGTCCAATGAGGATCCAGCACGCGTCCGGAAGCACTGTCACAGGAGGTCCCACTTAGCTGCTTTCGGCGGACTTTGTCAGGGTAGGTGACAGGCTGTAGTCACATGTCTTGTCCGCCAACTCCTTTCGCAGGTCTGGGCCATGCTGGTAGGTGAGGTAGGTGACAGGATTGTCAGCGCCTTTTGTGGATCTGCACGTGGGGTCAGTTTTGAGACTTGGCCTTTGCCGACTGGATGGTCATCGGTGGAGATCGTCATGATGCGGTCGATCGGCAGATGCCCAGGGAGGTCGGTCACCAAAGGTCGATCGGCAGATGCCCAGAGAGGATCGTCCGCTAGTCGATCGCCAGGAGTCGGTCGCCGAGTGCCGAGTGATGATCGTATCTGAGGTCGATCGCTCGGCACCGGGACTTGTCCTGGGACCTTCATTTGGCCGATTTAGTTGGTCCGCTGGGTTGAGGCTTGGTCGCCTGGTCGCTGCTCGGAAGATCTGCCTTGGCCGCTCGGCAGTAAGTCGGTCGCCGGCTTCGGAGGCGATCGCCGGTCGGAAGGTGTTAAATCTTGACACAACATAAGGGACAAGGTAGTTGGGACCCCTCAGGCGATCGCGGGCGACCGCCATTTTATATATTATAATAAGATGGCCGATCGTCCCGTCACGTGGGCCTGTTCCCTTAAAGTCTGGGGCCGCTGCTGGTGGCCAGCTGTGCGAGCCAATGGGAAGCCAGCACGCGTCATGGGTAGCTGTCCGGGGAGGACCCACTTTGTACCTTTCGGCGGCCCTGTCGGTAGGTGTGGTAGGTGACAGGCTGGGGTCAAAGGTCCTATCTGTCGGCGCCCTTTGAAGATCCGCACGTGGGCCACCGTCCAAGATTCGATCTTCAACGACTTTGACGGATGCTGGATCCATACGTGGCACGAGACGATCGCCTCTGGTTCGCTCATTTAAGACGATCGCCAGATATCTAAAGACGATCGCAGGGTACCAAAAGACGGTCGCCGTATTGTGCCGAACTCTGGGCGTTTGCCCAGAGTATGTCTTCTATGGTTGGCTTCTCTGATCGTGATGCCGATCGCCTATCGAGGCGTTTTAATCGCCGCACAACACTCGACTTTTCCAAAAGCCGTCCAGGTTCATCCCGACATGTCCTTATCCAAGATCCGTGATCCGATCTCACCTACCAACCCGTCTCAGTCATGTTGACCATACATAGCATGCACTAAGTCTCAACTTTAGCGTGCGCTAGCTCAC
The DNA here is from genome assembly GCA_033398695.1 of Orobanche coerulescens. Classification (NCBI taxonomy): domain Eukaryota; kingdom Viridiplantae; phylum Streptophyta; class Magnoliopsida; order Lamiales; family Orobanchaceae; genus Orobanche; species Orobanche coerulescens. Next base: position 109,395,026 of record CM065817.1, on the reverse strand, counting down.
ATATTTAGCATGCGATATACCTCAATGTTAGCGTGCGCTAAATATACATAAATACATATATGAATTAACATCTATGAAATCATACACTCAACAATACTGGATTATGAGATACAGAGGATTATACTCAGATGAATAATACGACATGCAATGTCACGAGGTTCTAGTACAGATAAAATATACATCAGATATTCGGGTATTACACCGGATCTCAACAGGAATAACCAAAATCGGCTGAACTAAATGTTATAATTTTCCTCATTTCCTTCACATATATTTCTATTTTACAATTTGCATTAGTAACTATTTTATAAATTAAACCTTACCAGTAAATGCTGAGGAGCCTCCTAATTTGTTGCCACAACAACATTTGCAGGACCTGTGGAGCCACCTAATTTAACAAATTTACAACATTACATATTGAAGAAGATTCTATTGACCAATGTATCTTAGCAAAGATCCCAACAAATTAGCAAATTTTATTTAGTCAATAAAATGTATTTATGACGTAATTGTACCTACTAATTAATAGTACAATTTGTCTAATCCCAATCTTTCGATTTAGTTAAACCTCGCATTTAAGTTAACAAGTCTCTGAAGAGCCATCGTATTTATACATATATCAACGATGATCAAAGTACAATAGAACCTTCTATGTAAATACCCAAAACAGAATGAACGCTGAAGATTGAGAAATCCAGGGAAAAAAAGTCTTTATCAGCAGAACCAGTCAAATTCCACCAATCCCTTTCAGAGGGAGGGGTAAATGGATCACTTATTACTTCAGACATCTTTTTAAATTCTTTAGGAAGCACAAGGCAAGGCTAATTGCTTGCCGAAATAAACTTCTGCAGGATAAAATTAAATGGAATAAGACCACTAAGACACAAATCATAGACCCATTGTCACGTCCATTGCTCTTAATCAAATTTCTCTCATTTACCGAATCAGGGAATTCTTTGATATAATCAGGATGTAGTGAAACTAAGCTACTGCTCAAACTGGGGCGTACAATTTCTATAAAAATCTTCAAAGAAACACCGTGGTAACTATTACCAGGAGTTACTGTTGTTGAGTCTAGAATACTTATTTATACATGCTGCCCACAACATCTTACATAGGAGTTCGACTCACAGTTTTTCAGTTTGTTCTGAATCAGAGTGATCCTCAAATTTCAGCCATTCTATAGATTCCATCATATCTGAACTCAACTACTGAATAAATGCAGATGCTTGTCCTTTGGCCTTAATAACATTACTCAGATGTCTGAAATATATAGAGCTGAACAACATGCTCAACCTGAATATAATAAACATGAGGTAGAAGGAGTATAAGCCTCACCATCCCGAACACTTGATAGAGATTCCCTCACTGCTTTACAGACTGCAAATATACAAGATTCCACCTACATAGTTCAATATAAGAGATTTGTAAAGCTAAAAAAAACAGCAGACGAATAAAGTGTCAAAAGGATATAATGTCAGAAAAAATTCGAGAGTATAGAATCTGTATACTTTTTTTATGTTTGGCATCGAATCCACAACCATCAAAAAACTAAATGGCAAGATCTTGTTCAGAAGAGGTAAGGCAATGCCTTGACTTTATTCTTCATTAAAACAACATTCACGATTTCTGTGTATACTACTTGAACATCATTCAACATAAATACGTGACATAAAGAAAAAACAAAGAGTTGCAGCTGAAGTCTTATTTATGAGGTGAGATATTCACAGTGAACTTTGGGGCTCACGAAATTATGGTTTTTCCATGTGAATATCCAGAGTAATATATACACTTATCAAAGGCAACAACATTACCCATACGAACTAAACAACCCAAGCATATACGCATTGAGATACTTATATTTATGCTTTCTAATTTGTCGAAGTTCACTACAATGATCAATCAGCCGGCAATATATTTTAAGGAAACATAATCATCACGTCAAGATATTCTGAAATTAGAAATCCAAAAGAAAAAAAGGCCTCAATAAAACCTGTAGAATGGAGGATAAGGCCAGAAATACCCTTGAACAGGTGGAGCAGACTGAGAGCGACAAAGAATGAGGCTGCTGGCGGGCGTCGGGCGTCGAAGCAGCTGACAAGTGATGAACCAAGAGCGGCCGACGAAAGAAAAACCATGGTAAATGCCTCAAATTGCAACGTTGGAGAAAGTAACATTACTACGTGAGATAAAACATTGAAGATGAAATCAATTGAGATACCCATGTGAATAACAACAAAAAAAAAGAAGATCACAAAAAATCATAAAATAATCGCACAAAAAGAGACAAAAAATTACAAACTCATGGGATCTGGAAGAAGAAAAACCTTGATAAATGCTTGAAATTACAACGGTGGGGAAAAGGAACAACAAGACATAAAAGGAATCATTCGTAGAAAAGAAAACTTAATAAATGATGAAGCAGGAGCGACCACCAACAAAAGAAAAAATAAAGAAGAAATAAGAAACCTCCAGATGAAGAAACGCAATTTTGACGAAAGGGCAGTTCACCCTCTTAAAGCATTATGAATATTGCAATAATTACAACTCTAAATAAAGTCATTAACAAGAGACTATATGCCAGAGAGTAATTATTTGTTCCTCGAACAAATAAGCAAACATGCGATTGAAGCAAGAAGACATCTCTCCTTTAATACCATAGTACTATTGTAATACCCGTAATTCCGATTTCCGGTAATTTCTTTTTTTCGGTGAAAGTCCATTTTGGAGACTCGCTCATGACCGTTTCGTTATTCCGAGAATGATTAATTCCGCACTTTTGTCATCCGAGTTCGTTTCGGTGTCGTTTTGTTGAGTTCCGTGCTTTTTGGCGACTTTTCCGCACTTGAGTTCGATTCTTGCGAATCTCGTTCGAAACTGCTGTTTCGAGTTTTCCGTAAGTCCGTTTAACTTTGTTAGACGTGTTGTGATCTTCGGTTTGGTTATTCGATCACGTATCGTGATTTTCGGACGTTTCGGGCCATTTTCATAATTTCCCAAAGTTTGGGGTAATTACTTTCCGTTGTCGAATTTTGAGACTTCGGGTGGTCGGAATTGTGTGTTCTCTTAGTGCTCGAATTTGTCTTTGCGAGTACTTCGTAACCATATCTTCGATTCATTTTCAAGTTCGGGTTTCGGGGTCGTTCGGGCCGTCGGAGTGGCCACGACCGAGTCACGGCCGGAGCAGGGCCTGGCCGAGTTACGGTCGTACGTGCTCGGCAGACTTGGATGGACGAATGCCGATTACGGTCGTAAGGCGTGATCGGGTACGGTCGTACGGGCACTGGGCATCTTCCGGACGAAGGCCGGTTACGACCGTAATGTGTGCCAGTTACGGCCGTAAGTGGTCAGCAAGTGTTGGGCTGGTTTTTGACGAATGCCGGTTATGGCCGTAAGGGCCTGCCGAGAACGGCCGTATGGGCTGAGTTACGGCCGTAAGGCACTGCCGGTTACGGCCGTAAGCGTCCGGCAGTGTCCGGCTATATAAGGCCTAACAGCCCGTTTTTGTTCATTTCTTCACTTTTCTTGCGGCTATCGGACGGGTGCGACGGAAAATAGGGTTCTTGGTCGATTCTACTCAATTCCAAGGTATTTTGGAAGATTATTGTTGATTATATCATCATTCAATCCATGTTCTTCGTCGAATCAAGGTATATTTCTTGATTTTCCTTCAAGTTGACTTTTTTGGGGAATTATTCTTGATTTCGATTCTAGTCCGATTTTGATACATCGGTTAGCGTAGTATGATGTTATTAATCATGTTTCACGGATTGTATATCCATATATCGAGTTTGTTTAACTCGATTGACGATTCGAGTGTTCTTGGGAGTTATTGAACATTTAGTGTTCGATTAAATGCCCCAATGAGTTCCTTTGGATAGTTTGTTGGGATTTCCATTGTTTTCGGCCTTGATTCTCGTCGTAATCATGTTTTGTTGTTCCTTACGGAGGATTATAGGTGCTCGAGGATTCCGATGTTGAATCTCGTTGGTGATTGATGATTCGTGTGATGTTTTCCCGTAGTAATTTCGGTGCTATCGCGTTCTTGATAGTGGTCGGGCGTTCGGGGCTGTTCGACCGCATTCCATACTTCGTCTTGTTAGGAATGTGGTTCCTAGGCAAGTACCTTGTCCATATTATTCTTTTTTTGTGGATATGATAATTAGTGATCGTCTCTATGTGTTTGTTTGATCGTTTGATTTGAACTTTCAAAAGATTCGGTTTAGCCTCGTTAAGGGCCCATTTTCAAAACGCGTGTGTTTTATGAACGGTGTGTTTTGAGGAATTGATTATGATTTGATTGTTTTAAATGTTGAGGGATTTGGTGATACCCCTGTTGTTTAAAGTTATGAAATCATGTATTCCGTGTTAATTGTGTCGTTTGTGTTTTGAAGAGTTTGGTATTGGTGTCGGATAAGTGGCTATCTCTAGTAAGTATTCTTGATGAACTTACATTCTTAGCATATTAGTATTGCATGAGTAACGTGTGTGTGTGTGTATGCTCAATATGGGTTAGATCCGATGGGGTCTCGGTAGGGGTCCACGGAGGGGTGGATCCGCGAGCTTGCTTTTAACCACTATGGGTTAGATCCGATGGGGTCTCGGTAGGGGTCCACGGAGGGGTAGATCCACGGTTAATTGTGGTGTATTTCACAAATGTGATTTGATTATGGCATTTTCGGAAATGAGTGCTTTTGAACGGTTTTCATGATTGCATGCATCGACTAAGTATGTAAGAGGTAAGTTGTTCGTTTGGCTTACTTGGTTAGGATGGCACTAGAGTATTTTTTCGTATGTGTTTAATCGTTTAATTATGGGGTTTTGATGTCGGAAAACGAACCTTGCTATCTTTCTCGTGTACTGTGATTTGATGTAATTTGGGACTAAAATCCCAACGGTTTTGTAAAGGTCATATTACGGAAAATAAACCTTCGGGGCGGTGACCCCACTCGTATTTCGAGTTTTGGAAAGAGACGGATTCGATAATCCTAAATTATTTTCTATTAAAACTCCCGAAGGCATATCAAACCATTTTGTAAACTATTTCCCTTGATTGGTGATTCTCTCAGTTTTTAGAAAGTTTTACTCAAACTCTTGCCTCGGGAAGTACTTTCTTATTATGTTGGAATCTTTAATGATTCTTGATTGTTATTATTCTTGGAACTTGAATTGTATGGCTCGTATTTGCACTTTGTACTTGCACTAGCAAAATAGTGGAATTTTACTAACCCCCGAGTAATCGGGGGGTGGATGTCTGTATTGCATTCAGGTTTTGGAGCATAGCATAGGGTCGGCACGAAGGATGATGAAAGATGAACGATACTAATCACACGAGGGCCCGTTGATGTCGTATTGGTTTAGTTGTATTTTATTTTTCGCTGCAGTATTCTTTCCCCGTTGTACGGGAGTGTGTTGTACTCGACCCCTGCATGGGCATGTGTTGTGATTGAGTTGTATGTATTTATTGAAAGACCAAATCGGTATACTGAGTCATTTTAGCCTTAAGGGCATTGTTGAGATGTTCGATGTTGTTACCAGCCTGGTAGATCCTTGAGGAAAGGTTCTACGGCGTGTAATATCCCTGAGCGGATTTGGGGGTGTTAAATAAATGGTATCAGAGCTTAGGTTGTGGAAACCTAGGCTGTCGGGTTTAGTGGTGTCTGTTGAGTTTTTGTCTCATCAGATTTTGTCTGACTGAGTCGTGTCGCGACGCGTCGTCTGAGTTGGTTGGTCGTGATTAGTATCGTGAGGCGATCATCACCTTCGTGCGACCTGTGGATGTAAGTCTCCCTTCTTTGTGTTTGTGCCTCGTCTGATGCGAGCTACTGGTATGATTATGTGTTAATTGACGGAATCCTCTTATGGATTTTGATTTCGTTATATGTGGTTATTTGACTCTCATATTTCGTTCATATGAGGAGTAGTGTTGCTGGATTATGCATGTTGGACGATATTTCTTTTATCCGTTGCGCGAGTTCTTTTGTAATGGCTTTCGGTAGTTTACCGACTGAGTTTTATTTCGAAAACTGATTCCCTTAACCGAGTTTTTGGCATTATGGCCTTGGTCGTTTTGGCGAAATTCTTGTGACGGTATTTAGTATTTTGTAAATGGCTTTTGTGAGTTTTTGAAATATTACCGTCATCGGCCTTTTGGCGTTTTTGTAAATGGTTTTTAGCCTGGTGGGTTCCGGCGTGGGACCCACGGTGCTATAATGTTCTGTGTAATTACCTGAAATTTTTGGGCATTCTAGCCCATTGAATTATCTTTGAAAACCTTGAGTATCTTAGAAAATAAATTTCGAGACGTACTTTTAAAATGAATTATTTTCTCGTGGTACATCCAAGGTACCACAATATGTTTCAAAATTCTTCTACCTCGAGGACCAAAATGTCTTGAGATATTTCAATGTTTTAGAAACACTTTTACTTAGACCCGAGGGTCGAATATTCGGAAAGTTTTTCACTAAGAGAAAGTGTCCTCATTTTTATCAAATGCGAAATGGTTCTCCAAAGTCTCGATAACGATGTTTCACGTTTGTACTTTTTGAAAGGTGATACTCAAGAGCAACCGGTGTTTTTCTAAATTATTTTCAAAAGGAGGTTTTCGTTTTTAAAACCTATCCATTTCCGTTTGAGGGCTGGATATGTATGTATGATGTTCGCGTTGTCGTTATGATGTTTGCTCCCGAGTATGATCGAATTGGTGGCATGAACGTCGAGGCGTTGCCACGCATTTGTTGTACTAGCCCTCTGTGAGAGGTGTGAACTGGTGTTTACTGTTTATCCCCTCGTGGTGATTTGCATGTTGTCGCACGAGTGTGAGTTGTTAAAGCTTAGATTTTGTGCGTTCATGCACATGGGTGATTGTTTCATGATGGTTGTGATTGCATGTTGGCTATCGTTCGGGCTGTTGTAATCGTCGAACGATGCCGTTGTTGTTGTGATTTTTGTATGTGTTGATGTGTTATGCTGAGTTGGCATCTCCGGTATGTTGTTTTGCGGTGTTATGTTCCATTGTATCTAGCATCTGTATTTTCGGTATGCCGAGCCGAGGCATTTCAAACGTATTGTGCCGGGGGCATGGACGTGCAAATTGTCCTTCTCGTCAGTAACCCTTTTCAAGTGTGGACCCGAGAGACACAGGATTCAGTTTTGCGAATTGGCTACCGAGACTTTCGGAGTTCGTGCTTCAGCATAGATATCAGGATCGGCTCTGAGAGGACCAGGGGAGATTTTTCTGTCGGTTGCTTTTTGTGTTGTTACCTTGTTTCCATTGTTGTGAGTTGCGGGGACGACATTTCTTTTATAATAAGTCAAATGTAATACCCGTATTGTTTTTGGACTTCTGCATTTCCTCTTTCTCAAGTCTATTGACTCGCTCGTGTTCGTTGATACTTTCTGAACTTGTTCTGTATTTCGGTTTCATTGTTCGAACGAGTTGTGATCTTGTTTTGGTTCGATCTGGTTATCGCTGTGACTTTTTTGAGTTCGGTTCAATTCTTGTGAACCTTGTTCAGAAGTAACATCTTTTGGTTCCACTAATTCTTTTATTCGAAGTGGATCGGATTTGGAACTTCTGTATTTTTGACTCTTTTGACTCGTTTATGTTCGTTGAAATTTTCTGAGCTTGTCCTGCCCCTTGCTTTTGTTGATCGAACGAGCGTGGTATTGTTTCGGAATAACTCGTTTGTCGTTGTGACTTTTCAATTTCTATTCCCTTTCCTGTGGATCTTATGTGAATGCACATGTTGTTGTTTTCACCGGATCATATATTGTCTCGAGTCGAGATGTGAACCTTGGAGTTGTTGTTTGAATTTTATTGTTCTTCGTGATTCGAACATGATTGTTCGATTTTTGTTGTCTCGATTGTTGTGGTTCGATCGTTTGATTGTTCAGTTTTTGTTGATCTCGTTTCGTGATTGTTGAACATTCAGACTCCTTCGTAATTCCCTTAAGTTTGGGAAATTAGCCTCGTTTCGATCTTCCAGCCCTTGGGCGGTGGAATTCCGTATTTGTTCAGCGTTTGGCTCGCGTTTTGATTAATGAACCGTTGGGTTGGTCAATCGTATTGATTTTCGTTCGTTGTGTTTTGCGATTGTTCGGATAATCGACTTGATTGTACTATCTGTTTGATGACACTTGTCACTTGTTGATTTTATTATGTCTCTACCGGTGGCGTTGTGTTAGTCGTCGTGGAGCGTGTTTTCACGCCGTATGTTCCTTTGCGTTGCTTGTAACGTTTCGCCGATGGGCATAAGTTACGCGTTTCTTGTGTACCTTGTTGAGTTTTCCTGGCGGGACATTGCTTCTCCCTACTTGTTTTAAGTTTCGGGACGAAACTTCTTTTAAGGAGGGTAGTGTGTAATACCCGTAATTTCGATTTCTGGTAATTTATTTTTTTCGGCAAAAGTCCGTTTTGACAACTCACTCATGACCGTTTCGTCATTCCGAGAATGATTAATTCTGCACTTTTTGTCATCCGAGTTCGTTTCGGTGTCGTTTTGTTGAGTTCTGTGCTTTTTGGCGACTTTTCCGCACTTGAGTTCGATTCTTGCGAATCTCGTTCGAAACTGCTGTTTCGAGTTTCCCATAAGTCCGTTTAACTTTGTTAGACGTGTTGTGATCTTCGGTTTGGTTATTCGATCACGTATCGTGATTTTCGGACGTTTCGGACCATTTTCGTAATTTCCCAAAGTTTGGGGTAATTACTTTCCGTTGTCGAATTTTGAGACTTCGGGTGGTCGGAATTGTGTGTTCTCTTAGTGCTCGAATTCGTCTTTGCGAGTACTTCGTAACCGTATCTTCGATTCATTTTCAGGTTTGAGTTTCGGGGTCATCTGGGCTGTCGGAGTGGCCACGACCGAGTCACGGCCGGGCGGGGCACAGCTTTGGCGAAATTCTGGCCGTAAGGTGCGATTCTGGCCGTAAGGCGTGATCGGGTCTGGCCGTGCGGGCATTGGGCATCTTCCCGACGAATGCGATTCTGGCCGTAATGTGTGCGATTACGGCCGTAGTAAGTGGTCGGCAGTCTTTGGTAGTTTTTGGCGAATTCGATTCTGGCGTAAGGGCCTGAAATGCGGTCATATGGGCTGAGTTACGGCCGTAAGGCACTGTCGGTTACGGCCGTAAGCGTCCGGCATTGTTCGGCTATCGGACGGGTGCGACGGGAAATAGGGTTCTTGGTCGATTCTACTCAATTCCAAGGTATTTTGGAAGATTCTTGTTGATTATATCATCATCCAATCCATGTTCTTCGTCGAATCAAGGTATATTTCTTGATTTTCCTTCAAGTTGACTTTTTTTGACTTTTTTGGGGAATTGTTCTTGATTTCGATTCTAGTCCGATTTTGATACATCGGTTAGCATAGTATGACGTTATTAATCGTGTTTCACGGATTGTATATCCATATATCGAGTTTGTTTAACTCGATTGACGATTCGAGTGTTCTTGGGAGTTATTGAACATTTAGTGTTCGATTAAATGCCCCAATGAGTTCCTTTCGATAGTTTGTTGGGATTTCCGTTGTTTTCGGCTTGATTCTCGTCGTAATCATGTTTTCTTGTTCCTTACGGAGGATTATAGGTGCTCGAGGATTTCGATGTTGAATCTCGTTGGTGATTGATGATTCGTGTGATGTTTTCCCGTAGTAATTTCGGTGCTATCGCGTTCTTGATAGTGTTCGGGCGTTCGAGGCTGTTCGACCGCATTCCATCCGTCGTCTTGTTACGAGCGTGGTTCCTAGGCAAGTACCTTGTCCATATTATTCTTGTTTTGTGGATATGATAATTAGTGATCGTCTCTATATGTTTGTTTGATCGTTTGATTTGAACTTTCAAAAGATTCGGTTTAGCCTCGTTAAGGCCCCATTTTCAAAACGCGTGTGTTTTGTGAACGATATGTTTTGAGGAATTGATTATGACTTGATTGTTTTAAACGTTGAGGGCTTTGGTGATACCCCTGTTGTTTAAAGTTATGGAATCATGTATTCCGTGTTAATTGTGTCGTTTGTGTTTTGAAGAGTTTGGTATTGGTGTCGGATAAGTGGCCATCTCTAGTAAGTATTCTTGATGAACTTACATTCTTAGCATATTAGTATTGCATGAGTAACGTGTGTGCGTGTGTATGCTCAATATGGGTTAGATCCGATGGGGTCTCGGTAGGGGTCCACGGAGGGGTGGATCCGCGAGCTTGCTTTTAACCACTATGGGTTAGATCCGATGGGGTCTCGGTAGGGGTCCACGGAGGGGTAGATCCACGGTTAATTGTGGTGTATTTCACAAATGTAATTTGATTATGGCATTTTCGGAAATGAGTGCTTTTGAACGGTTTTCATGATTGCATGCATCGACTAAGTGTGTAAGAGGTAAGTTGTTCGTTTGGCTTACTTGGCTAGGATGGCACTAGAGTATTTTGTCGTATGTGTTTAATCGTTTAATTGTGGGGTTTTGATGTCGGAAAACGAACCTTGCTATCGTTCTCGTGTACTGTGATTTGATGTAATTTGGGGCTAAAATCCCAACGGTTTCGTAAAGGTCATATTACGGAAAATAAACCTTCGGGGCGGTGACTCCATTCGTATTTTGAGTTTTGGAAAGAGACGGATTCGATAATCCTAAATTGTTTTTTATTAAAACTCCCGAAGGCATATCAAACCATTTTGTAAACTATTTCCCTTGATTGGTGAGTCTATCAGTTTTTAGAAAGTTTTACTCAAACTCTTGCCTCGGGAAGTACTTTCTTGTTATGTTGGAATCTTTGAGGATTCTTGATTGTTATTATTCTTGGAACTTGAATTGTATGGCTCGTATTTGCACTTTGTACTTGCACTAGCAAAATAGTGGAATTTTGCTAACCCCGAGTAATCGGGGGGTGGATGTCTGTATTGCATTCAGATTTTGGAGCATAGCACAGGGTCGGCACGAAGGATGATGAAAGATGAACGATACTGATCACACGAGGACCCATTGATGTCGTATTAGTTTAGTTGTATTTTATTTTTCGCTGCAGTATTCTTTCCCCGTTGTACGGGAGTGTGTTGTACTCGATCCCTGCGTGGGCATGTGTTGTGATTGAGTTGTATGTATTTAATGAAAGACCAAATTGGTCTACTGAGTCATTTTAGCCTTAAGGGCATTGTTGAGATGTTCGATGTTGTTACCAGCCTGGTAGATCCTTGAGGAAAGGTTCTACGGCGTGTAATATCCCTGGGCGGATTTGGGGGTGTTACAACTATGCACAATGAGGGAGAAACACTAATCCAATTCGAGTAATGACCAATCAGCAACTTATAAGGAACTGAAAGATGAGAACCTTAAAAGAAACTAATCATATAACAGGAAACTATCAAACAAACAGTGTGGATATATCAAAATTCCAACATATACAAATCTTATTATGTGCTAAACTCAGTGGTAATTACCCAAGAACAATTTGGTAAGTTCAGTGTGGTACTCCACGAAACAAAACTTGAATAGATAAAAAGGACAGAAGGAAAACCACCACCTATAGAGAATAATAAATCTGAAAAAAATCGAAGCTTTGATTTCCTATAGCAATCAAAACATACACTTGATAAACCTTGAAAATGCAATGGTGGAGAAACGGAACAACAACACGTCAGAAGAATCATCCGTATAAACGAAAACCTGATAGATGATGAAAAGGAAGCAGCCGCCGAAAGAAAAAATAATCAAAACATACACCTAAAAAAACAGAACCCCTAACATATGTAAATAACCACACCCAGATGATAGAATAGTACAACCCCTTGAAGATCAATGGAAAGTAAAATCTCAAAATTGAGAGAGGAGAAAATGGTGGTACATGGGGTGCAGGAGCTCGATGTGATGGGAATTGGGGGCGCCGGTCGGCAGCTTTCAGTGAAGCGGGATGATTTATTATTGAACCTTGTATGGAAATTGGGAACTGAATGAACGGTGGGCAGGAGAATAAGAAATCAAGTTGGCAATTGAAGAAGAAAGGAAGAAACGCTAAAGAAAGAGAAGGGAAAGTCGCCGGATGAAGAAATGCGATTTCGACCATCACCGGCATACCCTCCAGTAGGAAATGACTTATATATTTTATGAATATATTTATAAGAAGTAGTAAAATGGGTAAGTATGTAAATAATTAGTTTTTTATTCCCATTACATTAAATTATATCACTCTTCAAAACTTCGTTGCTCGTCTGATATAGCGGAATTTATTTTTAACAATTCAAATTTATATTTTTGTGAAAAATAAAATTTATGTTGTTTTATAGTTTTAAAATTCTAACTATTCCGTCTTTGAGAAGAAATTTCAAAACAAAAAAAATATTGAAGAAAATTTATTATGAACTAAGAAAAAATCATGTAATTTATCTAGGTATTAAAAAAAATAATATTCATTGTGCAAGAGGCAGGAATAACGTTAATCTCAATTGAATTTTAAAGTGAATTTTTGGTGAATAAAATAAATATTAAAAAAATTGAGAAGGTGAACGATTGTTTTGGAAAAAATAGGATGATCATTATTTTTTATTTTTTAATATGCATTATATTTATGTAGAATTAGAATTAATTTTAAACAGGTTCTTGAAATATTTTGGTAGATTTATGATATAATGATTTCTTTTTTATTTCGTATTTTTACTATTTTTTATTTTGATATATAGGACTTAAGTATATATAACATAAAGTTGTTGTGTCATATTATCATTTAATTTATTTGACCAAGTGGTGGAAACTTGTATATGTTGCTTAATCAAATTCTGCATGCTACAATTTATTTATTTCTTTTTTATTTCATATTTACTATCGATACTGATATACTGATACATAAGCAAACGAAGTACCGTAACATTGACATATGACAATCACATCATGAAAAACAGCAATGTAGGTTCAGCATGGAGATTAGTCTTGATATTGGTCTCATGGGCCCATTTATCGTACTCTACAAATCGGCCCTTAACCCTGGCAGCCCATCTCCTAACCTTGGCAGCCCAATCATTTGTTAACATGGCAGCTCAACACCCTATGATCTATTTATGTCATCTTGGGTCTTGGCTGTACTCTACAAATTGGCCCTTAACCCTGGCAGCCCATCTCCTAACCTTGGCAGCCCAATCATTTGTTAACCAGGCAGCTCAACACCCTATGATCTATTTATGTCATCTTGGGTCTTGGCTGTTCTTCTACTTAGCCTCGACACTACGGTTTTTTCCCATTTCACTTTCCAGGCCCTTTGTGAATCGTTTTTTCATCTCTGCAACTAAACCTATTTACTCCCATAAATTGAGTCCTCGGCCTAGGGATAGGGGTGTTCAAAAATATTCGATATTCGATATTCGATCCGAAATATCTGAAAATCTGAAGTTCTGGATATCCGAAAATTCGGATATTCGAAGTTCGGATATCCAGAACTTCGGATTCGGATATCGGATAGTACTTTTCAGAAAAATCGGATATTCGGATATCCGAAATATCCGAAAAATCTTAAAATTTTTATTTTTTTATATTTTAAATAATATAAGGTATTCGGATATTCGGATATCCGATATCCATATCCGAAGTTTTTTTCGGATATTCGGATATCCGATATCCAAATCCGAATATTTTTTTCCGAATATATGGATATCCGAACATAATTCATATTTTTTCCGGATATTCGGATATCCGATATCCGTATCCAAAATTTCGGATATCCGAAAATCGGATATCCGATATTTCGGATACGGATATCGGATATCAAAATCTACTATCCGAATTTTCGGATATCCGAAAGTCCGGATATCCGATTTTGAACACCCCTACCTAGGGATGTCAATGGGTCGGGTAGGGTATGAGTATGCCTCCTCCATATCCTACCCTATTTGATTCGGATCGGGTTCGGGTATTACCCATCGGGTAATTGGGTACTCACTGGGTATTCGGGTACCCGTATACCCTATATTTAAGAATGTAAATATTTTTTAATATATATCATATATACATAAAATGTAATTAATAAATGTAATTTAGTATGGTAAAAATCAAAATATAACGAGGCATTATCCAACCCGTGCGATGCACGGGCTTTGGTTGAATATCTACGTGTTTTGTACGTAATGTTGGGGCAGACGGTTGAATGAGCAGATGACAGAATTTAAATGCCTTTTAGAAAAGTTTATATATTTTTTTATTGTTATTGTCCTTTTATTTTAGTCTATGTGATTAGTTATATGAAATGAGGCTTTACTAACCCGTATGTTGCTCCGGGGTTGTTTTTGGTTTATTTAACCCGTGCGATGCACCCATTGTATCTAAGATTTCATAGTTAAAATTTAATCATCTTGTAATTTGTACTATCATTTAAAAGTTCATTTTAATCACCTTGTGTATTAAAAGATGCATTTGCATTGTGATGTTTATCATAACTTTTGTATTTAAATTAGTTTATTTACATTAAAAGTTACAATTAAAATAGTCTCTTCATATATTTACAATTAAAAGTTACAATTAAATCCCCCTTCCACATTAAATTAAGGGGGATAAGTATTATATAGTATAGATATTTTATATAATAATATATATAATATAATATAATATAATATAATATTTATGTATAATATATAATAAACATATATTTATATAATTCAAACGGGTACGCGGGTCGGGTAATCGGGTCGGGTAATCGGGTAATATACTATACTCATACCCTATCCGTACCCGATCATAAAATTTCGGGTTCGGCCGATACCCGACTCGATTTCGGGTTTATCCGATGGATAGGATCGAGTACGGATAAAATTGACATCTCTACCTTGGCCGAAATGGAGCGGAGAAATTCTTTTTGTGAAGTTAAAACGTTCAATTGTTTTTCATGAGTTTAAGGTGTTCAGAGTGATATTTGAATGGATCTTGGTTTTATTGCTGGTAATCTTGAGCTTGGTGCTGCCGGTCTCGTGCCTCTGTGTCTGTTCCTTTAAATTTACTATTATTGAAAGGAACATCGTCCAGTCTATCAGGAAATCTAGGCCTACATAATTGAAAGAGGGTTTCATTTACCAAGATCTATTTATTTACACTTTACTGGCTTATTAACAATCCTAACTTATTTTGCTCTATTTTTTGCTTCGTGCAGAAGAAGTCGTATGGTAAATTTCGCCCATTTTTGATGGATCCGAGGCCCGAGACTGTTTGGAGATTATTGTTGCTGCCCTGGTTCATAGTTAAAGTTATCTGTTAATTATTTAGTCGCTTGTATTCTTTAATCTCCCGTCTTGTAAGTAAACTATCTGTAAGAGTCATATGTGTTAGTCGGCTAATTTGTATTCGATATTCTTACGGTAATTGGATCGATACGCAACAGTCATATTTGTTGTCCGCTAAATTTTTGGGACCTTTCTATGGCAAAGGTGATTTTTCAATATGGCAAGAAAATAAAAGGCATTTTTGGACCTTTCCTACAAACTCGAAGGCCGGAAATGAATTTGCTTATTCATAATTAAGCAAATCAAACCAAACCAAACCAAACATACCTAGTATATCCCGCTCAGAGTCGGGTTTGGGGAGGGTAAGATGTACGCAGACCATGCCCTTATTTTTTACGGTAGGGAGGCTGTTTTCGTGAAGACCCCCAACTTAGTGCACAACAAAGTATAGAGTGATCTAAACAAAGAAGCCTATAATTCGAAAAAGCTCAAAACCATACCTGAGCCCATAACTTAATTCACATGAGACTTATGTAAGGGGATTTTGGCAACTACACTCTCGATAAACGCTGCTCTAACAGAAGAGAGGTTGACTCTGCGCTTAGCTACCTGTAAAAAAATAAACCACACGCAAAAGCTGTAACACCCCAAACTAGGCGGATATTACAGTGCCGTGAATCCCCGAGTGTGACCCACCAGGCAATGAAAATGATGAATTAAATAATATAATTGTGGTACCGAACCACATTATATTGCCAAGTACTCCGATGAGGAGTTTAAGTACAACACACCAGGACAATACCGAATACTAGTATATTTTATATGAAGATAAAATACACCACCCTGAATAAATAAACATCTCAAACGGAATTTGCAGCGGAAAATACAAATGACGGAAATAATCGAAATAGTGAAAATGGTGAACAAACGGAATGATGGGGCCCCCTACTAGTATCACTGGGACTCGTCGCCGTCTACATGCTCTTCCGTGCCTTTGCCTTGCCGTGACTGAAAACAAAATCCCCAAGCCGGGCCATACGTAACAACAATCCTCTAGAGTTGAAATTTCACAATCATGAATTAACTGAAGTTATGAAATATTCTTAATTCTGAATTACGCTGAAGAGGAGTATCATAGTACGCCCGTAATGTTCTGTGCAAGTGTACAAGACGAATGACCGGACACACCCGTCCTTGTACCTAATTAGTCTCACGGAGGTAAGCGTTACCGTGTGCACGGTCCAATGTATCGGTGAACCCAATACATGACCATCGTGTGCCCGACTAAAAATTCCACACAGCCACACCCGGCCACGCAATATGAACCCGGAAGGTCACATGAACGAGAATGACCATGATGAATATCAATGACTAATAATTAGACAAGGCCAAGATGACTCACCGATATGAAAGTAATAGTGACGTGATTGATAACTCAATGAAATGATTTGGAACCGTCGTTCCTCGTGAATGAAATGATTATTCGACAATCACAAGTCTCAAAATGATTAATATTATGATGAATGAATTATGATTATGAGCAACCAACAACAAAAGGAATGAGTATCCTTTTAACCGAGTAAGAATTAACTTACACAACAACGATGAAGAATGTCCGTCCACGAACAACGTCTAATCGAGATACGGTCCGCTTGAACAACCTTGAATAACAATAATTACCAACAATCGCTCAATACACGTATCAAGCAACAAAACACGACTAACCCAAAGGTTGAAACAACGATAATCAAACTCATAGGGCATTCCAACGAATACATAACCAACCACACAACTTGAAAATATCGATCCGAATATGTCGAACCCAACACCAAATTGAGTATTTCGAACTAACAAAACACTTCAATGATATCAATAATCCATTAGGAATCCATAATTCATGATTACAACAACATCAATCGGAAAATCCCCAATTAACCGAAGTCAACCCCAAGGGTTCTTGAAATAATTCCGAAAATAACCATTAAATCCATAGGAATATATTTATCCAAGGTAGATAATCCATATCTAACATATTCCAATGATAATCCAAGCTTACACGAAGAAATCGGAAGGAAAAACCCAAAAATCCGAAATTCTAGATCCAAGAGGTTAATACCTTTGATTCGATGTTTTGGAGATGATGAAGTGATGATTAATCCAACTCAAAGACTTGAAGATGATGATTGATGATTACACCTTGAAGAATACTCTCTAAATCGCCCAGAACCGACGAGAGGAATGATAATAGAGTGATAAATGACGAACTCAAGCTAACTGTCCAATATATAGTCAATCCAGGTTAGCGTGCGCTAGCCCTTATGCATAGCGTGCGCTAACGGGTAATTTGGGTAGTCCAGTACCCACTGTCCGAACACGGTAGCGCGCGCTACATACCTTTTTGTAGCGTGCGCTACGGCCATATCATTAGCGTGCGTTAATGCTCATAGTTAGCGTGCGCTAACGAATAATTTGATGCCTAGTACTGGAATCCAGAAACTGCCTGTCCTCTGATCTGACCTCGATAGCGTGCGCTACAACCATTGTTTAGCGTGCGCTATAATATCGATTGCGCACGCTAAAAACAACACATAGCGTGCGCTATGAATTAATCCAGTGCAGTCCAGTAGCCACTGGACTCAACCTGATCTGTCCTTAGCGCGCGCTACACCACATATTAGCGTGCGCTACTACAACCCACTAGCGCGCGCTACTTACCATTCGTAGCGTGCGCTACTTATAACTCACCTGCAGTCCAGTACCTTCCGGTGCGGCCAGGGTAACCTTAGCGTGCGCTAAAGCTGAGTGGTAGCGTGCGCTACCTATACCCAATTAGCGTACGCTAAAAGGAGTACGTAGCGTGCGCTACTCCTCACGCACAGCTCGCAACGAAAATGACAATGATGATAAACACGGCACGAAACTCCAATCAGATTAGTGATGACTGACGATTGATACACGATACAATTACTCTGAATGATGAATACCATGACTGAATATGAGTGACAAATGATTAATAATGAGTGAAAATTACTGCGTATCAATTACTGAATGATAAATACTGAATGATAATTACTGAATTACAACCGGGTATTACATACACCCCCCTTAAAATAGTTTCGTCCCCGAAACTAAGGGTCAAACAACTCGGGATAACTCTCCCGCATACTATCCTCGGTTTCCCAAGTAGCCTCTTCGACTCCGTGTCTAGACCACTGAATTTTGACCAAAGGAATCGTCTTATTCCTCAACTGTTTGATTCGTCGTTCTAAAACTCGCATAGGACGCTCCTCATATGAATGATCGTCGGCGATCTCGATTTCGTCGAACTGAAGTATGTGACTCGGGTCGGCAACGTACTTCCGCAGCTGAGAGACATGAAACACATTATGAATTCGGCTCAACGCCGGAGGTAAAGCCAATCGATAAGCTAACTCGCCTACTCGATCCAAAATCTCAAACGGTCCAATGAATCTCGGACTCAACTTTCCCCTCTTCCCAAAACGGAAGATACCACGACTCGGGGATACCTTGACCAACACATGGTCACCAGCCTCGAACTCTAATGGTCGACGACGGTTATCTGCGTATGATTTCTGCCGACTCTGAGCTGTCAACAAACGACTCCTGATCAAAGCTACCTTCTCACGGGCGGCTATAAGCATATCGGGCTCGGTGCCGATTGATTCTGATAAGTCGTCCCAACACAACGGATATCGACAACGACGACCATACAAGGCCTCGTAAGGTGCCATCTTGATCGAAGCATGCCAACTATTATTATACGTGAACTCGATTAATGGTAGTTGGGCTTCCCAATCGTCTTTCCAATCAAGGACGCATGCCCTCAACATGTCCTCTAATGTCTGAATGGTCCTCTCTGATTGCCCGTCGGACTGAGGATGAAAAGCGGTACTGAGATTAAGCTGAGTTCCCATAGCACGATGAACTGATTTCCAAAAATGAGACACAAACCGTCCGTCACGATCGGAAACGATACTTTTAGGAGTACCGTGCAGTCTAACTATCTCTTTGATGAACAGTTGAGCAAGTCTCTCGGGACCCCACGTCTCCTTGATCTCAAGGAAATGAGCTGATTTAGTTAAGCGGTCCACGATCACCCAGATCGTATTCATGCCACGACGACTCGTCGGCAAACTCGTGATGAAATCCATAGAAATGTCTTCCCACTTCCATTCGGGGATAGGAAGAGGTTTGACATACCCACGCCGCCGATGTTCAATCTTAACTTGTTGACAGGTTAAGCATCTCGAAACAAATTCTACGACTTCTCGCTTCATATTACTCCACCAGTAATTTTGTTTCAAGTCCTTGTACATCTTGCTAGACCCCGGATGAACAGAATAAGGGGTAGCATGAGCTTCTTTCAAAATCGAGTTTTTCAACTCGACATTCGCCGGTACGCACAACCGATTCTTAAACCTCAAAAGTCTATCCTCGTGGACCACAAATCCAGGGGCTTTGCCCTGAGCCACATCCTCTCGGATGCGCAAAAATGATGGGTCCGAACCCTGATTCTCTCGGATTGCCTCCTCGAGTGACGATGAAATCTCTAACATACAAAGATGCCCCTGAACTCGCTGAAGCCAGACCTCGATCTCGGGTCTAAGGAATTCCTGCTGAAGCTCCTTCTGAACTGTTAAACGGGCAAGCATCTGCTCCTGAACGGACTTACGACTCAAGGCGTCGGCGACAACGTTCGCCTTGCCCGGGTGGTAGAGGATCTCGATATCATAATCTTTGATTAATTCCAACCACCGTCTCTGACGCATATTTAACTCCTTCGGAGTAAATATATACTTTAAACTCTTATGATTGGTGAATATCTGACAGGTGACGCCATAAAGGTAATGTCGCCAAATCTTCAAAGCGAACACCACGGCTGCTAGCTCCAGGTCGTGGGTCGGATAATTAACCTCGTAAGGTCTCAATTGCCGTGAAGCATAGGCAATAACTTTCCCGTTCTGCATGAGTACACATCCGAGACCCTGTCCGGACGCATCACTATAAACCACAAATCTTTCCGTCCCCTGCGGCAAGGAAAGTACAGGTGCTGACATTAACCGGCTCTTGAGTTCCTCAAAACTCCATTGACACGCGTCGGACCACGTGTATTTCTTATCCTTCCGCAATAAGTTCGTCAAGGGTTGAGCGATTTTAGAAAATCCTTCTACAAATCGCCGATAATAACCCGCTAATCCGAGGAAACTTCGGATTTCCTTAACGTTCTTCGGAGGTAGCCAATCTCGAATAGCCTCCGTCTTCTGAGGGTCGACACGAACTCCGTCTGATGAAATTACATGTCCGAGAAAAGTCAATTCAGACATCCAGAACTCACATTTGGAAAACTTCCCATAAAGTTGTTCTCGTCTCAACACGTCGAGCACTTGATGGAGGTGCAACTCGTGTTCCTCCCGGTCACGAGAATAAATCAAAATGTCATCGATGAAGACAACAACAAACTGATCCAAAAAGTCGATGAAAACCCGATTCATTAATTCCATGAATACCGCAGGTGCATTAGTCAATCCGAACGGCATAACCACAAACTCATAATGACCATAGCGTGTTCGAAACGCTGTCCTCGCGATGTCCAACTCTCGGATCCGCAACTGATGATATCCAGATCTTAGGTCGATCTTGGAAAATACTGAAGCTCCCTGAAGTTGATCTAAGAGATCATCAATACGGGGTAAGGGATACTTATTCTTGATCGTCACCCTGTTCAACTCCCGATAATCAATACACAAGCGAAAAGAACCATCCTTCTTCTTGACAAATAACACTGGTGCTCCCCACGGGGACGCACTCGGTCGAATATAACCCTTCTCGAACAACTCTTCAAGTTGGTTCTTTAGTTCCTGCATTTCGGTCGGGGCCATCCGGTACGGTGCCTTCGATATCGGGGATGTACCGGGCTCCAACTCAATCATGAATTCCACATCCCTCTGTGGAGGCAAACCAGGTAACTCGTCTGGAAAAACATCGGCATATTCCCTCACTACCGGAATATCCGTCAACATTACTGATGACTTCTCGGTTTTGGTCATATAGCACCAATAACCGACACATCTCTGATTGAGTAATCTTACTGCTTTCATCAAATTAATGACCTTACCAGAACAACCGGGATTACCTCCCTGAAACACACATTCAACCCCATCGTCTGAAATGATAGTGACCATACGCTTACGGACACTAATGATGGCATCATGATGGTCCATCCAATCAATACCCAAGATGACGTCGTCCCTCGGCAAATCTACCACGATTAGGTCCGCTGGCCATACACGACCATGAAACTGAATCGGACAATCAATCTCACGACACGATAATTCGTCTACCATCAGGTAGGCCAATGACATAAGGCTCACAACTAGTAGCACTACCCAGATGTAGTCTACTCAAACATGACTCGGAAATGAATGAATGCGATGCACCAGTATCAAAAAGGGTACACACAGGTTGAGATAGAATATCGAGTGTACCTGAGATCATTCGGGCCTCCGGATCATCGGTCTTCTTCATCTCATAAATCCGGGGCTTGCTAGTCCCAGACCGGACGCTCCGTCTGTGGCTAAAAGCTCCACCTTTAGTCACTCCTATCGTTTTAAACGACGCTGATTGAGTGGCACGATTCAACTAGTGACCGCTTAGGTGCCCGAGATGACGCCGAGTAGGTTTGGAGTCCTTACGGCAAAACGGGCCTTATGCCCAAGAATTCCACAATTATGACATGTGATAGTCCTGTCTCGGACACTTGGTACCGAGGTGACCAAGATCCCCACGATTAAAACAGGTGATGGCCGAACCGGCCGCTCGAGACCGAGATTCCGCGGGTTTAGGCGACACAGAGGTCACTCGGAAAAGCGAGCCCGCACGGGGTTTCTTGAAGGTTGTCCGACCGCCTTGATCGATTACGATTCTTCGATTTCTTGCTAGCGACGAAGGTTGCCGCTTAGCAATTTCCTTAGCGATAAGCTCGTAGGTGAGAGCTTTCTCAATGAATTCGCCAACGTGGTGCAATTATGATTAAGTAATTGAAGTCTCATACGGGGTTTGACCTCTTCTGAAATACTTGATCTTATCCGCCTCTGAATGAATGATGGATGAGGCGAAAGGAAGAAGTTCTGAAATTTCGGCAATGGCGAGAACATCCTCGTCTGGCGAGGAGTCGGGGTGAGTAATTCGGCGACTTGGCCTCTCTGAGTGGGGCCGGATAATACCTCTCCATCATGAGAGTCTTGAACTGATCCCAAGTACAAGATCCTTCGGTGGGCTTCAACGATAACCACCAAGAATGTGCGCTCTTACCCAGGTAGTAAGCCGCAACAGAAACTTTGTGTCCTTCGGGACACTCTACCATAGCAAACAACTTCTCGAAATGCTCGAGCCAATGAATGATATCTGCCGGCTCAGACGAGCCCTCAAAAGTAGGTGGCCTCTGACGAGATATGTCGCCGATGATATTACTCACATTCCTCTCTTGCCTCTGTTAGGAATATGCCCTCGAATGCCACTCAGGGGATGAGAGAGTAAGGGCATTATACTTGTAATTATGGAATAATTAATAAAAAGGCAATACGATTCATTCACTGTTTATTGTATTTCAATTGCATTCTTGACTTGGTAAACATTGAAGTGAAGTCCATGTAAATAAATCGAACATTCCATTCTCGTTATGGGATAAGAGAAAATGTACTGGAAGTGTTTAAAGTTTATTTACGTAAATTGTTCGCAAGTCAATAAACTTAAAATGGGCATTAAGTTTTAATATGACTTGTATAATCGATGCAGGGACGTGTGCACGTCTTGATAGCATAGTTATAAGTATATTAGTGGGGCAGTATACTCGAACACGACTCATACTCGATTCACCACACGGTATTCACTCTCGGAGAGTCGATGACGAATCGAAAGGTTGTGATAGTATACGTGGACCTTTGACTTGAGGGTTCGGTAGAAGATGTGCTGTGACGTTTAGTTTGTCATTAGAGTAGTTAGACTCATTTGCTTAATTCTTGAGTCGACCTCGAAGTGCGGACTATACGGGCAGTAGCGATCTTCTTGTACGCCAAGAAAGGATTCTATCTCTGTTAGTGAGCGGCGAATGTCTATACGGTTAATGGCAAATAAGATCATAAGTCTTTGGCCAAAGCATTACGATATAGTCGTATTAGATACACTATTAATCGGTCGGTCTTGATTTGCATTAACACATGTATAGAGTTTAGTCAACAGTAGGGTTTGACTTTACCGTGACCAAGACTTGACCGGGACATCGATGAAGGGTCTATACGTATATAGTATTCACGACATAATGGTTCGGAATGATCCCTTCATTCGTTCTCGCCTGGGGTTTACAGGCGGCCCGCTAGCCGCTAAGTGCCGCCCGCACTCATTAGTTCCTCTCAATGCCTACCGAGACGGACCTACTGAGTCGCGCATCGGGAGCGTTGACGGATAAATGTGAATTTATTATCTCTCTATTAATATTAGATATTGGATATCTAATTATGATTTATTAGATAAATCAAATATCGGTCTTATGAATTTAAATTAAGTTCTGGGTAATTAATTTAATTCATAAATTATATTTCTTAGAGAAATATATATCTCGTATTTGATATAATTAATTAATTAGATTAATTAATTAATATAAATACATTGATGATTAAAAGGAGTGTATTTAACTGAGTCGTTTGACAAACGTCCGCACACGAGCCGAGTGGCTCGGCTTGTTTTCTAGGAAACTTCCTTGTGGCCACCCACTCCTCATGGCATGGCATGATCTTGCATGTGTGTGGAACTCACTTAGAGTTGAGATTCCCACATAATTGTGAATGATAGTTGTAAAGGAATAATTATTCCTTTATAATATATATATCATTACATTATATATGAGATGAGATGAGATAACAACAAAAACCATTCATACTCATTCATTTTGGAGATCAGCCTGCCGTGAGTTCTTTGAGTGAGGAGAGAGAAAAATTTTCTTCTTCATTTTGTTCATCTTTGAGGTGAAAAGAAGTAAGAAAAATTAAGAGAAAAAATTCCTACAACACTTCCTAGCCGTGTTCTTCATAGAACGGAGTATTGTAGATTTTTCCAGGCAACTTCCGACGCGTGTGAAGTAGAGGCTTTGAATTTTCGGTGCTTGGAACGAAGGGATTTCGTGTTCGGGACGGGATCGTGATCATCGGCTACACTTTACGAAGATTTATTTCAAAGGCTTCAAGGGTATGAATCTTTATCTTCGTATTTATTTTTCGTATATACGTTACTTGATCGATCCTGTTTGGGATTCGTTTTATTTCCATTGCGTATTTCGTTTTATTTTCTAATCCCAACAGTGGTATCGGAGCGAGGTCAATGATATCGTATATACGATTATTTGTGCATTTTGAATGCTTTTGGATGATGATTATGATTTAGAATCATATTTGGAATAATTTTAGATTTTAAATTGTTCATTGTAGCATCACGTTTTTGGAAACGGGCCGAAAAACGAAGAAACGGGGCTGCTGGCAGTGGTGCCGGCAGCACTGCCTGGGCTGCCTGCCCAGGCTGCCGAGCGTGCTCGGCCATGACTCGGCCAGGAGCTGAGAGTGCTCGGCAAGGGGGCCGAGCATGATCGGCCAGTCTGCCGAGCAGTGGCTCGGCCAGGCAGCCCTCGGGTTTTTGGCCCGATTTTGAATCGGGCCGCGGGCTGGGCCTAAATCGGATTGTCCGGGACTCCGTTTTAAGTTTATATTTCGTTTTAATTATTTCCCAAAATTTAAATTGGATTTTATTTTGACTAAATTAATATTTGGAATATTTTGAGTTAAGGGAAATAAATTAAACGAGAATATTATTTTTGGCGGATTACTTGAGCGAATTAAAATGATGATTATTAGTATTAATTTGATTAATATCATTAAAATTGAATAGATTAATTTTATATTGATTGGATTAATATATTAATTGATTATTTAATTTTAATGCCACTTTATATTAATTGGATTAATATAGTAGAAATTGAATAGATTAATTTATATTAAAATTAATTGTTTAATTTCGTTGCCATTACATGTTGTATGGAATCCTTATGTGATGGTGATATAGCTCGTGGACTTAGTTTTTGATTTGTTCGATTCGATTGGGTTGTAAAGGCCGTTTTGAGCCTATTTATTTTTACTAGAAAATTTGTATAGGATGCATTTTTTCAACGATGTAAGTATTATTTTGGGTATGACGAAGACCGAAGACAACCGACCGAGAAGACGAAGAATCGAAGACTGTATTTTTTTTATTTATTGGGTCATTCGCAGCCCGATTTAGGAATTAGGTCCATGAGCTATATGTTGGTAGTAACTAGGTTACTATTTTACATTTTCATTTTGAATGATTGACAAACATACAAGCGCGTATAATTGAATTAATGTGCAAAGTGTAACATTAATCGCGAAATTCTCCACTACAAGCAGGACTAAGTTTGAAAAAGGTTACGAGGTTTCCTACCCTCCATCAAACTCGTAGAAAATTGATACCCGAGCTGGTGTGCTATGCTTCCGAGTTATCGGGGTAGTACATTTGGTAGAGGTTGAAAAATTCTTGAGTGCATTAGATGCCTTCGGTTGGTGATAAATTTCGCCCCTAGAAACCTGATAGGTTGCCGGGTGAGATTCAATAGTCAAACTGATAGACGTTGATGGTCAACAACTTAGATAGTCTAGATTGCCAAGAAACCTGATAGGTTGAGGGCATGAAGACTAGGGGTAAAAGAAGATCAAATCATCCGTCAGACGGGTTGGTGTTAGACACCACTTTATAGAAATTAATTGGCAAGAAACCTGATAGGTTGCGTCTGTTAAAATTTGTAAAGAACTTGATCACCACTAAGAAGTCGATCTAACTATGATTTCCGGATTATAACATGGGAGTGTATAATTAGATAAAATTAGTGGGAGCCGAGACAAGAATTATACAAGCCCTTAAGTTCTATACTCGGTCATAATTAAACAAGTCACTAATTTAATCTTGTCTAAATCTTTGCGAAACGAAATTGAATCTCTCTAAAATGGCTAAAAACCCACTTGCAATACTACTTGAAAAGAATCTCCTAATCGGCCCTAACTTTGTTGATGGTTGCGGAATCGATGATTGTACTCGTATGGAGTCTCGGGATACGTCTTGGGCGGACATTCCACCGACTCCAATCCGGACTAGGGTAATCGGGAAGACATTGACGTCCATGAAAAATGGGTCAAGGATGATGTGCTAGTTCGTGGTTTTATGATGGGCTCAATGACTAATGAGGTGCAGAGAGCGCACGAGAAAATGACTTCGCTGGCGATTCTCGCACACTTGACCGAACTTTATGGAGAGCACGGTAGAATTGCTAGATATGAGATATCAAAGCGGTTGTTTAGTGCTAGGATGAAAGAAGGGAGAAAGTGGGAGACCACGTCCTTAAGATGATCTCTATGATTGAGAGGCTCGAGGTGCTCAACTTTAATATGGATTTATCCCTTCAAATTGATCTCATCCTTCAATCTCTACGACTCTTTCACGCGGTTTGTAATGAATTTCACCGTAATGAAATTACATGCACATTAGCCGGCTAATGAATAAGCCGGTGACGACACGTCTAACATGAAGACTAAACCGAGAGATTTGCTCTTGTGATTTCTTACGGGCCTAAGAGGTCCAAGAACAAGAAGAAAAAGACCTACGAGCGATCTGAACCCAAGAAAGGGGTGCAAAAAGGAAAGGGCAAGGCCTGAAAGGTTCAAAAGGTAGGCGGTCCAAAACCTACGGACAAATGCCTTGAATGCGGTGAGCTGGGCCACTGGCGAAGGACTTGTCCCAAGATTAATGGCGCATCAGGTACGGAACTTTTTGTTTTTGAAACTAATTGTTCCGCTACTGTATATTCTGCTTCATGGATTCTGGATTCAGGTGCCACTTCTCACATTAGTACTATGAATCAGGATCTGGAACGAAGTAGAAAACTTGAAGCTGCGGAAATAATGATCACTGTTGGAAGCGGACAAAGTGTCGAGGCAACCGATATTGAATCAATCCTTCTGGGTTTAGAATCTGGTTTTATTTTGACATTAGATGAAGTACTTGTTTTGCCCAAGGGGCATAAAAACATTGTATCCATTCCAGTCTTGGACCGGAAAGGATTTTGTTTCTTCATTGGCAATGGCAGTTGTAAAATTTATTTTCGAAATAAATTGGTTGGAACAGCTACATTGTTGAATGGTTTATATCATCTGAACATGCAAAATAAAACAGCAGTGAACACTATAACTAGGAAACATGGTAGGCAAGATACTAATCAAGCTCTTAAATGGCACCTTAGACTTGGTCATGTTGGTCAGACCAAGGTTCAGAAAATGGAGAAAGATGGACTTTTAAGTCCATTGGGTGTAGAACCCTATCCAACTTGTGAATCCTGCCTTAGAGGCAAAATGACTAAGTTCCCCTTCACAGGGACTTTTGAAAGGGCTGCCGATAAACTTGGATTGGTGCATACCGATGTTTGTGGTGCTTTAGAAGTAGCCCGAGATGGATATCAATATTTCATAACGTTCACAGATGATCATACTAGGTATGGGATTGTGTACTTAATGAAACATAAATCGAAGCCTTTGCTAAATTCAAAGAATTTAAGGCCCTAGTTGAAAAACAAACTGGATGTCATATCAAAGCACTTGGTCGGACCTAGGTGGCGAATATATGAGCACCGAGTTTGATGAGTTCCTTAAGGAACATGGAATAGTTTCACAATTCACGCCTCCGGGAACCCCACGGTTAAATGGTGTTTGAAAGGAGAAATCGGACTTTGTTGGACATGGTTCGCTCCATGTTAAATTACACCGATTTACCTATTTACTGTGGGGTATGCCTTACTAACCGCCTATATCCTAAATAGATGTCCTTCCAAATCTGTTCCTATCACTCCGCATGAGATGTGGAAGGGTAAGAAACCAAGCCTTAATCACATAAGGATGCGGGGATGTCCACTATGTCAAAAAGGCTAAGGTGGACAAGCTGAAGCGAGGTCCATAAAAGGGCGTTTCATAGGATACCCGGAGGACTCGATGGGTTATCTATTCTACATGCCGAGAAGACCATAGGTCGTTGTGGCATTACAAGCGCACTTCCTTGAGGATGAATTCATTCGGGAAGGTGGCTCGGGTAGAAATATCTCTTTGGAAGAGCATAATGAAACTCCTAAGGAGACATCGATCGGGGATCAAGAACCGAACCTATTGTAACACAACCTCCACTTGAAGGTCGATAGGGTATCTCACTTACGAGAGGTATGGCTATACACATGTCGAGGAACCGGGTCTCCACGACACACCCGATAGCGATGAAAACGACCACTGTCACCTATGACCAAGCGATAGTGGATGTAGACTCGATAAATGGCAAGAAGCAATGGAAGCCGAGATAGACTCGATGCATACCAATCAGTCTGGACTCTAGTAGATCTTCCAGTGGCATGAGGACTATTGGAAATAAATGGATCTATAAGAGAAAGACCGATGGGGATGGCAAGGTTGATGCCTATAAGGCCGGGCTTGTGGCAAAGGGTTATACCGAAGGGAAGGAATCGATTATCATGATACCTTCTCGCCCGTAGCTATGATAAAGTCGATTCGCATGATGCTTGCCATTCTTGCCTATTATGATTATGAAATATGGCAAATGGATGTCAAAACAACTTTTCTAAATGGATACCTCGAGGAGGAAATCTATATGGAACGGCTAAAAGGTTTTGTGTCCAAAGCTAATATTCATAAAGTGTGTAAGTCGCAACGAGCCATTTATGGTCCGAAGCAAGCTTCTCGGAGTTGGAACCTTCGATTTGTGACGATTAAGGACTTTGACTTGAGCGAAATGAGGAGGAACCGTGTGTTTACAAAAAGATCGGTGGGAGCAACATTGCGTTCTTAGTACTATATGTAGATGATATTCTACTTATAGGAAATAACATAGCAATGCTCGGCCTTTGTGAAAGCTTGGCTTTCTAAAGCGTTCTCCATGAAAGACTTGGGAGAAGCTTCCTATATTCTAGGGATCCGTCTTTACGAGAGATAGACCGCGAAGAATGATAGGACTTTCCCAAGCCCTTTATATCGATAAAATCTGAGAAGATTCAAGATGGATGAATCTAAGAGAGGGTTCCTTCCCATGCGACATGGAATTCATCTCACCACGAAAATGTGTCCTCAAAGTGAGGAAGACAAGAGAGAGATGAGTAAGGTACCCTATGCCTCGGCGGTGGGTAGCCTCATGTACGCTATGTTGTGTACGAGACCGAGACTTAGCCTACGTTGTGAGTATGGTAAGTCGATTTCAAGCAAACCGGGAAGGGAACATTGACCGCCGTAAAGAACATTCTTAAGTACTTAAGAAGAACAAGAGATTTAGTTCTTACTTATGGTGGTGGAGAAGCGAAGGTGATTGGATTCACCGATTCGATTTTCAAGGAGACAATGACGACTCTAAGTCGACATTTGGGTATTTACTCTCAATGGAGGAGTAGTATCTTGAGAAGCTCCAAGCAAACCGCTCTCGCAGATTCCACCTTAGCAGAGTATCAAGCCGCCTCGAGGCTAGCAAAGAAGCATTTTGGATGCGAAGTTTATACAAGAACTTCAAGTGGTGCCTAACGCGGAGTTGCCTATATCACTATTCTGTGATAATGATGGAGTCGCCCAAGCCAAGGAGCTGAGGGCTCACCACAACACTAAGCATATAGAGAGAAAGTACCACATCGTTCGAGATGGTGGAAAAAGGATATGTTTCATTGGAAAGAGTAGACTCGGAAGACAATGTCTCGACCATTGACTAAGCCATTATCTCGGGCCGTCTTAGAAAGACATCGAAGAGCATGGGTATTGGATACCATGATGTGTGGCATTGAGTGCAAGTGGGAGATTGTTAGGAATATGCCCTCGAATGCCACTCGGGGATGAGAGAGTAAGGGCATTATACTTGTAATTATGGAATAATTAATAAAAAGGCAATACGATTCATTCACTTTATTGTATTTCAATTGCATTCTTGACTTGGTAAACATTGAAGTGAAGTCCATGTAAATAAATCGAACATTCCATTCTCGTTATGGGATAAGAGAAAATGTCTTGGAAGTGTTTAAAGTTTATTTACGTAAATTGTTCGCAAGTCAATAAACTTAAAATGGGCATTAAGTTTTAATATGACTTGTATAATCGATGCTAGGGCGTGTGCACGTCTTGATAGCATAGTTATAAGTATATTAGTGGGGCAGTATACTCGAACACGACTCATACTCGATTGATCACACGGTATTCACTCTCGGAGAGTCGATGACGAATCGAAAGGTTGTGATAGTATACGTGGACCTTTGACTTGAGGTTCGATAGAAGATGTGCTGTGACGTTTAGTTTGTCATTAGAGTAGTTAGACTCATTTGCTTAATTCTTGAGTCGACCTCGAAGTGCGGACTATACGGGCGGTGTGATCTTTACCGTACGCCAAGAAAGGATTCTATCTCTGTTAGTGAGCGGCGAATGTCTATACGGTTAATGGCAAATAAGATCATAAGTCTTTGGCAAAGCATTACGATATAGTCGTATTAGATACACTATTAATCAGTCGGTCTTGATTTGCATTAACACATGTATAGAGTTTAGTCAACAGTAGGGTTTGACTTTACCGTGACGAAGACTTGACCGGGACATCGATGAAGGGTCTATACGTATATAGTATTCACGACATAATGGTTACGGAATGATCCCTTCATTCGTTCTCGGGGGTTTACTGGCGGCCCGCTAGTGGCTAAGTCTTGCCCGCACTCATTAGTTCCTCTCAATGCCGTGAGACGGACCTACGAGTCGCGCATCGGGAGCGTTGACGGATAAATGTGAATTTATTATCTCTCTATTAATATTAGATATTGGATATCTAATTATGATTTATTAGATAAATCAAATATCGGTCTTATGAATTTAAATTAAGTTCTGGGTAATTAATTTAATTCATAAATTATATTTCTTAGAGAAATATATATCTGTATTTGATATAATTAATTAATTAGATTAATTAATTAATATAAATACATTGATGATTAAAAGGAGTGTATTTAACGGAGTCGTTTGACAAACGTCCGGTACACGAGCCGAGTGGCTCGGCTTGTTTTCTAGGAAACTTCCTTGTGGCCACCCACTCCTCATGGCATGGCATGATCTTGCATGTGTGTGGGAACTCACTTAGAGTTGAGATTCCCACATAATTGTGAATGATAGTTGTAAAGGAATAATTATTCCTTTATAATATATATATCATTACATTATATATGAGATGAGATGAGATAACAACAAAAAAACCATTCATACTCATTCATTTTGGAGATCAGCCTGCCGTGAGTTCTTTGAGTGAGGAGAGAGAAAAAATTTTCTTCTTCATTTTGTTCATCTTTGAGGTGAAAAGAAGTAAGAAAAATTAAGAGAGAAAAAATTCCTACAACACTTCCTAGCCGTGTTCTTCATAGAACGGAGTATTGTAGATTTTTCCGGGCAACTTCCGACGCGTGTGAAGTAGAGGCTTTGAATTTTCGGTGCTTGGAACGAAGGGATTTCGTGTTCGGGACGGGATCGTGATCATCGGCTACACTTTACGAAGATTTATTTCAAAGGCTTCAAGGGTATGAATCTTTATCTTCGTATTTATTTTTCGTATATACGTTACTTGATCGATCCTGTTTGGGATTCGTTTTTATTTCCGCTGCGTATTTCGTTTTATTTTCGGAATCCCAACAGCCTCTGAGGTGGCGGCGGAGGAGCCTGCTGATTTTGATTGACGGAGTTATGCATCGTTTCCATCAACTGAGCCATCTGCGTCATTTGGGCCATCATGCCCTGCATAAAAGCGAGTGGGTCAACCCGGACACCCTCTGACTGAGCCGTGTCCAGTGCGACTCCGATAGTGAATGATCGCGTCCAGGTGAATGAGTGGCAGCGTCGCTGCTCGATGAATTAGCATTATTCCTCGCGTTTGCACGTGTATTCACACGAGCCCTCGGGATTCGGCCCATTCCACGGCCTCGTCCTCCACGTCCTCTTCTTGCCCTCTCCATACTGAAGTAGGAAATTCACATGATGATTATATTCACCGCATGAATAATATGTTATGATTATGATATGAGATGATAAAAATGAGCATACGCGCTCTCACACAGTGATTACATGAATGATTAATTGACGTGACATGATTATCTGATGAAGTTACTGAAATGATTATCTTGAATGAGTTAACAAGATTAATGATTTGATCTTCCTGATCAACAACTGAATAATGAAATGAATAGAGTGATTAATGAGTTAACCTGACCGTCCTGGTCAAAATGAAAATGATGATTGAGGATTGTTAACTGATGAATTATGAATGAATGATTATTGCCAGAAATTATACCATGGCATTAGAAATATTACAGTTCTTGGTCTGATTGGCTCGGCATTTGCACAGGTCACACGTGACGCGAAAGTCCAATGATACTAGTCCGATGACGATGATTTCAAACGAGACATGACTTGGAGGGTAGTATTCAAAACCACGCTCCGATACCAACTCTGTAACACCCCAAACTAGGCGGATATTACAGTGCCGTGAATCCCGACCGGGACCCACCGTGCAATGAAAATGATGAATTAAATAATATAAGCGTGGTGAACCACATTATATTGCCAAGTACTCCGATGAGGAGTTTAAGTACAACACACCAGACAATATCAATACTAGTATATTTTATATGAAGATAAAATACACCACCTGAATAAATAAACATCTCAAACGGAATTTGCAGTGGAAAATACAAATGACGGAAATAATCGAAATGAGAAAATGGTGAACAAACGGAATGACTGGGCCCCTACTAGTATCATCAGGACTCGTCGCCGTCTACATGCTCTTCCCGTGCCTTTGCCTTGCCGTGACACGAAAACAAAATCCCCAACGGCCGCCATACGTAACAACAATCCTCAAGAGTTGAAATTTCACAATCATGAATTAACCGAAGTTATGAAATATTCTTAATTCAATTACGAAGAGGAGTATCATAGTACGCCCGTAATGTTCTGCAAGTGTACAAGACGAATGACCGGACACACCCGTCCTTGTACCTAATTAGTCTCACGGAGGTAAGCGTTACAGTGTGCACGGTCGATGTATCGGTGAACCCAATACATGACCATCGTGTGCCCGACTAAAAATTCCACACGACCACACCCGGCCACGCAATATGAACCGGAAGGTCACATGAACGAATGACCATGATGAATATCAATGACTAATAATTAGACAAGGCCAAGATGACTCACCGATATGAAAGTAATAGTGACGTGATTGATAACTCAATGAAATGATTTGGAACCGTCGTTCCTCGTGAATGAAATGATTATTCGACAATCACAAGCCTCAAAATGATTAATATTATGATGAATGAATTATGATTATGAGCAACCAACAACAAAAGGAATGAGTATCCTTTTAACCGAGTAAGAATTAACTTACACAACAACGATGAAGAATGTCCGTCCACGAACAACGTCCTAATCGAGATACCGGTCGCTTGAACAACCTTGAATAACAATAATTACCAACAATCGTTCAATACACGTATCAAGCAACAAAACACGACTAACCCAAAGGTTGAAACAACGATAATCAAACTCATAGGGCATTCCAACGAATACATAACCAACCACACAACTTCGAAAATATCCAATCCCGAATATGTCGAACCCAACACCAAATTGAGTATTTCGAACTAACAAAACACTTCAATGATATCAATAATCCATTAGGAATCCATAATTCATGATTACAACAACATCAATCGGAAAATCCCCAATTAACCGAAGTCAACCCCAAGGGTTCTTGAAATAATTCCGAAAATAACCATTAAATCCATAGGAATATATTTATCCAAGGTAGATAATCCATATCTAACATATTCCAATGATAATCCAAGCTTACACGAAGAAATCGGAAGGAAAAACCCAAAAATCTGAAATTCTAGATCCAAGAGGTTAATACCTTTGATTCGATGTTTTGGAGATGATGAAGTGATGATTAATCCAACTCAAAGGCTTGAAGATGATGATTGCTGATTACACCTTGAAGAATACTCTCTAAATCGCCCAAATCGCCTAGAACCGACGAGAGGAATGATAATAGAGTGATAAATGACGAACTCAAGCTGACTGTCCAATATATAGTCAATCCAGGTTAGCGTGCGCTAGCCCTTATGCATAGCGTGCGCTAACGGGTAATTTGGGTAGTCCAGTACCCACTGTCCGAACACGGTAGCGCGCGCTACGTACCTTTTTGTAGCGTGCGCTACGGCCATATCATTAGTGTGCGTTAATGCTCATAGTTAGCGTGCGCTAACGAATAATTTGATGCCCAGTACTGGAATCCAGAAACTGCCTGTCCTATGATCTGACCTCGATAGCGTGCGCTACAACCATTGTTTAGCGTGCGCTATAATATCGATTGCGCACGCTAAAAACAACACATAGCGTGCGCTATGAATTAATCGATGCGATCCGGAGCCACCGGACTCAACCCGATCTGTCCTTAGCGCGCGCTACACCACATATTAGCGTGCGCTACTACAACCCACTAGCGCGCTACTTACCATTCGTAGCGTGCGCTACTTATAACTCACTGCGGTCGGTACCTTACGGGTGCGGCCTGGGTAACCTTAGCGTGCGCTAAAGCTGAGTGGTAGCGTGCGCTACCTATACCCAATTAGCGTACGCTAAAAGGAGTACGTAGCGTGCGCTACTCCTCACGCACAGCTCGCAACGAAAATGACAATGATGATAAACACGGCACGAAACTCCAATCAGATTAGTGATGACTGACGATTGATACACGATACAATTACTCTGAATGATGAATACCATGACTGAATATGAGTGACAAATGATTAATAATGAGTGAAAATTACTGAGTATCAATTACTAAATGATAAATACTGAATGATAATTACTGAATTACAACCGGGTATTACAAAAGCCAATAGGATAAAATATACACTAAAAATAAAAAATGCAATGCTCTAGGTTAAATTTAACTGGGACAACCCAACCCTGAGGCTCTCTACTACAGCACCACTCCCTACAAAAGAATCCACAACTCTGATATGGTGCCTCCAAGAGCACCTATCAGCAGTCATGGTCTCGGAAAAGTTTAAGGCCTTCAAATCTAATCTCAGTTGCTCCTCCCATATCCTCATCGGTCTGCCTCTCCTCCTCCCCCTACAATCAATAAACTCTCGACCCTCCTCACCGGGGCAGATGTCTGCCTCCTGCGGATGTGGCCAAACCATCTCAATCTCCCTTCCCTAACTTTCGCAGAAATGGGCGCCACTTCTAGCGCGTTTTTGAAAACCCCGTTCGAGATTCTATCCAACATTGTACGAACACACGACCAACGTAACATTTTCATTTCAGCCGCTTCCAACTTTCTCTCAAGTGACTTCTTCATCGCCCAATATTCGGAGCCATACAACATTGCAGGTCTGATTGCCGCTCTATAGAATTTTTACCCTTCAACTTTAGAGGGACTTTCTTGTCGCACAGGACCCCAGTCGCTGCTCTCCACCTTAGCCACCCTACCTTGATACTATGAGTGACATCATCTTCACACTCACTTTCCTTCTGAATGATCGAACCCAAATACTTGAACTTATCCGTACGGGGTACGATCTGATCAGCAATCATTACCTCTACTTCTTCCTCGTGGGCCTCACCACTAAAGTTATACCAGAGATACTCGGTCTTAGACCGGCTCACACACAAGCCCTGGGCTTCTAACTTAGACCTTCATAGCTCCAACTTGGAGTTCACCTCCCTCCTAGACTCGACCACTAACACAATGTCGTCAGCAAAAAGCATGCACCATGGGACGCCGTCCTGTATCCCCCGCGAAATGACATCAAGGATTAGAGCGAAGAGAAGAGGGCTTAGCGCCGATCCCTGGTGTAGCCCTATCTCAACCGGAAAATACTGGGTGTCACCAACTGGGGTCCTAACGCAAGTCCTAGCTTGGGAGTACATATCTTGGATCGCCCTAACGTACGGCAACGACACCCTCCTCTCTTCAAGGCTCCTCCAAATAACATTGCGTGGAATGCTATCATAAGCCTTCTCTAGATCAATGAACACCATATGGAGGTCCTTACGCCGCTCTCTAAACTTCTCCATAAGGCGTCTGACGAGATGAATTGCCTCAGTCGTGGACCTCCCCGGCATGAAGCCAAATTGGTTCTATGAGATCTCAACTTCTCCTCTAACCCTGTATTCCACCACTCTTTCCCAAAATTTAATAGTATGACTGAGGAGTTTAATACCCCGATAGTTACTATAGCTCTGAGCATCGCCTTTGTTCTTGAAAAACAGCATGACAATACTACGCCTCCACTCCGTCGGCATCTTACAACCTCTGAGGAGGATGTTGAACAGCTCTGCTAGCCACTAAACTCCAACTCCCCCAGACAAAGCCACACCTCAATAAGGATCTGATCCGGGCATACAACCTTAGCTCTACCCATTTTCATTAGGGCACCTTTAACTTCCTCCTTGCTGATGCTCTCACAGGAACTTAACGAACGAGCAGAAGATAGACTAACTCCTTGCACCACCGAGTCGCTTCCCCTAGCCTCATTGAAAAGTTCACAAAGTACCTATTCCATGTAATATCCGCAATTTCGAATTTCGGTAATTTTATTTTTTCGGCGGAAGTTCGTTTTGACGACTCGCTCATGACCTTTCGTCATTTCGAGAATGATTAATTCTGCACTTTTTGTCATCCGAGTTCGTTTCGGTGTCGTTTTGTTGAGTTCCGTGCTTTTTAACGACTTTTCTAAATATGAGTTCGACTTTGTTAGATCACCATTAATTTTTGGTAACTCCAAAAATTCTGAATCTTTGCAATATTATAGAGCATCGAGTTAGCTTTCCAATGGTTCGAACGGTGAGTCAATCGGAGTCCGGACGAGAGAGTTATGGTCGTTTTAGCTCACCCGCTCGTTATTGGCCGATCACTGCCGGCCGAACTCGGCCGTGTCGTCCGACACGGCCCGTGCCGTACTCGTCCGGATAAGCCGGAAGTTTCTGTCTCAGGGCCCGACCGTGTCGTCCGACACGGCCCGTGCCGAACTCTTCCGGATAAGCCTGAGACGACTGCCGACACGCCCGGCCGTGTTCCAGGACACGGTCGAGTCGTGCCGAGTCGCTTCGGACGGCCATCGTCGGAAGGCCCTCCGCGCCGCGACCGTGTCTAGCCGGACACGGTCGAGTCCTCGCTGCCGATTGCGCGCCACGACCGTGTCATGTCGGACACGGTCGAGTCTGTCCGCCCTATAAATGCGTTTTCTCAGCATTTCAGCTCATTTTCCCCTTTTCTTCACCCAGTTTCTCATTCCTTTTCTTCCCGTTCGCGGCTGTGGGTGTATACATCATGGAGACATGATGTTGTTCTTTAAATTCATGAAGTTTGGAGGTTCATATCGTCAATCATCCGTCCTATAACTTGCTCCGATCGACCGAATCAAGGCAAGTTTTCCTAAAATCTAATTTTGGGGATTTTGGGTATTTTGTTCGATTTCGTCCGTTTAATCCGTTTTAACTTAGGATTTGTGATGGATTGATGATTATTTAGATGTATTATATCATTTTCCTTGTTATTCCATGGTTGGATCGTATCGATTCGTTGTTTGAGTCGAGTTCTTGACCGACGCCTTGAAGGTGTCCGGTAAAATGTCTTAGAGGGGTTTTCGGGCGTTCTACGATTATTCTTCCTCGTATGGTCGATGATTTATTGATTGTATGATGTTAGGGTCGTGTTTCTTGCGAAGAAACCGTGTTGAACCCTTTCGTTCGTCGTCGTCTTCCGTTTCGATAGCATTGGGCGTTTCGAAGCTTTCCGGTTGAGCCGTGTTCGTCGGAATACTTGCGTACCGATTTTGAGGCAAGTATCTTGCCCATACATTTCATATTTCGTTGATATAATTCTTGAATAATGATTTTATGCGAAATCCAATATTTAATGAACGTAAAAAGGGATTGGTATGTTCTCGATAAATGTTCTCTTTCAACGATAATTCGTATACTTCGTGAATATGTGTTCTCGGAATATGTGTGTTGGTTTTGTATGTTTAAAGATAATATGGTCACTTGAGTGAGTTTGATAGACCGTAATCCTTTGCCGGGGATTACGTATTGTTATTGTGTACTTGTTCGGTAAGAACGTAATGTGTGTGATATTAGTTGTTACTCCTTGAAAGGAGGTTGTGATACTTAATGTTGTTTGGCTTGACAAGTGATTATTGTTGTGTGCTTGATGTATGTGATGTGCCTCCGGGTAGGATTGTTGAATCTCGGGATCCATACTTGCTAGTATGGGTCGGGCGAAACCGTAAGGTTATCCAATACGGGTATGTCTTGCGGGGACTCCGAGGTTCGTGGCTTGTTAGCCCGATGCCGAGATAACTTGTGGGGTTATCATCGGGTATGTCTTGCGGGGACTCCGAGGTTCGTGGCTTGTTAGCGCGATGCCGGGATAACTTATGGTTGTGGTTTGATTATGTACGTATATGTGCTTGTAGTCACGTGATCGGTTACGGTGACATGTGATTTGATATGTTTTTCCTATTGGGTTATTCACTCGGGTTTGTTCTTGGGAGCATCGAGGTTCGTGGCTTGTTAGCACGGACACGAATAATCCTTAGGAACATGTGATTTGTGATTTGGGTCACGGACCCCGTGTTTTGTGAAATGGGTTATGGACCTGCGTATTATTCTGGAACTTGAATTTTGGAGAATGACTTTTGGGCTGTGTCCCTAAATGTTTTGAAAGGTTTGAGAATTCTTAAAATCCCAAGTGTTTTCAAAACTCCCGAGATCGTAAAATGTTTTCACAAGATGTATATCGGGTTTACCCCTATCTTTCGATTTAACCGTTTTGATTAAGTGATTTACCTCGGGAAGTATGTTTATGATTAACATGTTCCGTGGAGTATGATATGTATGGCTCGTTTTCGTATTTTATACTTGCACTAGCAAAACAGTGGAGTTTTGCTAACCCCCGAGTATTTGGGGGGTGGATGTCTGTATTGCATTCAGGTTTTGGAGCAGAGCACAGGGTCGGCATGAAGGATGATGAAAGATGAACGATACTAATCACACGAGGTTCCGTTGATGTCGTATTGGTCCAGTTGTATTTTCTTTTCCGCTGCGGTATCTTTTCCCCGTTGTACGGGAGTTTATTGTATTTTGACCCTGCGTGGGTATGTGTTTGGAATTGAGTTGTATTCGAGTTGTATGTATTTATTGAAAGACCAAATCGGTCTGCTGAGTCATTTTGCCTTGAAGGCATTGTCGAGATGTTAAATGTTGTTACCAGCCTGGTAGATCCTCGAGGAGAGGGTCTACGGCGTGTAATATCCCTGAGTGGATTGGGGGTGTTACATAAATGGTATCGGAGCTTTAGGTTGTGGAAACCTAGGCTGTCGGGTTAGTGGTGTCTATTGAGTTTTTGTCTCGTCGGATTTTGTCTGACTAAGTCGTGTCGCGACGCGTCGTCTGAGTTGGTTGGTCGTGATTAGTATCGTGGGCGATCATCATCTTCGTGCGACCTGTGAATGTAAGTCTCCCTTCTTGGTGTTGTGCCTCGTGTGACACGAGCTATTTTTATGATTATTTGTTAAGTGACGGAATCCTCTTATGGATTTTGATTTCGTGATATGCGGTTATTTGACTCTCATATTTCGTTCATATGAGGAGTAATGTTCTTTGGATTGTGCATGTTGAACCGTATTTCTTTTATCCGCTGCGTGAGTTCTTTCAAATGGCTTTCGGCCTTTTGCCAATTGAGTTTGATTTCGAAAACCGATTCCTTTAACCGAGTTTTTGGCATTATGGCCTTGATCGCTTTGGCAAAATTCTTATGACGGTATTTAGTATTTTGTAAATGGCTTTCGTGAGTTTTTGAAATATTACCGTCATCGGCCTTTTTGGCGTTTTTGTAAATTGTTTTTAGCAGGTGAGTTCGGCGCGGGACCCACGGCGCTATATTGTTCCTTGTAATTACGTGAAATTTTTGGGCATTCTAGCCCATTGAATTATTTTGAAAACCTTGAGTATCTTAGAAAATTAAAATTCGAGACGTACTTTTAAAACGAATTATTTTCTTGCGGTGTTTTCAAGGTGTTTTCTAATGCCGCAATACATTTCAAAAATTTTCCGGTTGAGGACCAAAAATATTTTGAGATATTTTCAAATGCGATTGCTTAGACCCAAGGGTCGAATATTTTTGAAAGTTTTTCACTAAAAGAAAGGTGTCCTCATTTTTGTTCAAACGCAAGATGACTTTCAAAGTCTCGATAATGGTGTTTGTACTACTTTTTGTAAAATGATACTCAAGATCAACTGTTGTTTCCAAACTGTTTTCAAAAGGTGGTTTTTGTTTTTAAAACCTATCATTCCTGCTTGCGGACCGGAAATGCGTGTATGGTTTTCGAACTTTCGTTACGGTGTTTGCTCCGAGTATGATCGAATTGGTGGCATGAACGTCGAGGCGTTGCCACGCATTTGTTGTACTAGCCCTCTGTGAGAGGTGTGAACCGGTATTTACCGTTTGTCGCCTCGTGGTGATTTGCGTGTTGTCGCACGGGTGTGAGCCGTTGAAGCTTGAGTTTGTACGTTTGTGTACATGTGTGACTGTTTCATGATGGTTGTAATTATGTCTGGTTATCGTTCGGGCCGTTGAGGTCGCCGAACGATACCGCTGCTTGTAGTGTTTGTGTGTGTATTACTTTACGATGGTAATCGTTGTATATGATATGTATTATGATTCCTTGTTGTCCGAGTTGGCATCTCCGCTATGTTGTTTTGCGACGTTATGACCCATTGTATCTAGCATTTGTATTTTCGGTGTGCCGAGCCGGGCATTTCAACCGTGATGTTCGGCATACACGTGTAAATTGTCCTTCTCGTCGTAACACATTTCAAGTGTGGACTCGAGGACACCGAATTGATTTTGCGAATTGTCTACCGAGACTTTTGGAGTTCGCGCTTCAAAGACAATATCGGAATCGGCCTTGAGAGGCCTTTGAAAGATGTTTCGTCGATTGCTTGTTGTGTTGTCACCTTGATGTCGTGTTGTGAGTTTGAAACGACACTTCTTTTAGAAGGGGTCGAATATAATACCCGTATTATTTTCGGACTCCTGCATTTCCTCTTTCTCAGTCTATCGACTCGCTCGTGTTCGTTGACACTTTACGAACTTGTTACGTATTTCGGTTTCATCGCTCGAACGAGCCGTGATCTTGTTTTTCTGTTTATCGCCGTGACTTTTCCGAGTTCGGTTCGTACTTGTGAACCTTGTTCGGATGTAACATTTTGGTTCTACTAGTTCTTTTATTGAAGTGGATCGATTTTGAACTTCTGTATATTCTACTTTGTCGACTCATTTATGTTCGTTGACATTTCTGAGCTTGTCCTGCCCCGTGTTTTTGTTTATCGAACGAGTGTGGCATCATTTCGGAATAACTCGTTTGTCGTTGTGACTTTTCAATTTCTACTCCCTTTCATGTGGATCTTATGTGAATGCATACATTGTTGTTTTCACCGGATCTTGTTTTGTCTCGAGTCGAGATGTGAACCTCGGAGTTGTCGGTTGAACCTTATTGTTCTTCGTGATCCGAACATGATCGTTCGATTTTTGTTGTCTCGATCGTTTGTTTGTTCAGTTTTGTTCTCGTTTCGTGATTGTTGAGCGTTCAGGCTCCTTCCTAATTCCCTTAAGTTCGGGAAGTTAGTCTCGTTTTCAATCTTCCAACCCTTGGGCGGTGGAATTCCGTATTTGTTCAGCGGTTGGCTCGCGTTTTGATTGATGTACCGTTGGTCAATCGTATTGACTTTCGTTCGTTGTGTTTTGTGATTGTCGGATAATTGACTTGGCTATATTATCCGTTTGATGACGCTTGTCATTTGTTGGTTTTATTGTATCCTAACGGCGACATTGTGTTGGTCGTCGTGGAGCGTGTTTTCACGCCGTATGTCTCTTTGCGTTTCTTGCGTTTCGCCGTTGGCGCGAGTTTTCCATTTTGTGTATCTCGTCGAGTTTTCCTAGCGGGTATATTGCTCCCCCTACTTGTTTTAAGTTTGGGACGAAACTTCTTTTAAGGAGGGTAGAATGTAATATCCGCAATTTGAATTACGGTAATTTTATTATTTCGGCGGAAGTTCGTTATGACGACTCGCTCAAGACCTTTCGTCATTTCGAGAATGATTAATTCTGCACTTTATGTCATCCGAGTTCGTTTCGGTGTCGTTTTGTTGAGTTCCGTGCTTTTTAACGACTTTTCTAAATATGAGTTCGACTTTGTTAGATCACCATTAATTTTTGGTAACTCCAAAAATTCTGAATCTTTGCAATATTATAGAGCATCGAGTTAGCTTTCCAATGGTTCGAACGGTGAGTCAATCGGAGTCCGGACGAGAGAGTTATGGTCGTTTTAGCTCACCCGCTCGTTATTGGCCGATCACTGCCGGCCGAACTCGGCCGTGTCGTCCGACACGGCCCGTGCCGCACTCGTCCGGATAAGCCGGAAGTTTCTGTCTCAGGACCCGACCGTGTCGTCCGACACGGCCCGTGCGGAACTCTTCCGGATAAGCCTGAGACGGCTGACACGCCCGCCGTGTTCCGTGACACGGCCGAGTCGTCTTGAGTCGCTGACGGCCATCGTCGGAAGGCCCCTCCGCGCCGCGGCCGTGTCTAGCCGGACACGGTCGAGTCCTGCCGGCCGATTGCGCGCCACGGCCGTGTCATGTCGGACACGGCCGAAGTCTGTCCGCCTATAAATGCGTTTTCTCGGCATTTCACTCATTTTCCCCTTTTCTTCACCCAGTTTCTCATTCCTTTTCTTCCGTTCATTGTAGGTGTATACATCATGGAGACATGATGTTGTTCTTTAAATTCATGAAGTTTGGAGGTTCATATCGTCAATCATCCGTCCTATAACTTGCTCCGATCGACCGAATCAAGGCAAGTTTTCCTAAAATCTAATTTTGGGGATTTTGGGTATTTTGTTCGATTTCGTCCGTTTAATCCGTTTTAACTTAGGATTTGTGATGGATTGATGATTATAAAGATGAAATATATCATTATCCTTTTTATAACATGGTTTGATCTTATCGATTCGTTGTTTGATTCGAGTTATAGAATGACGCCTTGAAGGTGTACGGTAAAATGTCTTAGAGGGGTTTTCGGGCGATCTACGATTATTCTTCCTCGTATGGTCGATGATTTATTGAATTTATGATGTTAGGGTCGAGTATCTTGCGAAGAAACCGTGTTGAACCCTTTCGCTCGCCGTCGTCTTCCGTTTCGATAGCATTGGGCGTTTCGAAGCTTTCCGGTTGAGCCGTGTTCGTCGGAATACTTGCGTACCGATTTTGAGGCAAGTATCTTGCCCATACATTTCATATTTCGTTGATATAATTCTTGAATAATGATTTTATGCGAAATCCAATATTTAATGAACGTAAAAAGGGATTGGTATGTTCTCGATAAATGTTCTCTTTCAACGATAATTCGTATACTTCGTGAATATGTGTTCTCGGAATATGTGTGTTGGTTTTGTATGTTTAAAGATAATATGGTCACTTCGAGTGAGTTTGATAGACCGTAATCCTTTGCCGGGGATTACGTATTGTTATTGTGTACTTGTTAGGTAAGAACGTAATGTGTGTGATATTAGTTGTTACTCCTTGAAAGGAGGTTGTGATACTTAATGTTGTTTGGCTTGACAAGTGATTATTGTTGTGTGCTTGATGTATGTGATGTGCCTCCGGGTAGGATTGTTGAATCTCCGGGATCCATACTTGCTAGTATGGGTCGGGCGAAACCGTAAGGTTATCCAATACGGGTATGTCTTGCGGGGACTCCGAGGTTCGTGGCTTGTTAGCCCGATGCCGAGATAACTTGTGGGGTTATCATCGGGTATGTCTTGCGGGGACTCCGAGGTTCGTGGCTTGTTAGCGCGATCTGGGATAACTTTTGGTTGTGGTGTGATTTTGATCGTTTATGTGCTTGTAGTCACGTGGCTGCGGTTACGGTGACATGTGATTTGATATGTTTTTCCTATTGGGTTATTCACTCGGGTTTGTTCTTGGGAGCATCCGAGGTTCGTGGCTTGTTAGACGGGACACGAATAATCCTTAGGAACATGTGATTTGTGATTTGGGTCACGGACCCGTGTTTTGTGAAATGGGTTATGGACCTGCGTATTGTTACCGGAACTTGAATTTTGGAGAATGACTTTTGGGCCGTGTCCCTAAATGTTTTGAAAGGTTTGAGAATTCTTAAAATCCCAAGTGTTTTCAAAACTCCCGAGATCGTAAAATGTTTTCACAAGATGTATATCGGGTTTACCCCTATCTTTCGATTTAACCGTTTTGATTAAGTGATTTACCTCGGGAAGTATGTTTATGATTAACATGTTCCGTGGAGTATGATATGTATGGCTCGTTTTCGTATTTTATACTTGCACTAGCAAAACAGTGGAGTTTTGCTAACCCCGAGTATTCGGGGGTGGATGTCTCAGATTGCATTCGTGTTTTGGAGCG
This sequence comes from Orobanche coerulescens, assembly GCA_033398695.1. Classification (NCBI taxonomy): domain Eukaryota; kingdom Viridiplantae; phylum Streptophyta; class Magnoliopsida; order Lamiales; family Orobanchaceae; genus Orobanche; species Orobanche coerulescens. The sequence goes on along the minus strand of CM065817.1, from coordinate 109,350,145 downwards.
AGCACGTGGTCGGCATGAAGGATGATGAAAGATGAACGATACTAATCACACGAGGTTCCGTTGATGTCGTATTGGTCCAGTTGTATTTTCTTTTCCGCTGCGGTATCTTTTCCCCGTTGTACGGGAGTTTATTGTATTTTGACCCCTGCGTGGGTATGTGTTTGGAATTGAGTTGTATTCGAGTTGTATGTATTTATTGAAAGACCAAATCGGTCTGCTGAGTCATTTTGCCTTGAAGGCATTGTCGAGATGTTAAATGTTGTTACGAGCCTGGTAGATCCTCGAGGAGAGGGTCTACGGCGTGTAATATCCCTGAGTGGATTGGGGGTGTTACATTCCACATCTGCTTAATAGCCACATCGTTCACTAGCACTTGAACTTAAATGACTGTGTGATTAGAAAGATTGGAAAACATGACTCGGTTAAAGCTCTCTTGGAAAAATTTGAAATTTCTTGCCCAACAATTAGTGTTGTTTTTACTAAAAAGTTACAATCATGAGTTATCCAAAGATATCAACACTATTCTGGGTAGATCTAAATCTCGCCCTTAAAAATGGGAATGCTATATTTATGGTGAATCTGGTCACTATATTTATGATTGCACTAAAATTAAGAAAAACCAGCATATGGTAATGGCAATATGTTAAATAGAAACGAATGTGGATGATGTCTTCATGGTAATTGAAATCTTGAGCATGCTAATACTGGTAGAGATGTTAAACGGGCTACTCTTAGTGGTTTTAGGCTAGTCCTAGCGAGCTTTGGGCTAAAAAAGCCCGGATTTAAATGGGCTAGAAAATATCGGCCCTAACCCTAACCCTAATGGGCTTCGGGCTAAACGGGCTAAATATTTAGAAAAAATATTTTTTATTTTTTATAAGCCATAAACCAAAAAGAAAAGTATCAATATTATATATATATATATATACTAACAAAAAATACACTTTTATGTATATATATAGTATATTAACAAATACAGTAACAATATTATATATATATATATAATATTAATATATATTATATATATAATATTATTATATGTTATATATATAGTGAAGTTAAAGTTAACAATATATTATATATATATATATTAATAATAATATGTTATATATATAGTATTACTGTAAGTTAAAGTTAACAATATAATTTATATATATATATATATTAATATTATATATAGAATTATTGTTAAAAAAAAATTTGGCCCGCGGGCCAGCCCGCCCGTTAAGCCCGCGAGTTAATCGGTACGGGCCAAATAAGCCTAGATTTAAGTGGGCTCGGAAATATCGGCCTTAACCCGGTTTTTTGGCGGGTTAAACGGGTCAGCCCGCTGGGCCCGATCCTATTTAACATCTCTAAATACTGGTAGTCACTTACTCTGTGATAATGAATCGCTTGTTGATTCTATGGACTTTCCACATGTCGCCTTTTAAAAGTCTTTTTCCAAATTACAAAGAACTGAAACATTGATTTGTCTTTGTGGCTAATGAGAAAAGTGTCAAGTTTCTGGTTTCGGTGACTACATTCAAATGTGACAATGGTTATTTGTTAAATCTAAAAACGCGTGGCATGTGCCTGAATTGATTTCTTATGTTACTCTCGACGATGAGAGTTTTGATGGAAAGTGTGGGTAATGGTATCATGAAAGTCATGAAAGGAGATCTACGTGTTATCAAAGCTGGAAAAATGGAACAACTTGTATGTTTATATTTAAAAACAGATCTTGTGTGAATGTAGTTCAAGACGATAAATTGAGTTATGACATAAACGTGAGTCATATAAATGGTAAGGGTCTTGGAATTTTGCAAAACCATGTAGTTTTGGTATAGATAAAGTACTTGTCTTGTGTGCCCTTATGTGATTCATGTGTGCTTGGAAAAAAATAACATGTGCAGTTTCCTGATCATTATTTCCCCTACCTCCCCCAAATGTCATGATACAATGTATTAATTACTTAGATGCTGATGTTTGAGGTCCATCTAATGTACCTACTCATGGTAGAAAAAGATACTTGCTTGCTGTGGTTGATGACTATTCCCGAAAAATTTTAATACTGGAAAATTTTGATTGAAAACCAAATAGACAAGAAAATCAAAATTCCAAGGACCAACAATGGCCATGAATTTTATAATCAGCTATATGATAATTATGTACTCAATCTGGAATACAAAGATATATGAACATTCCGTACATACCTCCGCAAACTGATGTAGTGGAACGAATGAACCGAACTTTTCTTGAAAGAGTCAGCAGCATTCTACCTTTGGCCTTTCAAAGAAGTTCTGGGGCGAGGCTTTCTTTACTGCTGCATATATGATAAATAGATCTTCCTCTGTGCCTTTAAATGGTAATTATCCAGACTTTGTGTGGTCTGATCAATCTATTGATTTTGAAAATCTGCATGTCTTTGGTTACTCTTGTTAGGAATATGCCCTTGTATGCTACTCAGAGTATGAAAGAGTGAGAGCATATTGTAATTATGAACATCAATCGAACAAGGCATTTATTGTTGCTATATTATTGTATATCATTGACATCATGATTTGGTATATAGAACAATTACCCTTGCATTTGAGCGCAAACATTCCACTCCTAAAGAGATAACAAAATAAGTACTGGAAGTGTTTTAAGCTCGAATGCTTAACTACTTCGCAAGTCGATAAAATTTAACTGGGCATTTATTTAAGACAAGACTTGTATAACGTGTATTTTGACATGTAGAGTGCATGTCTTCAGTAAGAGTTAGTGGGAGCACAGGTTATAGGTATGCTAGTGTAACACCCCCAAGTTATTTAGGGTATATTACAGCGCCATGAGCCCCGTCGTGGGACTCACAAGGCTAATTATACGCAGAACTATGAACTTTGACCGAGGAGGTCCAATACAATGAAATGAAGGACAATATAAATGGTATTCAAACCATATCCAATATATATCCAAATACAACACATCACAATTCAATACCTCGGCAACACAGGTCGGAACATCAAGGAGACTGAAAACAGTACTCGAGTATTCAAAAACTATTCAAGTACAACAACGCTGAATAGAGGAAATACAAAACATAATTAGAGACAAGATATAGCATCACACTTGCCCATCATCTTCGTGCCGACCCGATACATGCCTTTCTTCTCTCCTGGAACCTAAAATACATGAAAAGTATTCCCCCCATAAAGGGGTTAGCCGTCGAATAGCTAGTTCAAGTATATCGAATATGAAACACAATACTCCTTGACAATAAAGTAAAAGTAATCATCATCTCATCAATCCAAGACTAGTATTACGGAATAACTAAATCTCATAGCATCACATCAATACATACATGATTAACCGTGGAACCGCACCAGAGGCTACGGAACCCTCACAGGACCCGTCGGTCCATCCTAGAGTGGTTAACCCAAAATATCCACGGAATCGCACCAGAGGCTAAGAAACCCTCAGAGGACCCGTTGGCCCGTCCCAGAGTGGATATAAACAATCATGCCAATCATATATCTTACTTTCAAAGTCGAGAACGTACAATCATAAACATATACTTGCCTTTGAGACATCGAGAAATCGGAAGGAAAAGAGTATAAGTTCAGTAGGTCCAAGAACGCACTTCCGGCACCTAAACGATTCACAAGGAACACGATAATCAATAATCCATACTCAAATCACACGAAGAAACTCCCGAAACCCGCCTACGATTCACGAAACTACAAGGGTAAACATCTAGAGATTGGAAAATCACCCAAACCCTCTCACGTCCGAACAAGGTACAAAACAATCCATATAATCGTAGGGGAAACATGGGTACGGGGTAGGTACATCATAATCTCAAGGTTCTCAAGCTCCAAAATGGATAAATTGGATGAATCTAAGAAAATCCCCAAAATTCCCAAAACTAGGGTTCTAAGGATTTTACCTTGATTTGGAAGATAGAAATGGATTAGATGTTGTGTAATATTTGTTATCCAACCAAAGATGATGATATCTGAAGAAGGATCGCCTCCAAACGCTCCAAATCGCCCAAATCCCGCTGCTCCCATCGGAAAATGAAGGAAAAATGGAAAATGACGATTCTAGGGGTTGACTGCCCCTTATATAAAATTCCAGGTTAGCGCGCGCTAAGAATCGGGGCTAGCGTGCACTAACGGGCTCACCCGGTAGTCCAGTGGATTCTGTCCTGAGGCGTTAGCACCCGCTACCACACCTTAGCGTGCGCTAACTGTTGTCCTGCCAAAGTTCCAGTTCACTGCCCAACTCCGATAGCGTGCGCTACGACTGGGCATTAGCGCGCTCACCTTTAACGTGCGCTAGCTGTTGCCTAGCGTGCGTTACCTGCTAGTCCAGAAAGTAGAAATACCTCACTGCCTCTGCCGACTCAGCTCGTTAGCGTGCGCTACAGACGAGGTTAGCGCGCGCTACTGACTAAGAATAGCGTGCGCTAGCGAACTCCTAGCGTGCGCTAACTACTTGTCCAGAGAGCAGAATTAGCTACTGCCTCTGCCATGCTACGAACGTTGGCGCTCGCTAAGGCTCAAAGCTAGCGTGCGCTACTCAAGTAGAATTAGCGTGCGTTTGCCTAGGCCTAGCGTGCGCTATCTCCCTGACCCAGGACACTGCCGAAGGGTCCAAACAACATGATCATGATTCAAACAAGGTACGAAACTCTAAATCAACATCGACAACATCTCAAAGTGTTTACAGAACGACAAAAGAGGAAGAACGGCAAGGTCAAACAATTAATAAAAGTACGGGTATTACATTCTCCCCCTCTAAAAAGAAGTTTCGTCCCGAAACTTAAGAAATAAAAAGTTCGGGGAATTCTGATCGCTTCTTCTCTTCCGTCTCCCAAGTTGTCTCCTCAACTCCATGTCTCGACCATTGCACTTTAACCAAAGGGATGGCTTTGTGCCGAAGTTGCTTCTCACGACGTTCAAGGATCTTCACCGGCCTCTCCGAAAAAGTAACATCCCCGGCTACGTCAATCTCACCATAGTCAATAATATGACTAGGGTCCGGTACGTACTTTCTCAACTGAGACACATGAAAAACACTATGGACATGACTCAAAGCTGGGGGCAACACCAAGCGATATGCTAAATCTCCAACCCTATCCAAAATTTCAAAAGGTCCGATATACCTCGGACTAAGTTTCCCCTTTTTCCCGAAGCGGAAAACTCCTCTGGTCGGCGACACCTTGAGTAGAACATGGTCTCCCACTTCGAACTCCAAAGGTCGACGACGAGTATCAGCATAAGATTTCTGACGTGTAACGCCCCGACTTTCTAGGGTAAATATTGGGGAAAAAGGTAAATTTTGAGAAAAATAATTTTCTTGAGAATATAAAAATTCTCGCCTACAAAATCGAGTCGTTACAATGACATAAAAATAAATACCATTAAATAAGGTAACATTTCATCATAAATATGAGGTAAAAATTTGCGGCGGAAGAAAATAAATTATAATTTAATATATCTAGTCAAAGTTTCCCCAAAAGTTTCAAAACAGTTGACATAAAGAAACTTCATATAATTATTCCTCTTTCATATGCCCTCTCGGCTTGCTCCTTCGTCCATCCGGCTCGGTTCAACCTGCGGGATCAATAAAGGTGGGGGTGAGCTTCATTCAGCTCGTGGAAATCACACTGATCACAGTAATATACAATCTCATGGAAAGCATAACATGAATAATCTATCACATTTTTCCTCAACGTAAATGCATACTCACAATATTACGTATAGCATGAATCAAGCACGCATACACGAATATTGAGGTTACGCAGGTGCCCCCGCAACAACATCAAACATAAACACAATACCACATATAGCATGAATCGAGCACGCATGTGAATATTGAGGTTGCACAAGTGTCCCCGCAACAACATATATCTTAAGATAGCCTCTTACACGAAAACTGGTTAGCCTGAATTACAACGTGCATATAAATTTTAAACATGAATAGAACATCACATACACAGTCTAATTAAAGCAATTAAAGTGATAGTGAAAATTCCCACCTGAATAAATGATGATGTCTGACTTGAAATGAAAATGCTCGACTCACAAACCTAAGCCCGTAAATCCTTGACAAAGTCTACATATAATAACAATAATAATTAAAATCCTTACAATTTATTATTTATATAATATACGAAAGGATACGAATATTATTATATAATAACTGAAAATAAATTATAATTGCTAATTAATATTAACTGAAGAGTTAACATTATTAATGACTGAAATTAAAATATTTATGCCATAATTCGGATTAATTATTACCATTAATTTGGAAGTCAATATTTTAAATGTCTCGGTCAAAATTAGAATTAAATTGAAGTTTGAAGTTGACTGAGGTCAAATTGTAAGACTTAAAAAGATGCATGGGTGAAATTGAAAGGTTATTAAAAATTCTGGGCCTAATTGAATAAACCCTAAAAATAGCGGGTATAAATAACCATTTCTTCACTTCTCCGCCGACAAACTTCATTTCTCTTCTTCTATTTCTGCTCTCACCCGACGACCCCCCCTCTCTTTCTCTCGCGCAAATCCTCCCTCTCGGCCGATAAGAAAATCACACACACACACCGTAAATCGCACACACACACACACACACACACACACACACACACACACTGACGGGACCGAAACACACACACACAGCAAGTCGAATTCAGGCGGCCGGACTCGCGACAAGGTGCAGCGGCGGCGCTGGTTCGGCTCGGGTTTCCGACGAAGGCTTCGGTTCCGGAATATGTTTTAACCGATTCGTCTACTGGTTCAGTACTCCGGCGAGGTTGGACAGAGCGGCGGCGGTATCTTCCGACCGAAGTAGTAGTTTTCCGGCGGCGACGTGCGAATCTAGGGCGGAGATGTGCATACTGTCTCGGAACAAAAATCTGGGTTACAGTTGTTTTTGGTTTGATTTCTGATTCGATAATTTATTGAGTTTTTGATTTTCCGAATTTGGAGATTGGTAAAATGGCTTGAAGGATTTGTTTTCATCTGACCATGTTTTCGGGTTCGGGTTTTGGGATTTGGTTCGGGTTTAGGCTTGAATTGAGGTTCTTCTGAGAGTTAAAGTGATTGATTTTGATTTTTGTTCGTGTGTTATGGATATGAAAAAAAAAAATAGAATAATGATTGACTACAATTTTCAGAATGAGGATAAAAATTGGATCTGGAAATTCTTACACGTTGCAGCAGAGTCGAGCCTTCCACTTGAATAAGAAGAACGGCTGGGGATAGTTGATTCTGGAGAGCTTGTGTTGTAAAGAGAGTTGATTGATGTGAATTCTCTTCTTGGATGATGAATACCGATGGAAACATATTATAGATGATGATTTTTTTTTTTTTTTTTTTTTTTTTTTTTTGTATTCTGGATGATGAACGACGCTGGGAAGGAAGAAAAGTATATTCTGTGCTCGGTTCCATTCGGTTCGGTTTTTGACCGAAACTAATAACCGAGCCAAATATTCGGTTTCGGTTTGGTTCGGTTTTTTTTGAAGTTCGGTTCGGTTAAATTCGGTTTTATAAATATTCGGTTCGGATTTGGTTTGGTTTTATGTTTTTTCGGTTCTTCACTATATAAATTCAGCTATTATATTCAATAGAATAAGTTATATATAAAAACAAGCCAACAAAAGTTATATATATATGCTCAAGATAAGAGGTAAACTTGCACATCAATTTACAAATATCTCAAAAGATATAACAGTCATAAATCACAATAGATCATTCTCTAAACCTAAATTAGTTGAATCACGAATTACACGAGCATATTATCGGTCCTCCTTGGATCAATGAGGGTCTTAAAGAAGAAAAACAAATTACATTAAAATCCCAAACACATAAAATTCATAAAAAGATGTCATTTTAGTATGTGACTTTGACTTCGGTCCATTTCGGTTCGGTTCGGCTCTGTCCGATCCCGAATCGAGAACCGAACCAAACCAATTTGGTTCGGTTCTGTTTTTCTATTTTTTGGTTCGGTCTTCTTTGGTTTCGGTTCTTCGGTTCTTTTTTCAAATTTTTTCGGTTTGGTTTTGAATTTTTAGTTCCGAAATGCCACCCTTACTGTGTACTGTGTATTTGTACTGCAGTATTAGTATATTTATACTGTATGGGATTAGGGTTAGGGTTTAAGTTTTGAGCTTAATTATTCTGGGTCAGCACAGTTGGATCATTGATAATAAAAATAATAATAATAATATAATAATAACAATAATGATAAAAATCGAAATAATAATAATAATAACTGTGGTAATAATTAATCATATCTATACTAATAATAATAATATCGAAAGTAATATTAACGATGATATAGATATAATGAAGATAGAAGTATTAATACTGTTAACTATATTGTTCCTATTATAAATATTATTATCTTTAATAATAATACTATCTTTAATTATCATACTAAAAAAATGACTAATATTAAATGTTCTGAAATTAACTTGAGAAATTGACTCGGGTTTAGAACGTATGAGATATCATGAAAATGTCTGATCTCATTAAATGATATTACATGAAGTCGACTTGTACGTGTAGTGAAAGTAATTGTACAACAATTACTCACTTAGTAATGAAATGAGATAAAATGAAATAAAATGCATTATTAATATTATCCGTAGTAAATGACTATTAGGATATAACTGACAAAAATAATTCGGGCTAGGACTTGTGATATGTCGAAATAAATGTTCCTGATCCTTTAAATTGAATTAAATAACATGAAATGCATTATAATATTATTATAAAATAATAATATTGCATTATAAAAATGACGGGTATTACGTCCTACCCCTCTAAGAAAAATTTTCGTCCTCGAAAATAAATGATGTACCTCGATTGAAGAAATTCGGATAACGAGCTTGAAGTTCTTCTTCGCGCTCCCAAGTAGCTTCATCTTTACTGTGGTTACGCCATTGGATCTTGACAAACACATTCTCTTTGTTCCTCAATTGCCGGACTGATCGGTCGAGAATCAGTTCTGGTTGTTCTTCATAAGTAAGGTCTTTGTTCATCTCTACGGCGGTATAGTTGATGACGTGGCTGTGATCGTGCACATACTTTCTCAACAATGATACGTGGAAGACGTCTTGCACAGCCGAAAGTTCTGGGGGTAAAGCCAAACGGTAAGCTAACTCTCGAATCCGTTCGAGAATTTCGAACGGTCCAATGTATCTCGGTCTCAACTTGCTCCTCGGACCAAAACGAACAATTCCCTTGGTAGGGGATACCTTCAGGAATACCTTGTCGCCAACACAGAATTCGAGATCCTTCCTACGCTTGTCGGCGTAAGACTTCTGACGATCCTGTGCTATCTTGATCCTCTCACGAATCTTATCCACCATGCCAAATGTCTGTTCGATCATTTCGGGACCCAAAATTCTCCTTTCACCTACCTCATCCTAATACAGTGGTGATCGACACTTCCTATCGTATAGGGCTTCATATGGTGCCATACCGATCGTCGACTGGTAACTGTTGTTGTAAGCAAATTCCACTAAAGGCAACAATCGTTCCCAAATATTTCCCATATCTAGCACACATGCTCGCAACATATCCTCAAGGATCTGGATGGTCCTCTCGGACTGACCATCAGTTTCAGGATGATAAGCCGTACTAAAATTCAACTGTGTTCCCAAAGCTTCTTGCAAACTCTCCCAAAAACGCGACGTGAAACGAGTATCCCTGTCGGATACTATAGAGACTGGCACTCCATGCAACTTAATAATCTCCCTGATATACAGTTGAGCATATTGATCCATTCGAAAGTTCATCTTAACTGGAAGAAAATGAGCCGAATTTGTGAGTCGGTCGACAACAACCCAAATAGCGTGGTTTCCTCTTTCCGTTCGAGGTAAACCTACCACAAAGTCTATCGTAATGTGTTCCCATTTCCATTCTGGGATAAGAAGTGACGTAAGTAATCCAAAGGGGCGTTGGTGTTCTGCCTTCACTTGCTAGCAAACTATACACTTTCGGACAAAGTCTGCCACATCTCTTTTCAAACCTTCCCACCAAAATGTCCCCTTAAAATCTTGGTACATCTTTGTACTCCCAGGGTGTGCTGTATACGGAGTACTATGTGCCTCCTTCAATATAGCTTCTCTCAACTTAACAACATTAGGCACACAAATTCTCCCTTCATAATATATCGTGCCATCATCGGACACGCTAAAACCTTTATCCTCACCTGAAAGAGTACGTCCTCTCATCTTGACCAAGAAGTCGTCCTGTCCTTGACCTTCTTTGATTTATTCCCTCAAGGTTGGTTGTACTACCAAACTAGCCAATAATGATTCAGCTGGTCTCGATGGTGTAGCCACCTCAAGGTTCATCCTTGCGAATTCCTTGACCAAGTTCTCCTCTTTGGTCAACAGACAAGTCAGGTCTCCTCTTGCCTTACGGATTAGTGCATCAGCAACTATGTTTGCTTTACCGGGGTGGTAATGAATTGTACAATCATAGTCTTTGACCAACTCAAGCCATCTGTGTTGTCTCATATTCAATTCCTTTTGTGTGAAAATATATTTCAGACTTTTGTGGTCTGTATAAATTTCACACTTACCTCCATAAAGGTAGTGTCTCCAAATCTTCAAGGCATGAACTACCACTGCTAATTCCAAATCATGAGTAGGGTAGTTCAGCTCATGCGGTTTCAACTGTCTCGAAGCATAGGCAACTACTTTGCCCTCTTGCATTAATACACATCCCAAACCTTGTTTGGATGCATCACTGTAGACAAATTCTTTCGTCGGATCGGGAATCGTCAACACTGGTGCAACAGTTAATCTTTGCTTAAGTTCTTGGAAACTCCTTTCGCATTTCTCATTCCATAAGAAAGCTTCTCCCTTTCGAGTCAATCTAGTCATAGGTGCAACAATCTTCAAAAATCCCTCGATAAATCTCCGATAATAACCGGCTAATCCCAAGAAGCTTCGAACTTCAATCGCATTACTCGGTACTTTTCAATCATTGACTGCCTCAACTTTAATTGGGTCAACCTCAATTCCTTTAGAGGTGACCACATGACCCAAAAATGCAACTCGGTTAAGCCAAAATTCGCACTTGTTGAATTTTGCATACAACTCCTCATTGCGCAGTATTCCCAATACCGTTCTAAAATGCTGCTCATGATCGACCTTGGTCCTTGAGTACACAAGTATGTCATCTATGAACACAATGACAAATTTATCCAAATAAGGTTGAAATACACGGTTCATGAGGTCCATGAATACCGCTGGCGCATTAGTCAAACCAAATGGCATCACTATAAATTCATAGTGTCCATAACGAGTTCGAAATGCGGTCTTCGGGATATCATCACCCTTAATCCTCAGCTGGTGATATCCGGATCTCAAATCTATCTTCGAAAATACTCCCGATCCTCCAAGTTGATCGAATAGGTCCTCTATTCTAGGAAGTGGCACTACTACAAAAATAGCATTTACTGACACTTAGTTTCTGACACTTTATCAAAAGTGTCAGTAACTTCAGACATTTGACTCATTTTTTTTTAATATAATTGTGTCATAAGATACTGACACTTAAATATCAGTAACTTGAGTATCAGAATTTACTGACACTTAAATATCAATAATAAAAAAAAACTCAATTTATTTAAAACATATTTATTTATAATACTTCACACCTAACCCTACTCCATCGAGAAAAGTCTCTCTCCCCCTCATTTATATCAGCACACCGCCCCATCCTCATATTCTTCAACTTCACCAAATTCTCGTTCGATTTCCGGCGGTTTCCTTCTCTCTGTGATTTTTTCAGTTCTAATCGACGTCTCTATTGAATCTGGAGATTTGAGGTTAAAACCCTAGAGTTTTTGTTCATTTTTTCTGTTTTCTCAAATTCTAATCCGACGATTTTGTTGTTTGTTGTCTAAGCTTTGTTCTAATAAGAAAATTGAGGAAAACGCTGGCAGATTTGGGGATAAATTATTGATTTCTGATCTATTCCGACCGGTGAAGCAGGATTAGTGGTGGAAATCAATTTACACAGATGTCGTTTCCGAGGAATAGAAAGAGACCTTCAGATGGAGGTCAGCTTAAACCTAGTTTATTGTTTATTCAATTTTTAAGCTTTGATTTTCTTGCTTGTTGATTTATGTATGCTTTGAAGTTCGTTTTGAGTTTTGAAATCATGTAGTTGTGTTGTTTTTCATTGTCTGTAGATACAGTGTTTTATTTGAACTTTTGAAACTGAATCTGCATCAAAAGATAAAGATGCAAATTATAAAACTAAATCTACTGTATAGTTAAAGTGTCCCCCAAGTACTCGCATTTCCAGCCTTAAATTTGCCAGCTTTGGAACACACTTTTAGACCATGATATATTAAGATTAGCAGGATTAAAGTTATTATATTGACACTATTCTGCTATTATAATTTGGTAAACTAGTGTCCATCAACTTTATGTCCTGCCAAGTTGGAGGTTGCCGGATGGAAGTATGTTGGCTATATCAAGTTCATACTATAATTTTTAGTTTCAGTTTATACAAGGACAAGTGGCATTGGGATACAAGATTTACATTGAAATTCTCATTGTACGGTCCCCCCCATGAAAATAATTCTTCTTATTCTATTAATTTTTTCTTATCTTGATTTATGTCATCATAGAGCCACACGGATCGCATTGTTTTCAAACTATTTGGAAAAGAACCTAGCAATTTTCCCAGCATTAGAAAATACCCAGGATACTGAACGTATGATCTTGTACTCAGACATATCTACACTTAGTTTGGTTGAAGATTCTATGATATGACACCTTCCTAAGTCTCTGAGTGGTCTGCATGCAGTTGATCGAGATGATACTAGGGCAAATGCACATGGTGGTCTTCTTATCAGACTCCCTTTTGCTTCTCTTTTTGATATGCTTGGCATGTAAGTCTTTCCCTGGCTATTTGCTTTACATGCGAAATTGAATTTATTAGTTGTTTTGTTTGACATTTTATTTTTGAATCCTCTTGCCCTATTTCGTAGAAAGTAAATATTCTGGCCCGAATAAATGTGAAGGGTTGAATTAAAATTCTGTGTGTTTAGTTATAAGAATATAGGTCTTAGGCCTGGATTCATCCCCTCGCTTTCCAGGTTTTCTGAAAGGGCTCCCTCTAAAAAGGGTACATTTTTTCATAAGAGAATTACGGTAGGCTAGAAAGTGGTTCTTGTCAGCTTTCATTCGCTTGTGTTTAGCTTTAGTAGAATTGTTGTATCGATTACTGGGATTTGTAACTCGCTTTTTCCCTCTTTATTTAATACTGTGTTCTATTTTGTGCGTAAGGGTTTCTTCAAACATTGCCATTTTTATATAGGTTGCTTCTGTCTTCATTAAAAAAAAATTTGGTCATAATGAATGATGAATCTCTCTCTGTGAAATCTCTAATGCTTGCTACAGGTCTCTTTGCCAAAGTCTGAGAGCAAATAAAAATGATTGCAAAGGGAGCTTGAAAATCAAATTAAGTTTCTTTTTTTTCCTCTTGTATATATCTGTAATGTTTTTTCTTTTCAGGTGCTTGGCTAATGAAACATCTGTCCTGTTGCTTTACTCTCTTGTGCATGGAAATTCAGATTTTCTGGAGTATGTTTTGGTACGAACAGATATAGATACGCTGGTATGTATATGATACCTTCCACATTCCTAGGTATTAGATTGTCTTATCTGGGAGAACCATCTATTATAAACGAGGCATTAATGAGAAGTGGAACAAAGAAAAATTGTCTTAAAGTAGTTTTAACGTTCTCCTATCTATAAACTATAGTTGTGCCCTGGATATTATTGTATTAAAGTTTAAAATTTCCACTATGTCTACCCTCATCTATCTGTCCTTCCTGGAACGAATGTACTAGAATACAAAAGATAAAGATGCAAATTATAAAACTAAATCTATTGTATAGTTGAAGTGTCTCCCAAGTACTCGCATTTCCAGCCTTAAATTTGCCAGCTTTGGAACACACTTTTAGACCATGATATATTAAGATTAGCAGGATTAAAGTCATTATATTGACACTATTCTGCTATTATAATTTGGTAAACTAGTGTCCATCAATTTTATGTCCCGCCAAGTTGGAGGTTGCCGGATGGAATTATGTTGGCTATATCAAGTTCATACTATAATTCTTAGTTTCAGTTTATACAAGGACAAGTGGCATTGGGATACAGTACTTTCTGTTGAAATTCTCATTGTACGGTCCCCCCCCATGAAAATAATTCTTCTTATTCTATTAATTTTTTCTTATCTTGATTTATGTCATCATAGAGCCACACAGATCGCATTGCTTTCAAACTATTTGGAAAAGAACCTAGCAATTTTCCCAGCGTTAGAAAAAACCTATTGCCTTTTGTCATATGTTGCATACTCAAAGGTATAATTTTGTTTAAGGATATGTTATTGGACCTATTTGGCAATGCAAGTCAGGTAGTTGCCAACACCTGTTTGCCTTGTGGAACTGGTAACTATAGCACCATTCTAAGTGTCAAACCTATTGCTGTCACATCATCTGCACGAGCTGAATTTGTTGTCAAAGGCATTAATTTATCGCGACCTTCTATATTAAAATTTTCTACTTTTATATTAAAATTTCAGTAGTTAATTAAACACACTTTGGTGTTTCTGACTAGGGGCCGTTTGCTTCATGGTACTTGAATGTGAATCATAATGTTATTCTCATACGCTTGTAACGTCCTTTTGAGGCAAAATTTTGCTTATCTCTCACTCTCTTCTACAGTAGTTCTTCACTCTGTTGTCTATTAATCTTCTTCTAGGGTCATACAGTTCTTGCTGGATATCTTTACTGTAATTTAAGTGAGAGACTCATTGCAAATGGCCGTTTGATAGAGGTCAGTTTTGATTTAAGTGTTTACAATACTCATCATAGGCCTTCATCTATATTGCTTTGTTACTTACAGCATTTTTTTTCCTTATTTAGGCTCTTCTTTCATTTGCGAATCAAGCGCATAAATTACATTACGATCTTTTCCATACAAAATTTACAAAACATAAGATGAACAACTCAGTTGCTAAGAAAGTATTTGAGTCAATACCATTGGACTTAAAAGATGGTTATCCAAGTCCCTGGAAAGTTTTACAATGTTTTCTCGAGATCCTTTTAAAGGTTTGACCTCCATCTTATCATCCTTTTATTTATGGAATTAAATTAAATTTATTTTTAAGGGGGCTCATGCAGATTGTTTCAATTTTAAATATTATATCTGCGTGCAGGTCCGACTCATCTATGAAATGATGGGAGATACAAGATGGGCTGAAGCCTATTTCAAATCCGGGAAGGACATATCCCATTTACATGACATTCCTTTGTTTACATTTGCTTTCTGCATTTTGTTGCCACCAATGTAGACTACAATTTGAAGTTTCTATGTATGGGTCTTTTTTTCAGGTCTGGCCGCACACTCGACTGATTTACCAAACCAGCTTAAATTCATTTCCAAGGCCCAACTGCAAAACTTGGTTGAAGTGTTTTGTTAGTAGTTAAGTTGAATGCTTGATTAGTATACTTGATTGAGGTGTTCTATTGGTATAGTTTAGAATTTTCCAGACTTGGTAGTTTAGTAGTTTGATTGTATTTTGATGGCTCTCGATGCTTGGTTTTGTATTCTGCTGCTTTTTTAAGTGAATTGCATTTGGAATGTTTTATAAGTGAAATGTCTGTTTGAAAATTTTAATTTATGGTATTTTTTTCATGTAATTAAACAAAAAAATGTAATTGAGATAATAATACATTTTTTTCACAAATCTGAACATATACTGACACTAAAATAGTATCAGTAATTAGTTTTACCGACACTTTATAATAGTGTCAATAATGCTAAAGCCAGAACATACTGACACTAATGTTTAGTGTCAGTAAAAAATTAATTACTGACACTATTTTAGTGTCAGCAAAACAAAATACTGACGCTATTTTAGTGTCAGTATTTATCGACTCTTGTATTACTGACACTAAAAATTAGTGTCACTATTTTCTGGCTTTAGCATTACTGACACTATTATGAAGTGTCAGTAAAAATAATTACTGACACTATTTTAGTGTCAGTAAAGGGGATATTTATACTAGTGTGGATATTTATTCTTTATCGTGAGTCGATTAAGTTCACGATAGTCAATGCACATCCTCAAACTTCCGTCCTTTTTCTTCACGAAGAGCACTGGCGCACACCATGGCAAAACACTCGGTCGGATAAATCTAGAGTCGAGCAGTTCCTGGAGTTGTACCTTCAACTCTTGCAATTCCTCAGGCGTCATCCTATAGGGAGCCTTTGATATTGGTGCCGCTCCTGGCACTAGATCAATTGAGAACTCAACTTGGCGATTCGGTGGAACTCCGGGCAAGTCTTCGGGAAAGACATCTGGATACTCTTTGACGAGAGGTACATCAGCTACCGTCTTCTCCGAAGTTGTTTTCCCCATCACGTTCACCAAGAATCCTTGGCAATCACTCTTCTTCAGCATCTTCACAGCTTTCATGGCAGAAATCACCTTCGGGGTACTGCTGTGTCTAACTCCCTCGAATATGGTCTTGACATCAACAGACGGACATAAGGTTACCCTCCTTTCGGAGCATTCGACTACAACTCTATGCTTGTCCAACCAATCCATACCCAAAATAACATCAAAATCGCTAAGTTCAACTATGTGCAAGTCGGCTAAGAAGCTATGTTCGTTATTCTCTATCTTCACATTGTTAGTTATCGAGTCTACACGCACTACTCCCCCCGCATGCATGCTAATTAACAAGGATCTAGGGGCTTTACTACTTCTACAACCAATCATAGTACAAAGCTTCCTAGAGATGAATGAATGAGACGCACCCGTATCGAACAACACCAAAGCACGAATATTTGCAACTGATAACATACCTGACATGGTTTGGGGTTCAGTCTCTGCTTCAGCCTCGACCATGCTATACACTCGAGCTCTGCCTTCTGAGCCTTGACCTTGTACATTATTGCCTGGGCCCTTTCCTATCTTCGGACACGCTGGGGCCAGGTGTCCTTCCTCACGGCAATAGTAGCACCGCCTCTGACGAAGCATACATGCACCTTTATGTCCCTCGCCACAAGTAGCACATGTAGGTTTATCGGACTGGGGTTTCACCCCTGAAGATCCCGTCTTAACAGTCTTCTTACTACCACCTTTTTCTTACTACTACCTCCTTGATCGTGCCACTTGCGCTTGTTATTTGTTGCAACTGGTGGTGCCCTTGCCTTCTCCACGTCTAAACTAGCAGAAATGTCCTCGGCCCTTGAAACGGCCTCATTGTAGCTCAAACGACCATGACTAGCCAAATGGTGGCGAATCCGGTCACGAAGCCCATCCCGGAATTTCTGAGACTTCATATCATCTATCTCGACCATGTGGGGATCGAAACGGAACATGTGGTTAAACTTGCGCTCATACTCGGTGACCGACATTCCACCTTGGGTCAGATCAAGGAACTCCTTCTGCATCATGATCTTGTATGCTCTTGGGTAGTACTTTTCCATGATCGTCTCCTTAAACTGATCCCAAGTGAATGTGTCTTTCTCGTCTTGGGTCTTGAGCCTCCATACTCCCATCCACCATGTCCGAGCATCTTCTTTAAGCTGGAACACGGCACATGACACCTTCTGAGCGTCGGTGCATGCCATGTAGTCAAAAATGCTATCTAGATTCATCAACCATTCCTCTATTGCTGTTGGTCCTTCACGACCAAGAAAGACAGGCGGCTTGAAGTGGTTGAACCGCTTAATAACTTGAGCTTGAGCTTGCTCAGGGTTATTAGGCAGTACGATAGCCGCGCCTTGAAGCAAGGTGGCAAATCCAGCCAAGAGTTGATCTTGTGTGGGTGGAGCATTGCAATTTCTGCGGTTAGCCACGAGTCTGCCAATGAGTTGTAAACTCATTAGTCAGCGCAGTACGAGAAATAAAGAATGAGGAGATATGTAGAACGCATATAATAGTTGCAACACAGACTATAAGTGAAATAAACGAACTGTTTTTCATTAATATAATATGTTTGGAACATCCATGGAAAAATTTCAATAATAATAGATATCATAAAATGAACTGAGTCTACGACTAATTTATTGGACATTGGATGTCTAATTAATTTTGGGACATTGGTGTCTAAATTAATTTATTGGATAAATTAATTTACGGCCTAATGAATTAAATAAATTACTAGGTGATTAGTTTAATTCATAGATATAATTATTTCTTGGTGAAATTAATTGTATTGTATTTGATATGATTAATTAATTGGATTAATTAATTGATATAAATACATCGGAACGGATCGGAGTTTATCTGTTTGGACTCACGAGAGTTCGAAACGGACCGAACTCTTCCTTTCCTTCTAGATGGCCTCCCCCCATCACCTACCCCCTCTTGGTCTTTGTCTCCATTTTAATAATGGAAGACTTATGACCTTAAGATATATCAAATCTCTTTTGTCTTAAAAGGGTGATTTGATTAGGTGGGTTGAAGAATAAAAGTGAAGACCATCCCACTCTTCTTGGCACTTGCATTCACGGCTCATTTGCAAAATGGGAGAGAGAAGAAAATAGTTTTCTTAGTCTTCATATTTGTTCTTAAGTTCTTCTTGTTTTTCCTTGGAGAAAATTCAAGACATATTGAGGGATTGTGAGTTATACACTTGGAGTATTATAATCACATTTTAGATTAGCTCTTATAACCTTGTTCTAGCCGTATCCTTGGAGGATAACATGGTATAGTCGTCCTGTTCGTTTCTCCGATACGTGGCAAGTAGAGACGTGGTGCTTTCGGCGTTGGATCATCTAAGAGCTTGGTGTAATACCCGGTTGTGAATTCATTGATTATCATTCAGTAATTTTCAATCAGAAATTTTTCACTCAGTAATAATCATTCATCAGTCATATTCATTCAATTTTGTTCACCGTTCAGCGTATTTTAGAATCGGGTGTCAGTTATTATTCGCCATTCATCACTGTTTGAGATCGAGATGAGAATATTTTCATCATTATCATCATATTTTGGTAGTTTGTGTGTGAGGTAGCGCACGCTACGTACTCTTGTTAGCGCGCGCTAATGGAGTACAGGTAGCGCACGCTATAGCTCAGTATTAGCACACGCTAGCGCAAGTGAGGTTGACAGTCCAGAAGGTATTGGGCTCATTTGGGAAATTCATAACGCATGCTACGAGTGGTAAGTAGCGTACGCTAATTGTGCTAGAAACGCCGACTAAGGCATAAGAGTAGCGCACGCTAACACGAGCAGGGCAGAGGACAGTAGGTTCTAGACTCCAGTTGCTGGGTATCGGACATCAGTTAGCGCAAGCTAACATTTTGGGTTAACGCACGCTATCGGAAGGCGTTAGCGTACGCTATCAAGTTCGTAGAGCACTCTAACGAAGCAGTCAGAGCTAACTGGACTGCCCAGTAACCCGCTAGCGCACGCTAAACATCACGACCTAGCGCACGCTATACTGGGATCAGTATAAATTGGACAGTTTAGTCCAGTTTCGTCATTTTCACTTCTCTTCCTCCTCCCGTCGGTTTTGGGCGATTTTGGACTTTTGGTGAAGGGTTCTTCCATCTGGAACCATCTATCATAATTTTCAAGCTTCTAAGTCGTATTAATCATCATTCAATCCTTTCCAACACACCAAATCAAGGTAATCATCTCTTGAATCTAGAATTTCGAAATTTGAGTGTTTTATTTCCGATCTCTTCAAGTTAGCTTGATATTATGTTGGAATATGTTAGATATGGATTATATACCTAGGATACATGTATTTCTACGGATTTATTGGTGTATATTTCGGAATTTGTGAACATTTGGAATTGTTCAAGAACACCTTGGGTGTCGACTTTGGAATTTTGGGGGTTTTCGACTAGATGTTGTCGTAATCTTGAATGAAGTATTCCTATTGGATTATTAATGGTATTAGTGAATTTTTGTTGGATTGAATCATTCATTGGAAGTTGATTTTCGGTATAATTGAGTTTTGGTTGTAAACAATTGCAGATTATTTACAACATGTTTGTTAGAATGCTCCATTGAGTTTTGGGTAGTGTTGTATCGACTTTTGAGTTGGTTGTGATCATGCTTGATTCGTATATTAAGCGTATTATTGGTACTTATGTTATTCAAGGTTGTTCGAGCGGTCGGAATTTCCATTAAGGACGTTGATCGTGGAAGGACTTTCTCGCCTTCGGTTTGAGGCAAGTTTTATACTTGTACTAGTCAATGAGATTAATGTTATCATATATGTATATGAATGTGTTGTATCATTCCGAGACCTAGTCTCTTCATGAGTTCATTGATATTAGGGGATCGTTCGATACGATACTCTTTGGCAATTATGCCAAATGTTTATTATTGTTCATTAATGGCCGGTTCAAGGCATTGAGATACTCGTTGTTAATGTTATTGTCGATGGCTGGTTCGCGGTATCGATGTATCGATTGTTGTTGCTAATATTGATGTCGATCTAAGACATTGTGGTAATCATTATTATTAATGTTGGCGTCCTGTCATTCATGTTATATCGGCCTATTGAAGGCATTGGCGTATTCGTTCTCATCTTCGCCGTCGGTAACCGATCAAAGGTGCCATGGCATTCACTGTATCATTATTATCGATTGGCCATTCTAAGGCAATCGAGGTGCTCAATCATTCTTCGTATCATGGTTATCGGTTGGCTGTTCTAAGGCAATCGAGGTATTGAATCATCCGCTGCATCGTTTTTATTGATTGGCCGTTCCAAGGCAATCGAGGTATTGAATTGGGATTATCACGGATAGTTCCCATCCATTGTATCATTTTTATCGATTGGCCATTCTAAGGTAATCGAGGTATTAAATTGGGACCGCCGAGGACGGCGCCCATCCGTGAGTCATTGTTGTCCTGTTGGCCGACTCAAGGACGCACCCTATCATTCTTGTGAATCCGGTAATCTTTGAATCGTTGCCGTTTGTGGTTAATTATGTTTTGGATATTAGTCTCGGCTAGTGCTCGATGGATAAGTCTGGGGCTTGAACCTTCGCGGTTGGTTTCCCATCACCTATAGCTCAGTAGGCCACGATCATGTTCATGATCTCATTATGGGTAAGTTTGGGGCTTGAACCTTCGCGGTTGGTTTCCCAACACCTACAGTTTAGTAGGTCACGACCATTGGATGGTCTCATTGTGATACGACTTAGTGCCGTGGCTTTGGCCCTCATTGATACAGCTTCGGGCTGTTTTAGTTTCAGGTGATTGTGTGATTGACAGCTTCGGCTGAGTGGCTTTCAGGCCTTTGTGATGTCTTGGTAATTTCATTGCAGCCTCCGGGCATTGTGATTCATATTTAATTTAGTCCTGGTTTGGTGCATGTCTTGTAATTCATTGTGGTGCTCTATAATATTGATTCACCGTTGGGCACTTATGTTCTAACATGTTAAACAGGTACTAATAGTACGCCGTGGGCATAGTGTTTCATGAATGCTCATTGCTTACCTTGGTTTGTGAGCATATCGTATTATTATTATCATTGTACCGTTTCATTCTGCCTTTGGATGCATATCATGTTATACATGTATTTGATGTTCATTATCTAGATGACTGAGCCCGTGGGGGCGGAACATGTTTTCATGTTTTAGGTGCTTGTGAGGGGAGAGTTGAGACACAAGGGCTTGACGAAGGCGACGAGGCATTCAAGCGATACTAGTCCGAGTTGTTCATGTTGGTCAGTAAGTTAGAGAGTACTCCAGTTTTGTCAGTTGTTGTCATGTTGTATTATCCGAGCAAGGCTCGTGGATGTCATTGTATTTTATTTTGGCCATATAGGTCCATTTTTGTCGTGGAAATTCCTTATCGGAATATTGTGTCGGATATCATAGTAGGGACTATGATCACCGTTTTTGGTTAAGTTGATGTATTTTAGTCATGTTCGCCTGGTGGATCTCCTGGCGTGGAGTCTGCGGCACTGTAATAACCCAATAGTATTTTGGGGGGGGGGGGGGGGTTAGTTACAGAAGATGGTATCAGAGAGTTGGGTTGTGAGATACCCTGATATGTGAGTTATGTGGATCTACCGACGCGGTAGTAGTGGGACTGTCAGGTTATGACAATCTGGACAGTCGGGTTTTGTGAGTCGTGAAATTTGTACGACTGCACGAGTCATTGATTCATCGAGTTGTCGTCAGTGAAGACTAGTATCGCAAGACCTCGAAGCTTCGCTATGACCTATGTAAGGACTCGATTCTCTTTATGTTCATATATTCATCATGTCATTAATTATGCATGCTTTGTTGAAACCTATATGTGACATTAGTGTTACGATTGATTCATGACTAATTGTTTTGGAACACGTGTGACCTGTGCAAGCAATAAGGATCAACTCATTCATCGGTCAATAATCCTCAATCATCATTTTTTATCTTATCGATCATGTTAATTCATTAATCACCCAGTGATGCAGCTCAATCGGAAGGTGTTCGGGTGGACCCATTCATATGCATGCAGGGCATGATGGCCCAGATGACTCGTATGACATGTCTGATGGAGACCATGCAGACCTAGATGGTTCGTGGTCCACCACAACAGGGACTCCAGGTACCATTTCATGGACAGACTGGAGGAGTGAGTCAGTTTGTTGGCGATATCTCTCGTCAGAGGCCGCCTACTTTTGAGGGTTCGTCGGAACCAGCTGATATTGTTCATTGGCTTGAGCATTTTGATAAACTCTTAGACATGGTTCAGTGTCCAGAAGAGAGTAAGGTGGCAGTAGCGGCTTACTACTTGAGTAAGGGCGCTTATTCGTGGTGGCTTTCTGTGAAACCCACCGATCGTGATTGTGTTTGGAGTGAGTTCAAGACTCTCATGTTAGAGAGGTATTATCTGGATCCACTTCTTGAAGCCAAGTTATCAGAGGTTTTGAACCTTGAACCCGTCGAGGATGAGGGTGTTATTGTGATTGCTGAGAAGTTTCAGGGACTTCTTCAATTTGCTTCGTCAGTTATCCGTACTGAGGCGGATAAGATCAAGTATTTTATAAAGAGGCTAAATCCGCAGTTGAGGATGTAGTTGTTCAATCACAATTGTAATTCGCTTAGTGAGTTCATCGAGAAGGCTCTTGGAGCAGAGATTTTAATTAGGGAGCTTGCTTGGAAGCACCCTTCAGTTTCTTCCGGTGGGAGGACTAGGATGCCGGTTTGTTCTGAGGGACATCGGGCTCCGACGTCCAAGAGGTCGTTTTCTAGTCGTCTTCATGCTGATAAAGCATCTTCATCTCAGACGACGAGTACGATTGTTGTTTTCTTTAACTGTGATACAATAGGACATCCCAGTACCCGGTGCTCGATGCAGGTCGTCGTTTGTTTTCTGTGTGGGAGGCAGGGACACCTTCAGAAATACTGCAGAAGTTCTAGTGCCGGTATGTCTCGAGAGGGCTCACAAGCCTCGAGGGATTGTTACTCTAGCCCGTGCATCATCCAACGGATCCTATCAGGCTTCGAGAGCCAGAGGTAAGGACATTCATCACCGGTTTTAAACAAGTTAATTCTTGCTCGGTAATAGTATAATCATTCATTTCATTGTCATTCATTCATTCATATAATTCATTCATCATACATCAATCATGTTGAGAGTTGTGTTTATCAGACTGATCATTCAATTCACGAGGAACAATGGTTCCAATCACTTTATTTGAGCTATCACTCAATGCGTTGTTAATTCACCCCAGGTAGTCATTCTTCATCCTTGTCGGATTTCTAGTCATTTATCATTCATCGTAGTCACTCTCGTTCTTGTGACCTTCAGGGATCGTATTAAGCGGTGAGTTCAGATTTGGATCTTCCTTGAATTAGGGGGATCGATGATCTGGAGGATATTGATGTTGGGTACATTTGAGATGTAGCCTTGTCTTCCGAATTACTGTTTAATTTAATATACATCATAGTATTGTAGTTGTGGACCATCTGTCGTCAAATTATCTTGTAACTATATTATTTGAGAATCCTGAGATTTGGGTCATTGGGTGGGATTTCTTCCCTTTGGTGTTGTACCCGAGATTTCGTGATAATCTGAGTAATTGTCCATCGTGAATTCGAAACGCCAAGTCAGGAGGACTTGGGCGTGCAATTGATATGGTCCTGAGGACCATATGTGCATTGTTGTTTTTCTTTTGAGGCTTGAATCAGTGTTTGTTTGGGCGTCCATTGCCGATGGGCGGGGTATGTGCGCCGGTGTTACGAGTCATGGGATTGGCCCAGTTGTGCAGGCGAAGTGGTTCGCAGTAAGGAGTATTCATGGGGATGTTGTTTTCAGATCGTAATGGATAGTTCACATCCCGAGTTGTTTACCCTCAGTTTCGAGGACGAAACTCTTTTAAGGGGGGAGTATGTAATACCCGGTTGTGAATTCGTTGATTATCATTCAGTAATTTTCACTCAGAAATTTTTCACTCAGTAATAATCATTCATCAGTCATATTCATTCAATTTTGTTCACCGTTCGGTGTATTTTAGAATCGGGTGTCAGTTGTTATTCGTCATTCATCACTGTTTGAGATCGAGATGAGAATATTTTCATCATTATCATCATATTTTGGTAGTTTGTGTGTGAGGTAGCGCACGCTACATACTCTTGTTAGTGCGCGCTAATGGAGTAAAGGTAGCGCACACTATAACTCAGTATTAGCGCATGCTAGCGCAAGTGAGGCTGACAGTCCAGAACGTACTGGGCTGATTTGGGAAATTCGTAGCGCACGCTACGAGTGGTAAGTAGAGTACGCTAATTGTGCTGGCAACGCACGCTAAGGCATAAGGGTAGCTCACTCTAACTCGAGCAGGGCAGAGGACAGTATGTTCTGGACTCCAGTTGTTGGGTATCGGACATTAGTTAGCGCACGCTAACATTTTAGGTTAACGCATGCTATCGGAAGGCATTAGCGTACGCTACCAAGTTCGTAGCGCACGCTAACGAAGCAGTCAGAGCTCACTGGACAGCCCAGTTACCCACTAGCACATGCTAAACATCAGGACATAGCGCACACTAAATTGGGATCAGTATAAATTGGACAGTTCAGTCCAGTTTCGTCATTTTCACTTCTCTCTTCCTCCTCCCGTCGGTTTTGGGCGATTTTGGACTTTTGGTGAAGGGTTCTTTGATCTGGAACCACCTATCTTCATTTTCAAGCTTCTAAGTCGGATTAATCATCATTCAATCCTTTCCAACACACCAAATCAAGGTAATCATCTCTTGAATCTAGAATTTCGGAATTTGAGTGTATTATTTCCGATCTCTTCAAGTTAGCTTGATATTATGTTGGAATATGTTAGATATGGATTATCTACCTGGGATACATGTATCTCTACGAATTTATTGGTGTATATTTCGGAATTTGTGAATATTTGGAATTGTTCAAGAACACCTTGGGTGTTGACTTTGGAATTTTGGGGGTTTTCGACTAGATGTTGTCGTAATCTTGAATGAATTATTCCTATTGGATTATTAATGGTATTAGTGAAGTTTTGTTGGATTGAATCATTCATTGGAAGTTGATTTTCGGTATAATTGAGTTTTGGCTGTAAACAATTGGAGATTGTTTACAACGTGTTTGTTAGAATGCTCCATTGAGTTTTGGGTAGTGTTGTATCGACTTTTGAGTTGGTTGTGATCATGCTTGATTCGTATATTAAGCATATTGTTGGCACTTATGTTATTCAAGGTTGTTCGAGCAGTCGGAATTTCCATTAAGGACGTTGATCGTGGAAGGACTTTCTCGCCTTCGGTTTGAGGCAAGTTTTATACTTGTACTAGTCAATGAGATTAATGTTATCATATATGTATATGAATGTGTTGTATCATTCCGAGACCTAGTCTCTTCATGAGTTCATTGATATTAGGGGATCGTTCGATACGATACTCTTTGGCAATTATGCCAAATGTTTATTATTGTTCATTAATGGCTGGTTCAAGGCATTGAGATACTCGTTGTTAATGTTATTGTCGATGGCTGGTTCGCGGTATCGATGTATCGATTGTTGTTTCTATTATTGATGTCGATCTAAGACATTGTGGTAATCATTATTATTAATGTTGGCATCCTGTCATTCATGTTATATCGGCCGATTGAAGGCATTGGCGTATTCGTTCTCATCTTCGCCGTCGGTAACCGATCAAAGGTGCCATGGCATTCACTGTATCATTATTATCGATTGGCCATTCTAAGGCAATCGAGGTGCTCAATCATTCTTCATATCATGGTTATCGGTTGGCTGTTCTAAGGCAATCGAGGTATTGAATCATCCGCTGCATCGTTTTTATTGATTGGCCGTTCCAAGGCAATCGAGGTATTGAATTGGGATTATCATGGATAGTTCCCATCCGTTGTATCATTTTGATCGATTGGCCATTCTAAGGTAATCGAGGTATTAAATTGGGACCGCCGAGGACGGTGTCCATCCGTGAGTCATTGTTGTCCTGTTGGCCGACTCAAGGACGCACCCTATCATTCTTGTGAATCCGGTAATCTTTGAATCGTTGCCGTTTGTGGTTAATTATGTTTTGGATATTAGTCTCGGCTAGTGCTCGATGGATAAGTCTGGGGCTTGAACCTTCGCGGTTGGTTTCCCAACACCTATAGCTCAGTAGGCCACGGTCATGTTCATGATCTCATTATGGGTAAGTTTGGGGCTTGAACCTTCGCGGTTGGTTTCCCAACACCTATAGTTTAGTAGGTCACAACCATTGGATGGTCTCATTATGATACGACTTAGTTCCGTGGCTTCGTCCCTCATTGATACAGCTTCGGGCTGTTTTAGTTTCAGGTGATTGTGTGATTGACAGCTTCGGCTGAGTGGCTTTCAGGCCTTTGTGATGTCTTGGTAATTTTATTGCAGCCTCCGGGCATTGTGATTCATATTTAATTTAGTCCTGGTTTGGTGCATGTCTTGTAATTCATTGTGGTGCTCTATAATATTGATTCACCGTTGGGCACTTATGTTCTAACATGTTGAACAGGTACTAATAGTACGCCGTGGGCATAGTGTTTCATGAATGCTCATTGCTTACCTTGGTTTGTGAGCATATCGTATTATTATTATCATTATACCGTTTCATTCTGCCTTTGGATGCATATCATGTTATACATGTATTTGATGTTCATTATCTAGATGACTGAGCCCGTGGGGGCGGAACATGTTTTCATGTTTTAGGTGCTTGTGAGGGGAGAGTTGAGACACAAGGGCTTGACGAAGGTGACGAGGCATTCAAGCGATACTAGTCCGAGTTGTTCATGTTGGTCAATAAGTTAGAGAGTACTCCAGTTTTGTCAGTTGTTGTCATGTTGTATTATCCGAGCAAGGCTCGTGGATGTCATTGTATTTTATTTTGGCCATATAGGTCCATTTTTGTCGTGGAAATTCCTTATCGAAATATTGTGTCGGATATCATAGTAGGGACTATGATCACCGTTTTTGGTTAAATTGATGTATTTTAGTCATGTTCGCCTAGTGGATCTCCTGGCGTGGAGTCTGCGGCACTGTAATAACCCAATAGTATTTTTTTGGGAGGGGGGGGGGGGTTAGTTACAGAATCAGAGAGTTGGGTTGTGAGATACCATGATATGTGAGTTATGTGGATCTACCGACGCGGTAGTAGTGGGACTGTCAGGTTATGACAATCTGGACAGTCGGGTTTTGTGAGTCGTGAAATTTGTACGACTGCACGAGTCATTGATTCATCGAGTTGTCGTCAGTGAAGACTAGTATCGCAAGACCTCGAAGCTTCGCTATGACCTATGTAAGTACTCGATTCTCTTTATGTTCATACATTCATCATGTCATTAATTATGCATGCTTTGTTGAAACCTATATGTGACATTAGTGTTACGATTGATTCATGACTAATTGTTTTGGAACACGTGTGACCTGTGCAAGCAATAAGGATCAACTCATTCATCGGTCAATAATCCTCAATCATCATTTTTTATCTTGTCGATCATGTTAATTCATTAATCACCCAGTGATGCAGCTCAATCGGAAGGTGTTCGGGTGGACCCATTCATATGCATGCAGGGCATGATGGCCCAGATGACTCGTATGACATGTCTGATGGAGACCATGCAGACCTCGATGGTTCGTGGTCCACCACAACAGGGACTCCAGGTACCATTTCATGGACAGACTGGAGGAGTGAGTCAGTTTGTTGGCGATATCTCTCGTCAGAGGCCGCCTACTTTTGAGGGTTCGTCGGAACTAGCTGATATTGTTCATTGGCTTGAGCATTTTGATAAACTCTCCGACATGGTTCAGTGTCCAGAAGAGAGTAAGGTGGCAGTAGCGGCTTACTACTTGAGTAAGGGCGCTTATTCGTGGTGGCTTTCTGTGAAACCCACCGATCGTGATTGTGTTTGGAGTGAGTTCAAGACTCTCATGTTAGAGAGGTATTGTCTGGCTCCACTTCTTGAAGCCAAGTTATCAGAGGTTTTGAACCTTGAACCCGTCGAGGATGAGGGTGTTATTGTGATTTCTGAGAAGTTTCAGGGACTTCTTCAATTTGCTTCGTCAGTTATCCGTACTGAGGCGGATAAGATCAAGTATTTTATAAAGAGGCTAAATCCGTAGTTGAGGATGTAGTTGTTCAATCACAATTGTAATTCGCTTAGTGAGTTCATCGAGAAGGCTCTTGGAGCAGAGATTTTAATTAGGGAGCTTGCTTGGAAGCACCCTTCAGTTTCTTCCGGTGGGAGGACTAGGATGCCGGTTTGTTCTGAGGGACATCGGGCTCCGACGTCCAAGAGGTCGTTTTCTAGTCGTCTTCATGCTGATAAAGCATCTTCATCTCAGACGACGGTTCGATTGTTGTTTGCTTTAACTGTGATACAATAGGACATCGCAGTACCCGGTGCTCGATGCAGGTCGTCTTTTGTTTTCTGTGTGGGAGGCAGGGACACCTTCAGAAATACTGCAGAAGTTCTAGTGCCGGTAGGTCTCGAGAGGGCTCACAAGCCTCGAGGGATTGTTACTCTAGCCCGTGCATCATCCAAGGGATCCTATCAGGCTTCGAGAGCCAGGGGTAAGGACATTCATCACCGGTTTTAAACAAGTTAATTCTTGCTCGGTAATAGTATAATCATTCATTTCATTGTCATTCATTCATTCATATAATTCATTCATCATACATCAATCATGTTGAGAGTTGTGGTTATCAGACTGATCATTCAATTCACGAGGAACAATGGTTCCAATCACTTCATTTGAGCTATCACTCAATGCATTGTTAATTCACCCCAGGTAGTCATTCTTCATCCTTATCGGATTTCTAGTCATTTATCATTCATCGTAGTCACTCTCGTTCTTGTGACCTTCAGGGATCGTATTAAGCGGTGAGTTCAGATTTGGATCTTCCTTGAATTAGGGGGATCGATGATCTGGAGGATATTGATGTTGGGTACATTTGAGATGTAGCCTTGTCTTCCGAATTACTGTTTAATTTAATATACATCATAGTATTGTAGTTGTGGACCATCTGTCGTCGAATTATCTTGTAACTATATTATTTGAGAATCTTCAGATTTGGATCATTGGGTGGGATTTCTTCCCTTTGGTGTTGTACCCGAGATTTCGTGATAATCTGAGTAATTGTCCATCGTGACTTCGAAACGCCAAGTCAGGAGGACTTGGGCTTGCAATTGATATGGTCCTGAGGACCATATTTGCATTGTTGTTTTTCTTTTGAGGCTTGAATCAGTGTTTGTTTGGACGTCCATTGCCGTTGGGCGGGGTGTGTGCGCCGGTGTTACGAGTCATGGGATTGGCCCAGTTGTGCAGGCGAAGTGGTTCGCATTAAGGAGTATTCATGGGGATGTTGTTTTCAGATCGTAATGGATAGTTCACATCCCGAGTTGTTTACCCTCAGTTTCGAGGACGAAACTCTTTTAAGGGGGGAGTATGTAATACCCGGTTGTGAATTCATTGATTATCATTCAGTAATTTTCACTCAGAAATTTTTTCACCGTTCGGCGTATTTTAGAATCGGGTGTCAGTTGTTATTCGTCATTCATCACTGTTTGAGATCGAGATGAGAATATTTTCATCATTATCATCATATTTTGGTAGTTTGTGTGTGAGGTAGCGCACGCTACATACTCTTGTTAGTGCGCGCTAATGGAGTACAGGTAGCGCACACTATAACTCAGTATTAGCGCATGCTAGCGCAAGTGAGGCTGACAGTCCAGAACGTACTGGGCTGATTTGGGAAATTCGTAGCGCACGCTACGAGTGGTAAGTAACGTACGCTAATTGTGCTGGCAACGCACGCTAAGGCATAAGGGTAGCGCACGCTAACTCGAGAAGGACAGAGGACAGTAGGTTCTGGACTCCAGTTGTTGGGTATCGGACATCAGTTAGCGCACGCTAACATTTTAGGTTAACGCATGCTATCGGAAGGCATTAGCGTATGCTACCAAGTTCGTAGCGCACGCTAACGAAGCAGTCAGAGCTCACTGGACTGCCCAGTTACCCACTAACACATGCTAAACATCAGGACATAGCGCACGCTAAACTGGGATCAGTATAAATTGGACAGTTCAGTCCAGTTTCGTCATTTTCACTTCTCTCTTCCTCCTCCCATCGGTTTTGGGCGATTTTGGACTTTTGGTGAAGGGTTCTTTGATCTGGAACCACCTATCTTCATTTTCATGCTTCTAAGTCGGATTAATCATCATTCAATCCTTTCCAACACACCAAATCAAGGTAATCATCTCTTGAATCTAGAATTTCGGAATTTGAGTGTTTTATTTCCGATCTCTTCAAGTTAGCTTGATATTATGTTGGAATATGTTAGATATGGATTATCTACCTGGGATACATGTATCTCTACGGATTTATTGGTGTATATTTCGGAATTTGTGAATATTTGGAATTGTTCAAGAACACCTTGGGTGTCGACTTTGGAATTTTGGGGGTTTTCGACTAGATGTTATCGTAATCTCGAATGAAGTATTCATATTGGATATTAATGGTGTTACCCAAAATATTATCCGGAGATAGTATTGCTGGAATAATCGAGTAACAAAAAAATGCGAGAACACTTCCGTGAGAAAATAAATAACACAAGATTTGCCGGGGTTGTTAGTCCCGGGCTTGAATGCTCTCGCGAGATGTTATTAATAAATATATTGTGGAGTACAAATATTAATGTTAGAATCTATTACAATGAGTGTAAAGACTTCTAGTTATCTAAGCTGTAGAGCGTGTAGATTGCCGGAAGAACAAGATAGGTAGATCTGTGAGTTCTTGCTTTTGATGTTCAGTGTATGAGAATGTATCTCTCTCGGTATGTTTTGCACTGTATTCACGATGATTATTTTGATGCTGATTTAATGATGCCTCATCCACTGTTGTGCGCCTCCTATTTATAGGAGACAAGGTTGCTGGGACCTCTCCGGCGATCGCGGGCGACCGCCGTTTTCTATATTATAATAAGATGGCCGATCGTCCCGTCACGTGGGGCTGTTCTCTTAAAGTCTGAGGCTGCCGCTGGAGGCCAGCTGTGCGAGCCAATGGGAAGCCTGCACGCGTCCTGAGTCGCTGTCCGGGGAGGACCCACTTTGTACCTTTCGGCGGCCCTGTCGGTAGGTGAGGTAGGTGACAGGCTGGGGTCAAAGGTCTTATCTGTCGACGCCTTTTGAGGATCTGCATGTGGGTCACCGTCTAAGATTCGGTCTTCGACGACTTTGACGGATGTTGGATTTATACGTGGCACGAGACGATCGTCTCTGGTTGGACATCATAGACGATCGCTAGATACCAAAAGACGATTGCCGGATACCAAAAGACGATCGCCGTGGGTGTCGACTGCTGGGTGTTTTCCCAGAGTATGTCTTCTATGGTTGGCTCTCAGATCATTATGCCGATCACCATCGAGGCGTATTAATCGCCGCACAACAATTGCCCCCCAGCGCGCTTCAATGTTGAAAACACGGGGTGAGGTGGCACTGTTGGCGATCGCCAGTGTTTAGACGATTGGCTCGTTTGTCTATGATAAGGACAATCGTCAGGACGATCTGATTTCAAATTTGGACGATCTCCTTTTGCGCTGGAATCAGCGGGAAATGAAGGCGGGCTCTTGAAATGTTGCAAGGACACGCGTCGCGCTACCATTGGGGGAGTCCGACGGTTTTGTCAGTCCTGTCGCCTAGCGTGCCCTCGAAAAGACGCGTACGCGGGATTCGAGGGCTGCATTTAATGTGTCCCCCCTACGACGGTTGCACTCCAGCCCTCGGGGTTTCGCCTATTTGCACAGAGACCCCTGCTCCCACCTATAAAAGGGGCTAGGGCTACTTCATTTCTACTCTTTAGGCATCCTTGCTTTCTAGCCGAGACTCTGCAGAATTTTTTCGACGATCCTAGTGCCGACCGTCCTTCCTTTTAGGTAAGAACATAAATCTTCTCTCCCCCTTTACTTTTTAGAACATGTCTGGAGGATCTAAAACCTTCGAGGCCGGAAGCACCTCCACTGCCGCGGCTTCGCCGGACCGGGAGGAAATTCCCGTGGGACTCCATATGGAAACGGCCGTTGAGGCTATTCGTGCAGGGATTGCACCTGCAGAACTTGAGGAGCTCTTCAATGAGGCCGAAGTGGCGAGATATGAGGCGATGGCGGAGCAAGGGGGTTCGCCGGTGGATGAAGATGAACTGGTGCGGTTGTCTTGGGAAAAGGATAGCGTATTCGGCCCTGCCTATATGGATTTTGCTAGGCTCATGGAGGAGATCGCCGGACCCTGCCCAGAATCTGATTTCGAAGCGTATTCCGCCGCTCATCCCTACGAACATGTGAAGCGAACGGCGTGCCGCTGACCCGTCTCAGTGGACTCTTGGTCAGATCCGGAGTTCGGCGACCCGGAAAGACTTGAGACGCTGGAGGGCAAAATATCACATTCCTTCTAATGTTTCATTGCACGTGCCCTCGGAAAACGAACGTGCCGATCAACCTCCCGAGGGTCTGGTCGCCGTTAATGAGATGATTAAAGAGGCCGGCCTACGGTTCCCCTTGCCGTTCGCCATATCATATTTGTTGATTGCCTGGAATTTGGCGCCGCTCCAACTGACGCCGAACGCCTCGCTATAGATCATCTGTACTCTGACACTTTTCGGCGGTCACCGGTTGTTCCGTCTCCTTTTTGCGATGGAAATGAACTATCTCTTCAAACTGGCTGCGCAGAAAGGGTCGGTCGGCGGTAATCACATTCAAGGTCGAATGGGAAGAGTTGTTTTCGGGGTGCCGAACAAGACTCGGGGCGATCTGGAAAAATGGTGCTGGGTTGGCGGAGCGTGGAGGTCGGCGTCGAGTGATAGGCCGGAGGAAGAGTTGGAGGTTCCCACTAATTTTCGGGAGAGGAATCCGAGTAAGGGTTTTAACTCTCCCTTTGATCGGATACATCTTGGACTGATCTAATTTTGTTTCTTTTTTGCAGGATCCTTTGTTCCAGCGATCAGCGATCTCCCATTTGATTTCTTGATCGTTTGGGAGCGAATTCGTGCCTTGCCGGATTCCTACATAGACGTTCGCTCACTCGGTCACGAACTTCATCGGTTGGGGGATCGATTGTTTCGCTTCCCACGTTATCTGAAAGTTCCGGGTAGAAATTTTACTTCTTATTCTTGCTTGACGATCGTCTGATTGAAAGAGGTGTTTAACTTGTATGAATTTTTTCTTTGGCAGAGATTCATTTTCCCCGCTTCGCCGAGCCACCGCAAGAGATCGCCATGTCTAACCCTGGTCTCATCGGTCGTCTTCACTAGGGAAAGAAGACGGGTCGCGTTGCTGCGATGACGTCTCGCCCGTCCCTATGGTGAGGCCCGCTGTGGTGCCGGTCGCCGAGCCGGAAATTCAGGAGGAGGAACAACTCCAGCGCAACCGCAAGAGGCGGAGGCCGGAGGGGTCCCTGCCGACAATTGAGGCGGACTTAACTATCTTGGAGCCGCCGGTTTCCGCTCCCCCCATATATGCTGTTCCGATGGTCGAGGGGTCTGGCCCTAGGCCCTCGGCGTCTGGCTCCAGGCCCTCGGCTGGCATCTTGAAGGCTGCGGCGATCGCCGAAGCTGAAACTCCTAGGGGTAAGCCCTATTTTGGCCGCGATCTCGAGTTGGTCAATAGGTAAGACCGATTTGATTTTTCCGAGTTAGGCAATTTGAGTAAGATATACTAACTCCTTTGTTTCTTTTTGTTTGTGTTGCAGGGTCCGTGTTGCTGATCCGGACGTCTCGCCGATGGTGTTGGATTTCCTGGCGAGCAAGGCTCCGCAAAATTCCCTTGATGTCCCTTCCTATGTCTCCAAGGCCATCGCCTCTCTTCCTAAAGCTTGGACGACCGATCTTGACGCGATTGCTCGTCGGCGATCTGGAGATGCCATGCAGGCGACCATCACCCTGACTCTCCAAGCGGTGACGATGGCCGTCCAAGCCGCCAAGGATTACGAGAGGTGGCCCTCTAATGCTTGCCTCCATCAAGATCTCGAGGCAGCTCGGAACCAAAACGTTGATTTCGCCAACCGGATCCAGGCCATGGAGAAGGAATATTTAGAGACGGCCAAACGAGCTAAACAGGACATCGATCGGATGAAGCAGGAGCTGAGCCGCTCCAAGGAAGTGGCCGATCGGTCCCGTGACCAGGTGACGGAGGCTCGCCAGATGCATTTGGCCTCGCAAGAGGAGGCGGCCGGACTGAAGGCGATGGTGGATCGGCTTAACAGCGAGCTGGAGACGGCGAAGGGAGAGCTGGAGAAAGCAAAGGGAGAATTGGCCGCCAAGGTGGTCGAGCTATCAGATGCTGAGAAGGCGACCTCGGATTTGAAAGGGCAGATCAAGGCTATCGATACCGATCCCTACCTTAATGTGGCACTCATCGGCGAGTTCGCCTACTATATGGCCTACGCCGACGCTGTCCGAGCTGCCAAGAAGGTAGGGATTGAGGTCGGTCCTATGATGGATAGCTTCAAGGCCTACGCACTCGGGCACCCTTTGCATCCGGAGTTTTCCCTGCCGATCCTTGACCTCACTGACTTGGGGATCGATTTGAGTTGGTATCCTAATCCGGATAAACTTATCTATCCCGAAGCCAATGAGGGGGCACGTGCCGATCCGTCACCTGGGGGCGAAGACCAGCCAGAGGGACCCTGAGTGATTTCTTTGTCTTCCTTTACTTGTAACTTTTTGCTTTTTCTTTGTATTGCCTTCGGGTTTTGTATTGTACGAACTTCTTGATAATGAATAAAATACTCCTTTTTTCGCACCTGATTCTTTACATGTACGATCGCCCAACAATGTTTGCATGCGAATTTTTACAAGTGTGTATATGATTGCTTACGATGTCTTGTTCGCCCGACCAATTGTTTGAATGTTGAATGTATTGACATGTTTGGAAATTCTTACTTGTAAATATTGTTGAACAAAACTGATCGTCCTGCGTGTGTTTGAACGAAGCCGATCGGGTACGGTCCCTTCTTTCCGATCATGTCTAGGACTAGCTACACTTCTTTGCCCCTTGTTTTTGTTTACTTATTGTAAGTAAGGGAACAAAAATAGTATGTCTGGTGAGCTATCTTCAGTTTTGCCGATTTTGAGGAACCATGCACGGTCGCGGAGTTCGATGGACCGACCTCCACAACCATGTCATTATGTGCGAGGGATACTCCCGCGACTCACTTTATTGTGAGGGTCCTCCGTTAGGCTGCGCCCGCCTTATATTTAAACGAAAGGTGGGCGGTCTTGGTCTGGAGGAGTCCTTGCACGGGGCGTCGTCGGTTTATTCGACTCCACGTCCGTGGCTTGTTATCACTTTTCTACCTCGGGTCGGCATGTTAGATGGCGACCCTCAACGGTATACGTTGTGATGGGGTAGAGACGCGTCGCCTTGTCCGGGTATGTCATGTTAGATGATGTACCTTGAGGGCGTGAG
Organism: Orobanche coerulescens; assembly: GCA_033398695.1. Taxonomy (NCBI): domain Eukaryota; kingdom Viridiplantae; phylum Streptophyta; class Magnoliopsida; order Lamiales; family Orobanchaceae; genus Orobanche; species Orobanche coerulescens. The sequence continues at coordinate 109,314,207 of CM065817.1, read as the reverse complement.
AACGTGTCCGCAGATTAGTTTGGAGGGTCCTTCGGCTATGCCCGCCTCGTATTTAAACGAAGGGCGAGCGATCGCAGCCCAAAGAAACCTTGCATGGGCGAAGCTGTCGGTTCCATCGACCTCCAGGACCATGGCTGTACTGTTTTTACCTTGGATCGCCACGTTGAACGACGATCATTGATGGTATACGATGTGTCTGGTGGGGCGATCGCTAGAATAGATGGGATAGGAAGAAATCTCATTATATTCCTGGTACATAAGGTAGTAGAAACTGAATACAAAGTTTTCACTGGTAGTATTTCTTCAGATGTACGGCGTTCCAGGGATATTGGTCTGGAGTGCCGTCAGGGTGTTCAAGTTCGTAGGCTCTCTTAGTTCGCTACTTAGATATCCTGAAGGGGCCTTCCCAATTCAGGCCAAAAACTCCTGTGCGGGTCTGGACCTTTTTCAGGACTAGGTCGCCTACTTGGAACCTTCTTTCCTTGACCTTCGAATTGAAGAACCTATCAGATCTCCTTTTGTGGATCGTGTTCTTCATTTCTGAGGTCAGTCGTCGTTCTTCGAGCATGTCAAGGTCGATCCACCGGGCCACATCATTGTCTGTCGTCATCTCTTGTTCGGTTTGATGGCTGAGGACGGCGATCTCCGAGGGAATCACCACTTCTGTCCCAAAGGCGATGGCGAATGGGGTTTCGCCGGTCGAATTACGGGTCGTCGTTCGATAAGACCACAGAACGTCTGGGAGCTCGCTCGCCCATTGTCCTTGCCTGGACTCGAGTCGCGCTTTAATCGTGTGTTTGAGGATTTTGTTTACGGCTTCTACCTGCCCGTTCGTCTGAGGGTGATAGGGGGACGAGAACAACTTCTTGATTCCCCACTTCTCGCAGAATTGCATGACTTCTAAGCCGTCGAACTACTTTCCATTGTCGGAGATGATGGCCTGGGGTAGACCGAATCGGCATATGATGTTTTTCCAGATGAACTTGATTACTTGCTCTTGGCCGATCTTGTTGAGTGGCTCGGCCTCAGCCCATTTTGTAAAATAATCGACGCCTACGAAAGCAAACTTACAGCCCCTTGGCGCTGTCGGCAAGGGACCTATAAGGTCGATTCCCCATTGGGCGAAAGGCCATGGGCTGTACATTGAAGTGATTTGCTCGGGGGAGAGATTGATGTTTGGACCCATTACCTGACACCTGTGACACGATCTGGCATAGGCGATCGCATCCTTCTGAAGTGATGGCTAGAAAAAACCTTGCCTGGTTGTTTTATGGATGAGAGCTCGCCCACCAGCATTGCTTCCACAGATCCCGTCATGGATCTCGGCTAAAACGAGCCGACCTTCCTCCGGTGTAATACACTTGAGGAGGGGATGGCTGAAAGCTCGCTTGTAAAGCCGGTCGTCCAATAGGGTGTATCTGGTCGCACAGAGCTGGAGTTGGTGAGCTTTGATACGGTCGTCAGGGACCGTTCCGTCCTTTAAGTATTTGATGAACGGAGTCATCCAGTTCTCCTCGGCAACGGCAACTGTGGTAACCAGGTTTCTGTCGATCGCCGGCCTTGCTGATTTTGTGATTTGGATATTAGAGAAATCGGCTGCCCCATCCGACGACACTAGCTTGGATAGGGCATCGGCCTGGGAGTTGTGCTCTCTCGGGACTTGTTCGATTAGCACTTCCTCAAATTTCGTGCACATTTCGGCGACCAATTCTTGGTATTTGACCATATGTTCTCCGCGCGCCTCATATTCTCCCTTGACTTGGTTCACGACCAAGAGGGAGTCCATGAAGATATGGAGGCGACGAACATCTAGGGCGAGGGCTAGATCGAGCCCGCCTACCAAGGATTCGTACTCGGCTTCATTGTTGGTCGCACGAAACCCGAAACGCACTGTTTAGTGAAACTTTGTCCATCGGGGCTAATGAGGACAATCCCTGCCCCTGCTCGCGAGTTGGTCGCCGAGCCATCCACGTACAGGTTCCAGGCAGGGCGGCCGATCTGGGTCGGACTGTGAGGGGATGTTATTCCACCACAAAGTCTGCCAGAGCCTGGCCTTTGATTGCTGTGCGAGGATCGTATGTGATACCGTATTGGGCGATCTCCAGTGACCACTTGAGGAGTCGCCCGTTAGGGTCTGGCCGATGTAGAACTTGCCTTAGAGGTAGAGTCGTCAGAACCTCCACTTGATGTTCGAAGAAGTAAGCCCTTAGCTTGCGAACACTCATGACTAGAGCGTAGGCGATCTTCTCCAATGGTGTATAACGTGTTTCCACGTCATGGAGCGCTTGACTAACATAGTAGATCGGCAAGTGGGTCTGCCCCTCGGCTCGTACTAAAACAGCACTCAGCGCGACCTCCGAGGCTGCCAGGTAGAGGAATAGATTTTCGCCGGGGATCGACTTTGCCAAGATCTGGGGGTTAGATAGATACTCCTTGATTTTGGTGAACGCCATTTGACTCTACTTCGTCCATGCGAACTTCTTGTTCTTTATGGTCGCGAAGAAAGGCTTGCTTTTATCCCCGAGATGAGATATGAAACGGTTGAGGGCAGCCAAACAACCTGTGAGGCGTTGCACTTGCTTGACATTATATGGCTCCTGCATGTCGAGGATCGCCTGAATCTTGGTGGGGTTCACCTCGATCCCCCTTTGGCTCACGATGTGCCCCAGGAATTTTCCGGAGCTCACCTCGAAGTTGCATTTCTTGGGGTTCAGCTTCATGTTGAACTTCTCGAGGATGGCGAACGTCTCGGCAAGGTCATTGAGGTGGTCTTCCTTCTTGAGGCTTTTGACCACGATGTCGTCAATGTAGACCTCCATGGTCTTGCCGATCTGATTGGCGAACATTCCGTTGACTAGTCGCTGGTAGGTTGCCCCTGCGTTCTTCAAGCCGAACGGCATTCGGACCCAAAAGTATATGTCTTTCTCTATGTGGAAAGATGTGTGCTTTATGTCTTTCTTCGCCATTGTGATTTGATGGTATCCGGCGAAGGCATCCATGAATGACATCATTTCGCAAGCTGCCGTACTATCGACCAAGTGATCAATATGAGGCATTGGAAAGTGGTCTTTTGGGCATGCCGCGTTGAGGTCGTTGAAGTCGATACATAACCTCTAGGAGCTGTTCGGCTTTTTGACGAGCACCGCGTTGGCGACCCATTGTGGTTCGTCTGTAGCTAATCCGATTAGTTTGTTGTTGAGTAGCTTTTTGACCTCTATGTCGAGCGCTGCATACTTCTCAGGACTGAATTTCCTACGTTTCTGGTGAACAGGCTTCCTTGCCGGGTCGATCTTTAGATAGTGGCAAGCATGTTCAGGACTTATGCCGACCATATCTTGATGCGACCAGGCAAAGACTTCGATGTTCTTACGTAGTAAATTGATCAGATCCTCTTTTAATTCGCAATCGATGTTTGCGCCGATCTGTACTTCCCGCTCCGGGCGAGCCGGATCTATCGTTATACTTTCTAACTCTTCAACGGGGACGGTCGCCTCTCGTTTGGAATGATTTCTGGACTCGATCCTTGGATCGATGTCGAGATTCGGCTCGAAACCGATACTTGGCTCGATGTCATCCGTTAATCGATGCGAGATGGCATCCTATGAGTCAGGTTGGTACGATGTGCTTGGCTCGTTGATCTCCATGGGTTGATTGTCGATCGTTTCAATGTTACACATATCATGGGAAGTATTGAAAGAATTTACGACATAGCAGTAATTCAAACATTTCTTTGCCATTAGCTGATCTTCTTTTGCAGTACCGACCGTCCCATCGGCAGTGGGGAATTTGATACAGTAAAAGAAAGAAGAAGCGACCGCCTCAAAGGTTTCTAGAAACGGGCGACCTAGGAACCCATTATATTTGCTGGGCCTATCTATGATTACAAAGTTTAGGTTCCTAGTAATCCTAACCTTGGGATCGTAGTAACACGTTAGCTCGACAGAGAGCTTGATCTTTCCGTAGGCTTGGACTGTGCTGTCGCCGAACCCTTGAAGCACAGTGTCGAACGGCTTGATGAACTTGGTCAGGTTGCCGAGCTGGTCGAGAGCGGATTTGAATATTATATTGCAGAAGCTCCCATTGTCAACCAGCACGCGATCGACCATTTTCCCAAGGATACACGCGGAGATCACCAATGCATCCTCTTTGGGGCATTGCACTCCCTCCCTATCCTTGTTGGAGAAAGTGATGAGCGCGTCTTTAGAGATGGTCGGATCTGGGGGTACCATGACATGGACCCCGGCGAACGCCCTCAGTTCGGCCTTTCGCTTCCTGTTCGACATGGTGGAAACCGGGGAAAGGCCCCCGAGGTTTCCACCTCCAGCCTGAAGCATATTGATCCGACCGCCAGGGTTGATTGGGGGAATTGATTCATCAGAATACTCCAGCTCGTTCTGCTCGATCCTTGCGACTGGATTTGGAGGGATCCCATCGCTTTGTAGGCGCTCGCGCCCTCCGGACCTCTCTGATCGGGGCTCTGGCCTGGTGACCAAGTTATCCAATTTGCCTTCCTCAAACAATCTCCAGAGTTGTCTAAGGAGGTCGCGGCATTGGCTGGTGTTGTGGCTGGGACTTTTGTGGTAGGCACAAAATTTGCTGCAGTCTAGATGACCATTGTCCCTTGTCGGATTAGGCTTGTTAAGCCACTCGCGCCCCTTGATGGCGTTAAAGATGTGGGCCGGAGATAAGTTGAGGTTGCGGAGGAGGTGAACCTCCACATCCTCGAAGGCTTTGAACTCACCAGGCGGCTTTGCGACCGCCTTTCTGGGCTTGGCGACGACCTTCTTCTGAATCTGGGATGGCGCCTTCCCTTCTCCGACAGATCCCTCACCTAAGCGGAGGGTGAGCATCCTCTGCCTAGCCAGGAAATCGGCGGCCCTAACGCGGAAGATCGGGTAGGTCGGGGGGATGTCCTTCGTAAGATGCCTGAACATGGGTGAGTGACCATGTAATCCCCCTAGGGCCGAGAAGAGAGCGAGCTCGTCGCTAATGGGCTCGCCGGTGAGGACTATTTCGTCTACCCGGTCGATGTAATCTTCATCGGGCTCGTCCTTCCCCTACCTGATTTTCATCATGCGGTGGGGACCTTCTGGCCGAGCAACTTTAGCGGTGAAGTGCGACGTGAAGTCGTTCGCCAGCTTCTCAAAGCAATTGATTGAGCGAGGTGGTAGTGAGATGTACCACCTGTGGGCGAGGTCGCCCAATGTCAATGGGAACATTCGGCACTTCGTCGCGTCCGATGCTCCACATCCGGTCATGTAAATCCGGAATTTGCTCAAATGGGTCTCAGGATCCGATCTCCCCTCATATAGGGGTGTTTGAGGGGGAGCGATCATTGGTTGAACTGGGGCGAGCTCGATCTGGACCGCGAGTGGTTCATTTGGTCCCGCGATCGATCTCCTGGTGCCTGCCCCAGTTTCTAGGAGCGCCTTTATTTCGTCGAGATGGCGCTGCATGGCGGCCATCGCCGTAGCTTGACTGCTCGCTGATTGGCTCCCGGAGCGCGAGCCAAGGCGATCATGCACTGATCCCCTGGCCCCACGATGAACGATGAGTTCTTTGCCAGCGGGCTCATTTCTTGGGCGAGTAGGGGCCCGCTGACCGGCCTGTGTTCTGGGAGTCGGATATGCCGAACTCCTGGTAACGGATTCGGACTCCGATGTCTCCCGGCTGGGGCCCGAGTGCCCGGGTCGCCATGAGGGATCACTCCCTAGGCGGCTGAAGACGGAATCATCCCGCCTTACGAGAGCTTTCTCCTGCGGCTCGGGACTTTCTATCGATTTCCCAACATATATCCCCTTGAGCTTCCGCTAGCCTGCTCGGCGGATGGTTGACGGAGTGATGGTGGGCAAGTCGTATGCCCTCCGTCGCTCCCTGAGGATGGCTATAGCCTCCTTAATCTGTTCCGCGGTCTGGAACTGATCGAGTGAGAGGCTAGGACCGTCCCTCGGGGGCGGGAGTGAGAGCCTAGCGTCGCTGCGGCCACCTTCCGCCGTAGGCTGGGATTCGGTCTGGGCCAGAATGAGATTTCCGGCAGATCGCAGGGTGGCTCTTTTGGAAGTCGTGGAAGATGTCATGTTTCTGAAAGCTTTTCTTTGAAGAACAGTGAGTGTTTCTTCAAGTATATGTCCGGAGAACAGTGAGTGTTCTTCGAGACGGTAGGAATAAAAATGAAGGTTTAGAGACGCCCTCCTTCTAGCGCCAATTATTGTTACCCAAAATATTATCCGGAGATAGTATTGCTGGAATGATCGAGTAAAAAACAAATGCGAGAACACTTCCGTGAGAAAATAAATAACACAAGATTTGCTGGGGTTGTTAGTCCCGGGCTTGAATGCTCTCGCGAGATGTTATTAATAAATATACTGTGGAGTACAAATATTAATGTTAGAATCTATTACAATGAGTGTAAAGACTTCTAGTTATCTAAGCTGTAGAGCGTGTAGATTGCCGGAAGAACCAGATAGGGAGATCTGTGAGTTCTTGCTTTTGATGTTCAGTGTATGAGAATGAATCTCTCTCGGTATGTTTTGCACTGTATTCACAATGATTATTTTGATGCTGATTTAATGATGCCTCAGCCACTGTTGTGAGCCTCCTATTTATAGGAGACAAGGTTGCTGGGACCTCTCCGGCGATCGCAGGCGACCGCCGTTTTCTATATTATAATAAGATGGCCGATCGTCCCGTCATGTGGGGCTGTTCCCTTAAAGTACGAGGCTTTGCCTTGGCGCTGTGCGAGCCAATGGGAAGCCTGCACACGTCCTGAGTCGCTGTCCGGGGAGGACCCACTTTGTACCTTTCGGCGGCCCTGTCGGTAGGTGAGGTAGGTGACAGGCTGGGGTCAAAGGTCTTATCTGTCGGCGCCTTTTGCGGATCTGCATGTGGGTCACCGTCCAAGATTCGGTCTTCGACGACTTTGACGGATGTTGGATTTATACGTGGCACGAGACGATCGTCTCTGGTTGGACATCATAGATGATCGCCAGATACCAAAAGACGATCGCCGGATACCAAAAGACGATCGCCGTGGGTGCCGACTGCTGGGTGTTTGCCCAGAGTATGTCTTCTATGGTTGGCTCTCAGATCATTATGCCGATCGCCATCGAGGCGTATTAATCGCCCTACAACAAATGGTATTAGTGAAGTTTTGTTGGATTGAATCATTCCTTGGAAGTTGATTTTCGGTATAATTGAGTTTTGGTTGTAAACAATTGGAGATTGTTTACAACGTGTTTGTTAGAATGCCCCAATGAGTTTTTGGTAGTATTGTATCGAATTTTGAGTTGGTTGTGATCATGCTTGATTCGTATATTAAGCGTATTGTTGGTACTTGTGTTATTCAAGGTTGTTCGAGCGGTCGGTATTTCCATTAAGGACGTTGATCATGGAAGGACTCGCCCACCTTCGGTTTGAGGCAAGTTTTATACTTGTACTAGTCAATGAGATTAATGTTATCATATATGTGTATGAATGTGTTGTATCATTCCGAGACCTAGTCTCTTCATGAGTTCATTGATATTAGGGGATTGTTCGATACGATACTCCTCTGCAATTATGCCAAATGTTTATTATTGTTCATTAATGGCCGGCTCAAGGCATTGAGATACTCGTTGTTAATGTTATTGTCGATGGCCGGTTCGCGGTATCGATGTATCGATTGTTGTTGTTAATACTGATGTCGATCTAAGACATTGTGGTAATCATTATTATTAATGTTGGTGTTCTGTCACTCATGTTATATCGGCCGATTGAAGGCATTGGCATATTCGTTCTCATCTTCGCCGTCGGTAACCGATCAAAGGTTCCGTGGCATTCACTGTATCATTATTATCGATTGGCCATTCTAAGGCAATCGAGGTGCTCAATCATTCTTCGTAATATGGTTATCGGTTGGCCGTTCTAAGGCAATCGAGGTATTGAATCATACACTGCATCGTTGTTATCGATTGGCCGTTCCAAGGCAATCGAGGTACTAAATTGGGATTATCACGGATAGTTCCCATCCGTTGTATCATTTATATCGATTGGCCATTCTAAGGTAATCGAGGTATTGAATTGGGACCGCCGAGGATGGTGCCCATTCGTGAGTCATTGTTGTCGTGTTGGCCGACTCAAGGCAGCACCTTATCATTCTTTTGAATCCGGTAATCTTTGAATCGTTGCCATTTGTGGTTAATTGTATTTTGGAGACTAGTCTCGGCTAGTGCTCGATGGGTAAGTCTGGGGCTTGAACCTTCGCGGTTGGTTTCCCAACACCTATAGCTCAGTAGGTCACGGTCATGTTCATGATCTCATTATGGGTAAGTTTGGGGCTTAAACCTTTGCGGTTGGTTTCCCAACACCTACAGTTCAGTAGGTCACGACCATTGGATGGTCTCATTGTGATACGGCTTAGTGCAGTGGCTTCGGCCCTCATTGATACAGCTTCGGGCTGTTTGGTTTCAGGTGATTGTGTGATTGACAGCTTCGGCTGAGTGGCTTTCAGGCCTTTGTTATGTCTTGGTAATTTCATTGGAGCCTTCGGGTATTGTGATTCATCTTTAATTTAGTCCTAGTTTGGTGCATGTCGTGTAATTCATTGTGGTGCTCTATATTATTGATTCACCATTGGGCACTTATGTTCTAATATGTTGAACAGGTACTAATAGTATGCCGTGGGCATAGTGTTTCACGAATGCTCGGTTCTTACCTTAGTTTGTGAGCATATCGTATTATTATTATCATTGTACCATTTCATTCTGCCTTTGTATGCATATCATATTATACATGTATTTTATGTTCATTATCTGGATGACTGACCCCGTGGGGGCGGAACATGTTTTCGTGTTTTAGGTGCTTGCGAGGAGAGAGTTGATACACAGGGGCATGACGAAGGCGACGAGGCATTCAAGCGATACTAGTCCGAGTTGTTCATGTTGGTCAGTCAGTTGGAGAGTACTCCAGTTTTTTCAGTTGTTGTCATGTTGTGTTATCCGAGCAAGGCTCGTGGATGTCATTGTATTTTATTTTGGCCATATAGGTCCATTTTTGTCGTTGAAATTCCTTATCGGAATATTATGTCGGATATCATAGTATGGACTGTGATCACCCTTTTTGGTTAAATTGATGTATTTTAGTCATGTTCGCCTGGTGGATCTCCTGGCGTGGGATCTACGGCACTGTAATTGTAACACCCCCAAAACCATATGGGAATATTACACACCGTAGACCCTTTCCACAAGGATCTACCAGGCTAAACATCCATAACCAACCAAATGCTTGCCCGGCCAGGGTCAAACAATAAAATGATACATGCCGTTATGATCACCTACACGTGAATACACAGACCGATGAGGTCACACAACCCAATCGACAAAACTGACTTAAGCAACATTACCCACACAGGGGTCGAAATACAATACAGTGGAAGACTGAAATCAATTCTGACAACACAACAAAAATCAAAACAACTCTCGACTCATGATTAGTATCGCAACTCGTCATCCTCTTGTTCCAATCCTGTGACTGCTCCCCTAAATCTGCATGTACCTGGATGCAAAACAGACATCCACCCCCCGATTACTTGAGGTTTAGTAAAACTCCACTATTTTACTAGTGCAAGTATCGAATCATACGAAATATAACAAGCAAGTAATAATCGTGAATCAAATATAACAATCAAGTATCAAAATATCCCCGGGAGGTTTTCACAAGGAAAGATGAGCTATGAAGCATTCGAAAATAAGATTATCATCTCGGGATTTTTTTTTAGAATTTCAAAACCTTTCGAAAATCTTAGGGTCTTAACCCAAATCTCAAATTGTATTTCAACAATTTACAGTACGAAAACATTTCCATAAATCTCGTGGGGCTCGGCCCAACATTCTTTTCTTAAAACTTTCTTACAAAGAGTTTGATTTACAAAACATGATTCGTGACACCGTGATCCCCTGTCCCGTGTCTCCGTAGATTCAACAACTCGCACAGACTTAACCAATCACAACAATCACAACAATCAATCATGCTCATGACTCCGTGATCGCTTGCCATGAGTCTCCGTAGGTTCAACAACCCACACGGATTGAGCAAACACAACAATCACAACAATCAATGATGCTCATGACTCCGTGATCGCTTGCCACGAGTCTCCAGAGGTTCAACAACCTACACGGATTGAGCAAACACAACAATCACAACAACCAGTCCCGACCCCGTGAACCTGTGTCACATGTCACTGTAGGTTCCGTCGAACCCGCACGGTTGGACGTACTGTGTCCTGATTCAATGGACCTGTGCCATGACTCATCGTAAGCCTCGTCAGACCCGCACGATTGGATCTCAGCACCACACACTAAGTTCTGATCCCATGGACCTGTGCCATGAATCCTCGTAGGCCCCGTCGAACCCGCACGAGTGAACTTAGCGTTCCAGCACATCACATTCACATTCACATTACATACAACAATGAGCACATTTAGTCAATCGCATTGATCACCACAAAACCGTACATCACACGCACATAACACAATCTCAACACTCTCAACAACTATCATCAATCAACGACGCACAACCAACATAACACACGTTCGGTACACAATGCATTGCACAGCAGCTAACACGTATACCAATATAACACTATTATGACAAAGCCTTAAAATTGCGGAAAACACAAACAACTCAAACGGAACATATTTAAGAAGGCAAGCACAATTATCATAAATCTCATACGTGATTACTAGTCGCAAGATACAAGTCGTATAGTAAGATACTTGTCTTACTAACCGCTACCGAACGCTCCGAAGAACACGGTTCGACCGGGAAGCTCGGACCTCCAAAGAAGGCAACGAACGGAAGGGTTCCGACTCGAGTTCTTCACAAGAATTTCGTTCCTAAGTCACAACAATATCAATTCAATCACAATTCTACAAAAACATATAGAACTTTCCAAGTTCTACCCATTGAAGCAATTTATCGGACACTTTGAGGGCATAGTCCAATTTAATCGTTTAACGGAGAAATACTCGAATTTGTTCCACAAAACTTCAAGGGTTATGAATGATTTCGAGTATACAACCAAGTTCTAACAATAATCTGAACTAAAACGAATCAAATCGGCCAAAACATCGAGAAACCTAAAAAACTCCCAAAACCAAGAGTTTAGGTGTTCTTACCTTCGATTCGGGCGGAAGATGATGTTAGATATGAATCAAACTTCCAAAACATGTTGCTCCAAGTCATATCCATCCAAATCCATCCATTATTGATGAAGACACGCGAAGAAACGAAGAAAAAGGGTGAAAATGGCCGGATGACTCGGTCCAGGCCCTTAAATAGCCGACCCTGGCCGACCGCTTACGTACGTAATCGGCCAAGGCCAACGTACGTAATCGTCCAAGGCCGAACTCCCTGTACCCATTCTGCCGGACATGTTACGTACGTAACCGGTAGGATGTTACGTACGTAACATGCCATTACAGCCGTTACTCGGCCAAGCCTGGCCAGCCAGGACTCGGTCGATCCGATGGTCCGAAAAATCCCGAAACTCAGACCTGAACGTAAACTGAAAACAGGATTACGAAGAACTCGCAAAGACGAATCCGAACACTAAGAGAACACACGATTCTGACCACCCGAGGGCTCGAAATTCGACAACAGAAGTAATTATCCCAAACTTTGGGAAATTACGAAAATGGCCCAAAACGTCCGAAATACATGATACACGATCGAAACACCAAACCGAAGCTTACAACATGAATAATAACATTAAATGAACTTCCAAGAAATTTGAAACAACAGTTTCAGACGCGATTCGCGAGAATCGAACTCAATTGCGGAAAAGTCGTTTAAGAACACGGAACTCAACAAAACGATACCGAAACGAACTCGGATGACAAAAAGTGCAGAATTAAATATTCTCAGAATGACGAAACGGTAATAAGAGAGTTGTCGAAACGGACCTCCGCCGAAAAATGAAAATTACCGGAAATCCGAAATTGTGGATATTACATTCTACCCTCCTTAAAAGAAGTTTCGTCCCGAAACTTAAAACAAGTAGGGAGAAGCAATATCCCGACAGGAAAACTCAACTAGATACACAAGAAACGCGTAACTTTCGCCCATTGGCGAAACGTTACAAGCAACGCGAAAGAATATACAGCGTGAAAACACGCCCCACGACGACCATAACAACGCCACCGGCAATGATTCAAAACAATAATGATCAATTAACGACGCATCACATACCATATCATATGCACACATTTAATTAGAGAAACGTACGCGACAACAAGTCGCACCTGACTAAAACGGCTATGCGATGGAAACAAATAGAGTATTACGATAGAAATCATTCCGATTCTCAACAACAAGAAAATGTCCGACGTCAAAACACAAACAATTCAAGATAACAGAAAACGAGGGTACCGGATATTACATTCTATCTCACAAAAAATAAGTTTCGTCCCGAAACTTAAAATAAAACATCAGGGTATAATACAAACAAAACCAACAAGTTTACGCAACAAATATCAATCTCTACTCGAATTACAACACAAATACAACACGCACTACGCTACTGGGCACCACTGAGCTCTCCACGAATAGGGGCGGGATCTCAGCTCCTGAACATCTCAACGACGGTCTCGCAGTGTACCGCCTGATGTCCCACATGTCCACATTTGAAACAGTTAACTTGCGGCGAGCGACAATTCTTCCGAGTATGGCCCACACGGCTATAATTGAAACATAACTTCACGCCGCTTGTCTTACTCGGCTCGTGGGTAGGATTCTTAGACTGATCAAACGAACAATAAGTGTTCCCAGAAGGGCAATACAAGGTAATAGGCTCATGAATCACACTTCTCTGGCCTCTTGAAAAGTTACTCGAGGTCTTCTGCCTCTTACCTCATGAGCTACCCTCTGACATGGAAATAGCCATCTCGATGGCTAGAGCTCGGTCCTGATAATCTTTCAAGGTGGTACACATGAGCGGAGCCATACTCTCACGGATATGGGATTTCATGCGCATATTGAAGTATCGGACCTTGTCCGCTTCACTTCTCACTTGATCACGAACATAAGCCAACTGTCGATTATAACCGACTATCGCGTGGGATATTGACACATCCTGGGGCGTAGCCGAGAAAAACTCAATGATCCTGCATTCACGAACAGGCAACGGGCAATACTATGCCTCCATAGCGGTCTTAAACTCAGCCCATGTAGGTGTACGATCTGCAGGCACTACAGCCTGCCACCAGTCTGCAGCTTCTTTGTCAAGCAAATACTGAGCAATGGGTACCCTCTTTTCATCCAGACAAGCCACAACATCAAATGTTCTGTCCAACTGGAAGAGCCAGCCTTCCCAACCTAACGACTCAGATGAACCCACAAAATGGGGCGGCTGCATCCTCATCACATCTCGTAACCACTTACTAGCCCCGTTATCCCCATCTGGGTTCTCATTCCGATGTACGGCCTGATTCAACTGCACTAACTGATCAACCACCTGACGAAGGATGGTGGCGGCGCCAACATCAACATTAACGCTAGTCGAATGTCCCTGATCTGTACTGAGCTGATCGGTACTCGGCAAGGAGGGAGTCGCCCTCTCACGCTCCTGATCACGACCACGACTACGACCATGTCCTCGGCCACGACCTCTCGGCATACTAAATGGACGACCAAACAGAATAACGCATCCAAACAAACGTCACAACGTCAACATAGGACGATAATAGCAACACTATAAAGCATCAACTCCAAGTCATCGCACAAGTGTACGAACTAACACTGTAATTTAAGAACTTCATTCAAAAATAATTCACACGGTCACATCAACAAAGGTGTTTAGATTTTACCAAATCAAACACAGTCAAAACCACATGTATCGTAGGGATCAAACACTCGCAGCAAAATAAAATATTTCCAGGGTATTATTCAAATGATAAGATTTTAAAATTCTCAAGTTTGAAAAATTTGGTGAAATGAAATTTTTGAAAACACTTTTAATACCTCGATCGTTTAATCAAAACCATGTATCTCAACATTTAGAAAACACTGAAACATTCTCCGGCGAGCACAACAACACTACAAACTTATCACAACCACTTAGCCCCAACACATGGACATAAGAAGTTCAAAATTCCGAAAACCAAAAATTGTTCTGCAAAATAAAAATTTCCCAAAATCCTTTAGTTCATAACCAAAACGATGGTAATATTTTACAATGTCCGAAGTACTTCAAAACACATTTTTCAAATACCGTCTGATGGTGTCATTTGAAAATACACGACCCATTTGTCAAAATTTACAAATTTAAAAAAAATCCATATAAACCGTGGTTTGACCGCACCACCAAAATATTTTCCAAAAATCGATTTCTACAAAAATTCTCAAACTGTAAAGTCCTTCATAAAATATTTTCAAACTTACCCATAGCGGACAAAAATTACAACATTCCAAAAACAGTCGAATTTAAAACCACATACTCAAATGGCAACCAGGGTCGCCAATTCAATCAAATGCATCTCGTGGTATCAAGTTTAAACACACAGCAAAATCATTCATCGGATTTTTTCACAAACTCTACCGTTGATATCTTCACAGAACCCATCAAGGTTTACATCTTTCACGCCATACCACCCCACACGGTGGTTCAAAAGTAAAACAACAATACGCCCACCTATACTCATACTATGTGCCACAAGTATTAAACACAACTACATCACACAATACTGTGTAAATAAAATCATGCACCGCAATTAACTCACTAAGATAAAATCGAGATACACAGGTATTACGCATAAAGGAGGAGACTTACATCCACAGGTCGCACGGAGGTGACAGTCGCCCACGATACTAATCTCGTCCGACAACATAACCGACACGTTGTGACTATGCACAACTCAATTTGTTACTGATGACTCGAACGAAAAGACAACACATTACTCGACAAATCACGACTTGACTCGACCCGACAACCTAGGTTTATTACACGCCATAGACCCTTTCCACAAGGATCTACCAGGCTAAACATCCATAACCAACCAAATGCTTGCCCGACCAGGGTCAAACAATAAAATGATACAGACCGTTATGATCACCTACACGTGAATACACAGACCGATGAGGTCACACAACCCAATGACAAAACTGACTTAAGCAACATTACCCACACAGGGGTCGAAATACAATACAGCGGAAGACTGAAATCAATTCTGACAACACAACAAAAATCAAAACAACTCTCGACTCATGATTAGTATCGCAGCTCGTCATCCTCTTGTGCCAATCCTGTGACTGCTCCCCTAAATCTGCATGTACCTGGACGCAAAACAGACATCCACCCCCTGATTACTCGGGGGTTAGTAAAACTCCACTGTTTTACTAGTGCAAGTATCAAATCATACGAAATATAACAAGCAAGTAATAATCGTGAATCAAATATAACAATCAAGTATCAAAATATCCCCGAGAGGTTTTCACAAGGAAAGATGATCTATGAAGCATTCGAAAATAAGATTATCATCTCGGGATTTTTTTTTTTAGAATTTCAAAACCTTTCGAAAATCTTAGGGTCTTAACCCAAATCTCAAATTGTATTTCAACAATTTATAGTATGAAAACATTTCCATAAATCTCGTGGGGCTCGGCCCAACATTCTTTTCTTAAAACTTTCTTATAAAGAGTTTGATTTACAAAACATGATTCGTGACACCGTGATCCCCTGTCCCGTGTCTCTGTAGGTTCAACAACCCGCACGGACTTAACCAATCACAACAATCACAACAATCAATCATGCTCATGACTCCGTGATCGCTTACCACGAGTCTCCGTAGGTTCAACAAGCCACACGGATTGAGCAAACACAACAATCACAACAATCAATCATGCTCATGACTCCGTGATCGCTTGCCACGAGTCTCCGTAGGTTCAACAACCCACACGGATTGAGCAAACACAACAATCACAACAACCAGTCCCGACCCCGTGAACCTGTGTCACGTGTCACCGTAGGTTCCGTCGAACCCGCACGGTTGGATGTACTGTGTCCTGATTCAATGGACCTGTGCCATAAATCATCGTAGGCCTCGTCAGACCCGCACGATTGAACCTCAGCACCACACACTAAGTTCTGATCCCATTGACCTATGCCATGAATCCTCGTAGGCCCCGTCGAACCTGCACGAGTAAACTTAGCATTCCAGCACATCACATTCACATTCACATTACATACAACAATGAGCACAGTTAGTCAATCGCGTTGATCACCACAAAATCGTACGTCACACGCACATAACACAATCTCAACACTCTCAACAACTATCATCAATCAACGACGCACAACCAACATAACACACGTTCGGTACACAATGCATTGCACAGCAGCTAACACGTATACCAATATAACACTATTATCACAAAGCCTTCAAATTGCGGAAAACACAAACAACTCAAACTGAACATATTTTCGAAGGCAAGCACAATCATCATAAATCTCATACGTGATTACTAGTCGCAAGATACAAGTCGTATAGTAAGATACTTGCCTTACTAACCGCTACCGAACGCTCCGAAGAACATGGTTCGACCGGGAAGCTCGGACCCCCAAAGAAGGCAACAAACGGAAGGGTTCCGACTCGAGTTCTTCACAAGAATTTCGTTCCTAAGTCACAACGATATCAATTCAATCACAATTCTATGAAAACGTATAGAACTTTCCAAGTTCTACCCATTGAAGCATTTTATCGGACACTTTGAGGGCATAGTCCAATTTAATCGTTTAACGGAGAAATACTCGAATTTGTTCCACAAAACTTCAAGGGTTATGAATGATTTCGAGTATACAACCAAGTTCTAACAATAATCTGAACTAAAACGAATCAAATCGGCCAAAACATCGAGAAACCTCAAAAATTCCCAAAACCAAGAGTTTAGGTGTTCTTACCTTCGATCCGGGCAGAAGATGATGTTAGATATGAATCAAACTTCCAAAACACGTTGCTCCAAGTCATATCCATTCAAATCCATCCATTATTTACGAAGAAACGCGGAGAAACGAAGAAAAAGGGTGAAAATGGCCGGATGACTCGGTCCAGGCCCTTAAATAGCCGACCTTGGCCGACCGCTTACGTACGTAATCGGCCAAGGCCTACGTACGTAATCGGCCAAGGCCGAACTCCCTGTACCCATTCTGCCGGACATGTTACGTACGTAACCGGAAGGCTGTTACATACGTAACAGGCCTTACGGCCGCTACTACTGGGCCATTACGGCCGTTACTTGGCCAAGCCTGGCCAGCCAGGACTCGGTCGATCCGACGGTCCGAAAAATCCCGAAACTCAAACCTGAACGTAAAATGAAAACACGATTACGAAGTACTCGCAAAGACGAATCCGAACACTAATAGAACATACGATTCCGACCACCCGAGGGCTCGAAATTCGACAACGGAAGTAATTACCCCAAACTTTGGGAAATTACGAAGATGGCCCAAAACGTCCGAAATACATGATACACGATCGAAACACCAAACCGAAGCTTACAACATGAATAATAACATTAAATGAACTTCCGAGAAACTCGAAACAACAGTTTCGGACGAGATTCGCGAGAATCGAACTCAAGTGCGGAAAAGTCATTTAAGAACAAGAAACTCAACAAAACAATACCGAAACGAACTCGGATGACAAAAAGTGCAGAATTAAATATTCTCAAAATGACAAAACGGTCACAATAGAGTCATCGAAACGGACCTCCGCCAAAAAATGAAAATTACCGGAAATCCGAAATTGTGGATATTACATTCTACCCTCCTTAAAAGAAGTTTCATCCCGAAACTTAAAACAAGTAGGGAGAAGCAATATCCCGACAGGAAAACTCAACGAGATACACAAGAAACGCGTAACTTTCGCCCATTGGCGAAACGTTACAAGCAACGCGAAAGAATATACAGTGTGAAAACACGCCCCACGACGACCATAACAACGCCACCGGTAATGATTCAAAACAATAACGATCAATTAACGACGCATCACATACCACATCATATGCACACATTTAATCAAAGAAGCGTACGCGACAACAAGTCGCACCGACTAAAACGGCTATGCGATGGAAACAAATAGAGTATTACGATAGAAATCATTCCGATTCTCATCAACAAGAAAATGTCCGATGTCAAAACACAAACAATTCAAGATAACGGAAAACGAGGGTACCGGATATTACATTCTATCTCACAAAAAATAAGTTTCATCCCGAAACTTAAAATAAAACATCAGGGTAGAATATAAACAAAACCAACAAGTTCACGCAACAAATATCAATCTCTACTCGAATTACAACACAAATACAACATGCACTACGCTACTGGGCACTACTGAGCTCTCCACGCATAGGGGTGGGATCTCGGCTCCCGAACATCTCAACGACGGTCTCGCAGTGTACTGCCTGATGTCCCACATGTCCACATTTGAAACAGTTAACTTGCGGCGAGCGACAATTCTTCCGAGTATGGCCCACACGGCTACAATTGAAACATAACTTCACGCCGCTTCTCTTAGTCGGCTTGTGGGTAGGATTCTTAGACTGATCAAACGAACGATAAGTGTTCCCAGAAGGGCAATACAAGGTAATAGGCTCACGAATCTCACTTCTCTGGCCTCTTGAAAAGTTACTCGAGGTCTTCTGCCTCTTACCTCCTGAGCTACCCTCTGACATGGAAACAGCCATCTCGATGGCTAGAGCTCGGTCCTGATAATATTTCAAGGTGGTACACATGAGCGGAGCCATACTCTCACGGATATGGGGTTTCATGCGCATATTGAAGTATCGGACCTTGTCCGCTTCACTTCTCACTTGATCACGAACATAAGCCAACTGTCGATTATAACCGACTATCGCCTGGGATATTGACACATCCTGGGGCGTAGCCGAGAAAAACTCAACGATCCTGCATTCACGAACAGGCAACGGGCAATACTCTGCCTCCATAGTGGTCTTAAACTCAGCCCATGTAGGTGTACGATCTGCAGGCACTACAGCCTGCCACCAGTCTGCAGCTTCTTTGTCAAGCAAGTACTGAGCAATGGGTACCCTCTTTTCATCCGAACAAGCTACAACATCAAATGTTCTGTCCAATTGGAAGAGCCAGCCTTCCCAACCTAACGAGTTAGATGAACCCACAAAATGGGGCGGCTGCATCCTCATCACATCTCGTAACCACTTACTAGCCCCGTTATCCCCATCTGGGTTCTCATTCCGATGTACGGCCTGATTCATCTGCACTAACTGATCAACCACCTGACGAAGGATGGTGGCGGCGTTAACGTCAACATTAACGCTAGCCGAATGTCCCTGATCTGTACTCGGAAAGGAGGGAGTCGCCCTCTAATGCTCCTGATCACGACCACGACTACGACCACGTCCTCGGCGACGACCTCTCGACATACTGAATGGACGACCAAATAGAATAACGCATCCAAACAAACATCACAACGTCAACATAGGACGATAATGGCAGCACTATAAAGCATCAACTCCAAGTCATCGCACAAGTGCACGAACTAACACTGTAATTTAAGAACTTCATTCGAAAATAATTCACACACTCAAATCAATAGAGGTGTTTGGATTTTACCAAATCAAACACAGTCAAAACCACACATGTATCGTAGGGATAAAACACTCGTATCAAAATAAAATATTTCCGGGGTATTATTCAAATGATAAGATTTTAAAATTATCAAGTTTGAAAAATTTGGTGAAATGAAATTTTTGAAAATACTTTTAATACCTCGATCGTTTAATCAAAACCATGTATCTCAACATTTAGAAAACACTGAAACATTATCCGACGAGCACAACAACACTACAAACTTATCACAACCACTTAGCCCCAACACGTGGACATAAGAAGTTCAAAATTCCAAAAACCAAAAATCGTTCTGCAAAATAAAAATTTCCCAAAATCCTT
This sequence comes from Orobanche coerulescens, assembly GCA_033398695.1. Taxonomy (NCBI): domain Eukaryota; kingdom Viridiplantae; phylum Streptophyta; class Magnoliopsida; order Lamiales; family Orobanchaceae; genus Orobanche; species Orobanche coerulescens. Next base: position 109,294,247 of record CM065817.1, on the reverse strand, counting down.
TAGTTCATAACCAAAACGATGGTAATATTTTACAATGTCCGAAGTACTTCAAAACACATTTTTCAAATACTGTATGATGGTGTCATTTGAAAATACACGGCCCATTTGTCAAAATTTACAAATTTAAAAAAATCCATATAAACCGTGGTTTGACCGCACCACCAAAATATTTTCCAAAAATCAATTTCTACAAAAATTCTCAAACTGTAAAGTCCTTCATAAAATATTCTCAAACTTACCCATAGCGGACAAAAATTACAACATTCCAAAAACAGTCGAATTTAAAACTACATACTCAAATGGCAACCAGGGTCGCCAATTCAATCAAATGCATCTCGTGGTATCAAGTTTAAACACACAGCAAAATCATTCATCGGAGTTTCTCACAAACTCTACCGTTGATATCTTCACAGAACCCATCATGGTTTACATCTTTCACGCCATACCACCCCACACGGTGGTTCAAAAGTAAAACAACAATACGCCCAGCTATACTCATACTATGTGCCACAAGTATTAAACACAACTACATCACACAATACTGTGTAAATAAAATCATGCACCGCAATTAACTCACTAAGATAAAATCGAGATACACAGGTATTATGCATAAAGGAGGAGACTTACATCCACAGGTCGCACGGAGGTGACAGTCGCCCGCGATACTAATCTCATCCGACAACATAACCGACACGTTGTGACTACGCACAACTCAATTTGTCACTGACGACTCGAATGACAAGACAACACATTACTCGACAAATCACGACTTGACTCGACCCGACAACCTAGGTTTATTACACGCCGTAGACCCTTTCCACAAGGATCTACCAGGCTAAACATCCATAACCAACTAAATGCTTGCCCGGCCAGGGTCAAACAATAAAATGATACAGACCGTTATGATCACCTACACGTGAATACACATACCGATGAGGTCATACAACCCAATCGACAAAACTGATTTAAGCAACATTACCCACACAGGGGTCGAAATACAATACAGCGGAAGACTGAAATCAATTCTGACAACACAACAAAAATCAAAACAACTCTCGACTCATGATTAGTATCGCAGCTCGTCATCCTCTTGTGCCAATCCTGTGACTGCTCCCCTAAATCTGCATGTACCTGGATGCAAAACAGACATCCACCCCCGATTACTCGGGAGTTAGTAAAACTCCACTGTTTTACTAGTGCAAGTATCAAATCATAGGAAATATAACAAGCAAGTAATAATCATGAATCAAATATAACAATCAAGTATCAAAATATCACTGGGAGGTTTTCACAAGGAAAGATGAGCTATGAAGCATTCAAAAATAAGATTATCATCTCGGGAATTTTTTTTTTAGAATTTCAAAACCTTTCGAAAATCTTAGGGTCTTAACCCAAATCTCAAATTGTGTTTCAACAATTTACAGTACGAAAACATTTCCATAAATTTCATGGGGCTCGGCCCAACATTCTTTTCTTAAAACTTTCTTACAAAGAGTTTGATTTACAAAACATGATTCGTGACACCGTGATCCCCTGTCCCTTGTCTCCGTAGGTTCAACAACCCGCACGGACTTAACCAATCACAACAATCAATCATGCTCATGACTCCATTTTCGCTTGCCACGAGTCTCCGTAGGTTCAACAACCCACACGGATTGAGCAGTAATACCCGCAATTTCGGACTTCGATAATTTTCTTTTTTCGGCGGGAATCCATTTTGACGACTCGCTTGTGACCGTTTCGTCATTTTGTGAATATTTAATTCTGCACTTTTCAACGTCCGAGTTCGTTTCGGTATCGTTTTGTTGAGTTCTGTGTTCTTAAGCGATTTTTCTGCACTTGAGTTCGATTCTTGCGAATCTCGTCCGAAACTGTTGTTTCTGTAATATCCGTAACTTTCCATTTTTAGCAGTTTCCATTTTTGGTGTATGTCTATTTTTATCGACTCACTTGTAACCATTTCGACATTTTGAATCTACTTTATTCTTGGAGTTTTTCCATTTGGACGAGTTTTGGAGATGTTTTCACGTAATTTCATTTTATTACATGTTTTGCCGTATGAACCTTCGATTCTCGTAAAACTCGTTCGTTTTCGTTGTTTCTTGGTTTTTACAAGTTCGTATGGTTGAGTTGGTCATGTTGAGACTTTCGGTTCGTAAATCCGACGTCGTTTCGTGATTTTCGGGCACTTGGGCAATTTTTGTAATTTCCTAATAGTTTAGCAAATCTCATTTTCGTTGTCGCATTACGGACGCTCCGGTGGTCGGAATTATATTTTCTTTCAGCGCTTAGCTCCGCTGTCTTATATGCTTCGTGTTTATGTTTTTGGATTCTGGCCTTGTCCTGCGTTTCGAGAATTGTACCTTCGGCATCAGTGTACTACTGATGTGAGCAGTACTGAACTGCTGCGTAGGTAGCGCACGCTACTCCTGTTACCTTGCGTGCACTACCGATGTGCAGTTAGCGTACGCTAACTCACTATTGTTAGCATGCGTTAGCGAATGGCAGCAGTAGCTACTGGACCGGTTACAGCCCCGTTAGTGCGCACTATCAATGTTAGTTAGCGGGCGCTAACTTCACATTTTATATATATCAGCGGACAGTTCAGAATGTCAGTTTTTCATTCCTTTTCTCTCGTTTCTTCTTCGGGCGACGCAGAGGATGAATTCCTTCAACTTCCATCCGAGAATTTTTCATATTCCACCACTATAGAGTCGAGCTATCATATCATAATCAGCATAATCTCCCTTCATCAGCCGAATTCAAGGTATTTCCTCAGGAACCCTAACTTTGACGAATTTGGGGGTTTTTCAGGATTCTAGGGATTAGTTCCGAATTGTTCAATTATGTTATGATATTCTTTACCGATTGTGATTATTGGGTGATTCCAAATCTATTTTCCATGATTTTAATCCATGAATTATCAATACGGGGACATTTTGCGTAAACCCTCGCCCGTATCGATTGATCGTTCATTATTGTAGTTTATAATCGGGGTTATGGGTGTATTCCAATAGAGTATTGTTGTCCGTTGGGACTGAACTATGTTGATCCTTCGTTTAGGAACTGTCGTTTTCCACCCGGACCGCTCGTAGTCGTGTTTCACTTCCGTTTCTTCAAGAATGTCTCAAAGGCAAGTACTTTACATTTGTTTACATGTTCTAGTATTTGAATTATGGCTGTATCGTGGTTGTTGTGGATGGATATGTGTATGTTCACTTAGAGACGGTTTGACGGGGCCTCTAGGGATACGTATTGCCGTGTGTGTGCGTATCACGAACTGTGGTTAACCACCCAGGGATGTCCGACGGGGCTCTACGGGGTACAGTGGCCGTGAGTCTCGTACCAAGGTTAACTTTGAATTATAATTGTTGGAGATAATGTGTTTTGTGATTGTAAGTTATCAATATTCCGGAATATAAAACATTTTCTAAAATGATTTTTGGCGCATATATTCATCTGATTGGAATGTAGTTCAAATGGATTGTACTTGCACTAGCAGTTGTCGCTAACCCCTTAAATGGGGGAAATACTTTTTATATTTCAGGTATCGATCGTGGGGACAAGCGAGCACTTGAGCCGTATGAGGATGATGGGCAAGCATGATACTGTTCAGTAGTCATTTGTTGGTGTTCAGTTCTGTCATTTATTATTGATGTCTTGTTTTGGGATTTCTGTATTATAAAATTGGTTTAAGTACTCGAGTACTTCCTTTTCAAAATTGTTAATGTTGTGTTCCCGTTTTGGGAAATGAATTGATGTTGGATTCTAGTTGTCGGATCGTAGTCTTTTATTTGAATTGTCGTTTTATTGATAATTGTATGTCATCGTCGAATGTCTTGTTGGTACGTTAGCCTGGTGGATTCCACAGTGTGGGGTCCACGGCGCTGTAATATGCCCCGATCGTCTTGGGGGTGTTACAGAATATGGTATCAGAGCTTAGGTTTATGGATACCTAGGCTGTCGATTATTTGGGTCTAGTCGAGTGTCGTTTTTGAACAGTATCACTGTCATGCCATCATCTCAGTACGCCGGTGCTCGCAAGTTTTTCCTAACTTGACTCGTTTCACCGTTCTGTTCTATTCCTGTCTTAGTATCTTGTTGCGTTTTGCGTTTGAATTGTACTTACCCGTTACTTCTTCAGAATTCCTGCTGGTAGAGGACGCGGACGCGGTCGCGGACCTGGTAGGGGACGTGGTGCAGCCGGTGGGGCGGCCATGTATGATCAATCGGGAACTGATTCGGCGATGCCTTCTTTGTCGAACAATGTTCTCCCTAGTTCCGGAGGTCAGCATGACCAATCTGCTAGCTCCGGTAATGCTAATGAGAATGTTGGAGTGGCTAATATTTTGCAACAAGTAGCGAACCAGATGACGCTACTGACTCAGGCCGTTCTGTTCGGCCAAGCTAATGCCAACCCTGTTCCGCCTACTGGATGCGGCAATGACAAGTTACTTGAGGACGTGATTCGTATGCGTCCTCCGCAGTTTGATGGTGCTTCCAACCCTTCCGGTTGGGAGAGTTGGTTGTTTGAGATGGAAAAAGTATTTGAGGCTTCTAATTGTTCTGAGGAGAGGAAAGTACCCATTGCTCAGTACTTCCTCGCCAAAGAGGCAACAACGTGGTGGCAAGCGGAGAAACCGCGTGACCGGGCAGCCACATGGGCAGAGTTTTGGGATCTGATGGAAGATGAATTTTGTCCATGGCCAGTGAAAGAGGGTAGGATCCGAGCCTTCTTTGAGGCTAAGCTCCAGGATGTTCCTATTTCTCAAGCTATCAAAGACTACAATCAACAGCTGCATTATGTGAGAAACCAAGTCCGAGATGAGCTTGATAAGATCCGCCACTTTGATATGCGGATGAAACCGAGGGTGCGCCACTACATGTCTGGTCTGGGATGCACGACTTTGAAAGAGTATCAGAATAAGGCGATGGCTTACGAGATGTCGTTTTCTGCGACAGAGACGGCAACCGAAGGAAAGAAGCAGAAGACCTCCGGTCAGTTTTCGAGAGGCAAGTTAGGAGGGTATCCGAAGGCTCAGTCTGGTTCGCGAGTCTTCGGGAGTCAGTTGCCATCAGTTGGGCGAGGAAATGGTTCTAAGTCTACTCCTACTGGTTCCGTTCGTGGTCCTACGTGCTTCAACTGTAGTCGTCCGGGCCACATGATGAGTGAGTGTGATAGGCCTCAGATTCAGTGTCTTTCTTGTGGTCGGATAGGTCATCGTGCTAAGTTTTGTATGGATGCAGCTCGGGCTCCAGTTACTCAGATATCAGCCCCAGCTGCGGGAGAGCCGAGTGTGAATCAGGCACCGACAGTTCCTCAGCTGCAGCAGAGTTTTGGTAGAGGTCGAGGACGTGGGCAGCCTTCTAGAGGAGGAGCACGCCCGTCATTTGCATATCGTATTAGATATTTTGAGAACTCAGCATCTTTTTGCGAAGTTCTCAAAGTGTGAGTTTTGGTTACGGGAGGTTATGTTTCTCGGTTATGTGATCTCGGCCGAGGGTGTTCGTGTAGACCCACATAAGGTAGAGGCAGTGTTGGATTGGGCGCTGTCCAAGAACGTGAAGGAGGTCCGTAGTTTTCTGGGTTTGGCCGGATATTACCGTAGATTCGTCGAGAGGTTCTCTAAGATCGCTCGACCGCTGACTCAGTTGTTACAGAAGTCAAAGAAGTTTGTGTGGACCGACGAGAGACAGAATAGTTTTGAGGAGTTGAAAAAGCGGTTGACGACCGCTCCTATCTTGGCTTTACCGAGTGGTAATGAGGGTTTCTCAGTTTTCAGTGATGCTTCGGGCCAAGGGCTCGGATGCGTACTTATGCAGCACGGGAGGACGATTGCCTATGCTTTCCGTCAGTTGAAACTGTATGAGTTAAATTACCCTACGCACGATCTTGAGTTGGCCGCAGTTGTATTTGCACTGAAGATCTGTCGTCATTACTTGTATGGCTCGTCGTGTCAGATTTTCACCGATCACAAGATCCTGAAGTACATGTTTACGCAGAAAGAGCTTAATATGAGACAGATGAGATAGTTGGAATTGATTAAGGATTACGATCTCGAGATCCTTTATCATCCGGGCAAGGCTAATGTGGTAGCAGATGCCTTGAGCCGGAAATCGGTATCGATTCGGGCGCTTGAGTTGCTTACGGCTCAATCGGGACTTCAGCTAGAATTTATGAGGTTGAGTATTGAGGTTGTACTACTAGAGAGTTCCGGGCATTTGCGTACACTTGAGATTTCATCGTCATTAGTCGACGACATTAAGTCGGGACAGTTAGAGGACCCGATGTTTATTCAGCTTCGAGAGAGTGTAGGGAAGGGGAAAGCCCGGGGATTCGTTATTCATGAGGATGGTGTGTTGAGATTCCGAGGTCGGTTGTGTGTTCCGAACGACTCGGAATTGAGGCAGAGTATTATGCGAGAGGCTCATGCGTCACCTTATTTAGTCCATCCGGGCTCGAGTAAGATGTATAAAGATTTGAGGAAAAATTTTTGGCGGAACGACATGAAGAATGAGGTAGTTCAGTTTGTGGCTAAGTGTTTGACTTGTCAGCAAGTCAAGATTGAGCATCAGCGGCCAGTCGGGCTATTGAAACCACTTCCCGTCCCGGAGTGGAAGTGGAAGGATATCTCTATGGATTTTGTCACGGGTTTACCGAGGACGAAGACTGGTATGAATATGGTGTGGGTGATTGTAGACCGACTGAATAAGTCGATGCATTTTCTGGGCTTCAAGGATACTTGGGGTCCAGAAAAATTGGCTCGTATTTTTATCGCGCAGATAGTGAGACTTCATGGTACGCTGAAGACCATTATTTCAGACAGAGATGGCCGAATTGTATCACATGTTTGGCAGGCGGTACATAAAACATTGGGGACACAGTTACGTTTGAGCACTTCATTCCATCCCCAGACCGATGGGCAGTCCGAGCGTACTATTCAGACGTTCGAGGATATATTGCGCGCGTGTGTGTTAGATTGGAGTAGTGACTGGGAGGAACATCTGGCCTTGATTGAGTTTACTTATAATAATAGCTGGCACGCGTCGATTAAGATAGCACCATATGATGCACTTTATGGCCGACGTTGCCGATCTCCGATATGTTGGGATGAGCCGTCCGATCTAGTTGGCACCGAGCCAGACCTCGTGTTAGAGACGAGAGAGAAAGTTGAGTTGATTAGAAAGAGAATGTTAGCTGCTCAGAGTCGACAAAAGTGTTATGCGGATGTTAGGCGTCGACCTTTGGAGTTTGCGGTAGGAGATCATGTTCTGTTGAGAGTGTCTCCGTCGAAGGGAGTTTTCCATTTCGGGAAAAAGGGGAAGCTCAGCCCGAGGTATATTGGGCCTTTCGAGATATTGGAGAGAGTCGGTGAGTTGGCATACCATTTGGCTTTACCTCCGTCGCTGAGTCATGTTCATAGCGTATTTCACGTTTCCCAGTTGAGGAAGTACGTTCCGGACCCGTCCCACATTATTGATTTCAGATACGTGGAGATCGAGAAGGATGTTACGTTTGAGAAGAGGCCCGTCAGGATTTTGGAGCGTCGAGACAAGCAATTAAGGCACAAAACCATTCCTTTGGTTAAGGTGCAATGGTCGAGGCATGGAGTAGAAGAAGCGACGTGGGAGTTAGAGGAGGATATGCGTTCGAGGCACCCCGAGCTTTTTGATACTTAAGTTTCGGGACGAAACTTTATTTTAGAGGGGGAGAATGTAATATCTGTAACTTTCCATTTTTAGTAGTTTCCATTTTTGGTGTATGTCTATTTTTATCGACTCGCTTGCAACCATTTCGACATTTTGAATCTACTTTATTCTTGGAGTTTTTCCATTTGGACGAGTTTTGGAGATGTTTTCACGTAATTTCATTTTATGACATGTTTTGCCGTATGAACGTTCGATTCTCGTAAAACTCGTTCGTTTTTGTTGTTTCTTGGTTTGTACAAGTTTGTATGGTTGAGTTGGTCATGTTGAGACTTTCGGTATGTAAATCCGACGTCGTTTCGTGATTTTCGGGCACTTGGGCCATTTTTGTAATTTCCTAATAGTTTAGAGAATCTCATTTTCATTGTCGCATTACGGACCCTCCGGTGGTCGGAATTATATTTTCTTTCAGTGTTTAGATCCGTCGTCTTGTATGCTTCGTGTTTATGTTTCTGGATTCTGGCCTTGTCGGGCGTTTCGAGAATTGTACCTTCGGCAGCAGCGTACTGCTGATGTGAGCAGTACTGAACTGCTGCGTAGGTAGCGCACGCTACTCCTGTTACCTTGCGTGCGCTACCGATGTGCAGTTAGCGTACGCTAACTCGCTATTGTTAGCGTGGACTAGCGAATGGCAGCAGTAGCTACTGGACCGGTTACAGCCCCGTTAGCGCGCGCTATCTATGTTAGTTAGCGTGCGCTAACTTCACATTTTATATATATCAGCGGGCAGTTCAGAATGTTAGTTTTTCATTCCTTTTCTCTCGCTTCTTCTTCGGGCGACGCAGAGGGCGAATTCCTTCAACTTCCATCCGAGAATTTTTCGTATTCCACCACTATAGAGTAGAGCTATCATATCATAATCAGCATAATCACCCTTCATCAGCCGTATTCAAGGTATTTCCTCAAGAACCCTAACTTTGACGAATTTGGGGTTTTTTCGGGATTCTAGGGATTAGTTCCGAATTGTTCAATTATGTTATGATATTCCTTACCGATTGTGATTATTGGGTGATTCCAAATCTATTTTCCTTGATTTTAATCCGTGAATTATCAATACGGGGAGATTTTGCCTAAACCCTCGCCCGTATCGATTGATCATTCATTATTGTAGTTTATAATTGGGGTTATGGGTGTATTCCAATAGAGTATTGTTGTCCGTTAGGACTGAACTATGTTGATCCTTCGTTTAGGAACTATCGTTTTCCACCCGGACCGTTTGTAGTCGTGTTTCACTTCCGTTTCTTCAAGAATGTCTCAAAGGCAAGTACTTTACATTTGTTTACATGTTCTAGTATTTGAATTATGGCTGTATCGTGGTTGTTGTGGATGGATATGTGTATGTTCACCTAGGGACGGTCCGATGGGGCCTCTAGGGATACGTATTGCCGCGTGTGTGCGTATCACGAACTGTGGTTAACCACCCAGGGATGTCCGACGGGGCTCTGCGGGGTACGGTGGCCGTGAGTCTCGTACCAAGGTTAACTTTGAATTATAATTGTTGGAGATAATGTGTTTTGTGATTGTACGTTGTAAATATTCCGGAATATAAAACATTTTCTAAAATGATTTTTGGCGCATATTGTAATATCCGCAATTTGGATTTCGGTTAATTTTATTTTTTTAGCGTAATACCATATTAGCGACTCTATTGTTACCGTTTCGTCATTCCGAGAATGATTAATTCTACACTTTTTGTCATCCGAGTTCGTCTCGGTGTCGTTCTGTTGAGTTCCGTGTTCTTAAGCGACTTTTCCACGTATGAGTTCGACTTTGTAAAATCACCATTAATTTTTGAAAACTCCAAAAATTCTGATTCTTTTAAATATTATAGAGCATCAAGTTAGCTTTCCAATGGTTTAAACGGTGAGTCAATCGGAGTCCGGATGAGGGAGTTATGGTCGAAATAGCTAAGACACTCACATGTTGCAGTTTTGGCCGACCCGCCTGTACCAGGGGCCGCGGCTCCTGCCGGCAGGGCCGCGGCAAACTGCCGAGTCACTGCCGCGGCACACTGCCGAGCACTGGGGGCAGATTTTGGCCCTGTGTCGCGGCACACTCGGCCGGGCCGCGGCACACAGTGTAGGCTGCACTATAATTTCGTTTTTTGAGAAGAAAAACTCATTTCTTCATCCTACTTTCGAGAGAGAGGGTTTGTGGGAGAAATTTTCATCATCAATCACTTGAATACTCGATTTTTCATCATTTTCATTCGGTTATGAAGCTCGGATCGTCGATCTAACGCGTGTTCATCAAATCAAAGTGTTTGGATCTTCAAAGGTAATATTCTCAAACCTCTTGGATTTCGATTTGTGTTGAGATATGATGTTTTGGACGTTATAATAATGTTGTATGAAGAGATATACATATGATTATGAGTATGTATGAATATTCATCGGATTATTGAAAGGTTATTCAAGAACACTTTGAATATTGAGTTGGATTTGGGGATTTTCGATTAATTGTTGTTAAAATCACGATTTTGGATATTCATATTGGATTATTGATCGTATTGAAGATGTTTTTTTGGTTTGAAACACTTCTTGGGGATTTGATATTGGTATTATTGAGGTTTGGTTGTAAACAATCGAAGATTGGCCACAACGTGTTCGATATAATGCCCCAATGAACTTGATTTAGTCGTATCGACATTTTGAGTTAGTTATACTCGTGTTTGATTCGTGTGTTGAACCGGATTATTGGTAATTGTGTTATTCAAGGTTGTTCGAGCGACCGACATCTCATTTAGGACGTTGTTCGTGGAAGGACATTCTTCATCGGCGTTGTGTAAGTTAATTCTTACTCAGTTAAAGGGATATTCATTCCTTTTGTTGTTGTTCATTCATAATCATAACTCATTCATATTGTATTAACTGTATCGAGACTTGTCATTGTTAATTAATCATTTCAGTCACGAGGAACGACGGTTCCAATCATTTCATTGAACTATCATTCATTTCACTATAATTTAATCATTATTGATTTCGATGTCACTTTTGTTATCACGTGGCATTCTGGGTCATACTGGCGTGCCGGTTGGTATGTGTAGGATTTTCATGTCGGGCACATATTAAGTCGTGTGTTGGTTGTTGGCCTCACATTGGACTGTGCACATGAGAAGATCACTTCGTGAGACTGATTAGGTACAAGACCACACGTGTATTCGATCGATACTCGATGGTGGCTTGTGCACGGACACATTTCCATCCCGGGCATAGTGTGGCGCCACCCTTTGAGCCGTACCGTTAGTTGATTCATACAACATGTTTGATTGCGTACGTTTTCAAGTATACTGGTAATTTTAGCTCAACCTGTATGTACCCTTTTTGATACTGGTGCACCACATTCATTCATTTCCGAATCATGTTTGAATAGACTTAACTTGGATAGTCCTATTAATTGTGGGCCTTATATCATTGGTCTACCTGGCGGTAGAAGAATTTTCGAAAATCATGAGGTTTAGAACTGACCGAATTAAGCTTAATGACCGCGAGTGGTTGGCGTACATAATTGGATTTACCTAAGGACGATGTAATATTGGGTATTAGTGGGATGGATCGTCATGATACCATCCTCAATGTTCGTAAGCGTACGGTCACTATCATTTCCGTCGTTGGAGTCAAGTGTGTATTTCAGGGAGGTGATCCCCGTTGTTCCGGAAGAATCATTAATATGATGAAAGCAGTAAATTACTCAACCAGGGATGTTCAATTATTTATTATATATCATTGTCATCGATTGACCATTCTAAGGCGATCGAGATGTTCCATCATTCCTTATATCATTGTCATCGATTGTCCGTTCTAAGGCAGTCGAGGTGTTCAATCATTCATTGTATCATTTCCATCGATTGGCCGTTCTAAGGCAATCAAGGTGTTCAACCATTTGTGGTATCATTGTTATCGTTTGACGATGTACTCCCAGAGGAGCTACCTGTTTTACCTCCACCGAGGGATATGGAATTCACGATAGAGTTGGATCCTGGTACGTCTCCATTATCGAAGGAACCGTATTGGATGGCCCCAACCGAAGTGCAGGAACTAAAGAATCAATTAGAGGATTTGACCGAGAAGGGTTATATCCGACCGAGTGCGTCCCCGTGGGGAGCACCAGTGTTGTTTGTGAAGAAGAAGGATGGTTTGTTTCGTGTGTGTATTTATTATCGGGAGTTGAACAGGGTGACGATCAAGAATAAGTATCCTCTACCCCGTATTGATGATCTCTTAGATCAACTTCAGGGAACTTCAGTATTTTTTCAAGATCGACTTAAGATCCGGATACCACCAGTTGCGAATTCGAGAGTCGGATATCGCGAGGATGACGTTTCAAACACGCTATGGTCATTATGAGTTCGTGGTAATGCCGTTTGGGTTATCTAATGTATCTGTGGTATTCATGGAATCAATAAATCGGGTTTTCATCGACTATTTAGATCGGTTCGTGGTTGTCTTCATTGATGACATTTTAATTTATTCTCGTAACCGGGAGAAGCATGAGTTTCACCTTCATCAGGTGCTCGACGTGTTGAGACGAGAGCAACTTTATGTGAAGTTTTCCAAATGTGAATTCTGGATTTCCGAAGTGACGTTTCTCGGACATGTAATTTCATCAGACGGAGTTCGTGTCGACCCTCAAAAGATGGAGGCTATCCGAGATTGGCAACCTCCGAAGAATGTTAAGGAAATCCGAAGTTTCCTCGGATTAGCTGGTTATTATCGGCGGTTTGTGGAAGGATTTTCTAAGATCAATCAACCAATGACAAACCTTTTGCAAAAGGATAAGAAATACACGTGGTCCGACACGTGTCAGCAGAGTTTTGAGGAACTCAAGAGCCGGTTAATTTCAGCACCTGCCCTTTCTTTACCGCAAGGGACGGAAGGATTTGTGATTTATAGTGATGCGTCCAGACAGGGTCTCGGATGTTTATTAATGCAGAATGAGAAAGTTATTGCCTATGCTTCACGGCAATTGAAACCTTACGAGGTTAATTATCCGACCCACGATCTGGAGCTAGCAGCCGTGGTATTCGCATTGAAGACTTGGCGTCATTATCTTTATGGCGTTACCTGTCAGATATTCACCGATCATAAGAGTTTAAAGTATATATTTACTCAGAAGGAGTTAAATATGCGACAGATACGGTGATTGGAACTTATCAAAGATTATGATATCGAGATCCTGTACCACCCGGGTAAGGCAAACGTGGTTGCTGATGCCTTGAGTCGTAAGTCAGTCCAGGAGCAAATGCTTGCTCGTTTGTCAGTCCAGAAGGAGTTTCGGCAGGAATTTCTTAGACCCGAGATTGAGGTATAGCTTCAGCGAGTGCAAGGGAAACTTTGCATGTTATAGATTTCATCGCCACTTGAGGAGGCAATCAGAGCGAATCAGGGTTCAAACCCATCATTGTTGCGCATCCGTGAGGATGTGGATCAGGGGAAGCCCCTGAATTTGTGGTCCATGAGTATGGACTATTGCGATTCAAGAATCGATTATGCATACCGGCGAATGACGAGTTGAAAAACTCGATTTTGAGAGAAGCTCATGTTACCCCTTACTCCATTCATCTGGGGTCTAGCAAGATGTACCAAGACTTGAAACAAAATTACTGGTGGAGTAATATGAAGTGAGAAGTCACGGAATTTGTTTCGAGATGTTTTGACCTGTCAGCAAGTCAAGATAGAACATCAGCGACTGGCAGGTTTGCTGAAACCGCTCCCTATACCAGAGTGGAAGTGGGAAGATATTTCCATGGACTTCATCACGAGTTTGCCGACGAGTCATCGTGGCATGAACTCAATCTGGGTAATTGTGGACCATTTGTTTAAGTCAGCTCTTTTCCTTGAGATTAAGGTTACGTGGGGTCCCGAGAGACTTGCCCACTTGTTCATCAAAGAGATAGTGAGATTGCACGGTACTCCTAAAAGTATCGTTTCCGATCATGACGGACGATTCGTGTCTCATTTTTGGAAATCAGTTCATCGTGCTATGGGAACTCAGCTTAATCTCAGTACAACTTTTCATCCTCAGTCCGACGGACAATCGGAGAGGACTATTCAGACTTTGGAGGACATGTTGAGGGCATGTGTTATTGATTGGAAAGATGATTGGGAAGCCCAACTACCGTTGATCGAGTTCACGTACAATAATAGTTGGCATGCTTCGATTAAGATGGCACCTTACGAGGCCTTGTACGGTCATCGTTGTCGATATCCTTTGTGTTGGGATGACTTATCAGAATCAATCGGCACCGAGCCGATATGCTTATAGCCGCCTGTGAGAAGGTATCTTTGAGCAGGAGTCGTTTGTTGACCGCTCAGAGTCGACAGAAATCATATGCAGACCCTCGTCGTCGATCATTAGAGTTCGAGACAGGTGACCATGTTTTGGTCAAGGTATCCCCGAGTCATGGTGGCTTCTGTTTTGGGAAGAGGGGAAAGTTGAATCCGAGATTCATTGGACCGTTTGAGATTTTGGATCGAGTAGATTGGCCTTACCTCCGGCGTTGAGTCGAATTCATAATGTGTTTCACGTCTCTCATCTACGGAAGTATGTTGCCGACCAGAGTCACATACTTTAGTTCGACGAAATCTAGATCGCAGATGATCATTCGTATGAGGAGCGTCCCATACGAGTCTTAGAGCGGCGAATCAAACAGTTGAGGAATAAGGCGATTCCTTTGGTTAAAATTCAGTGGTCTAGACATGGAGTCGAAGAGGCTACTTGGGGAAACCGAGGATAGTATGCGGGAGAGTTATCCCAAGTTGTTTGACCCTTAGTTTCGAGGATGAAACTCTTTTTAGGGTGGGAGTATGTAATACCTGGTTGTAATTCAGTCATTATCATTCAGTAATTTCATTCAGTAATTGTCACTATGTAATTTTTCACTTGTTAATAATCATTCATCATCCACATTCATTCATCCGTGTTCACCGTTCGGAATAACTTCGAGTCGTCTATAGATATTGTTCATTGTTTCAACCTTGCTTGAGAATCGAGATGAGAATATTATCTTGATCATTATAATTACTTCATTAATCGATGTTGATATTGGAGTTCATGCTATTTCAAATTTCCTTCTTGTTCGAATCATGCTATTGTTGGGTACATTTTCGGTTCTTGTGTATCTCGTTGAGTTTTTATAGCGGGATATTGCTTTTCCCTACTTGTTTTATGTTTCGGGACGAAACTTCTTTTAAGGAGGGTAGTATGTAATATCCGCAATTTGGATTCCCGGTAATTTTATTTTTTTGGCGTAAGTCCATCTTAGCGACTCTATTGTTACTGTTTCGTCATTCCGAGAATGATTAATTCTACACTTTTTGTCATCCGAGTTCATCTAGGTGTCGTTCTGTTGAGTTCCATGTTCTTAAGCGACTTTTCCACGTATGAGTTCGACTTTGTAAAATCACCATTAATTTTTGAGAACTCCAAAAATTCTGATTCTTTCAATATTATAGAGCATCAAGTTAGCTTTCCAATAGTTCAAACGGTGAGTCAATCGGAGTCCGGACGAGGGAGTTATGGTCGAAATAGCTAAGACACTCACATGTTGCAGTTTTGGCCGACCCGCCTATACCGGGGGCCGCGGCTCCTGTCGGCAGTGCTGCGGCACACTGCCGAGTCACTGCCGCGGTACACTCGGCCGGGCCGCGGCATACTTCCGAGCACTGGGGGCAGATTTTGACCCTGTGCCGCGGCACACTCGGCCGGGCCGCGGCACACAGTGCAGGCTGCACTATAATTTCGTTTTTTGAGAAGAAAAACTCATTTCTTCATCCTACTTCCGAGACAGAGGGTTTGTGGGAGAAATTTTCATCATCAATCACTTGAATACTTGATTTTTCATCATTTTCATTCGGTTATGAAGCTCGGATCGTCGATCTAACGCGTGTTCATCGAATCAAAGTGTTTGGATCTTCAAAGGTAATATTCTCAAACCTCTTGGATTTCGATTTGTTTCGAGAGATGATGTTTTGGACGTTATAATCATGTTGTATGAAGAGATATACATATGATTATGAGTATGTATGAATATTCATCAGATTATTGAAAGGTTATTCAAGAACACTTTGAATATTGAGTTGGATTTGGGGATTTTCGATTAATTGTTGTTGAAATCACGATTTTGGATATTCATATTGGATTATTGATCGTATTGAAGATGTTTTGTTGGTTTGAAACACTTCTTGGGGATTTGATATTGGTATTATTGAGGTTTGGTTGTAAACAATCGAAGATTGGCCACAACGTGTTCGATATAATGCCCCAATGAACTTAGTTTAGTCGTATCGACGTTTTGAGTTAGTTATACTCGTGTTTGATTCGTGTGTTGAACCGGATTATTGGTAATTGTGTTATTCAAGGTTGTTCGAGCGACCGACATCTCATTTAGGACGTTGTTCCTGGAAGGACATTCTTCATCGGAGTTATGTAAGTTAATTCTTACTCAGTTAAAGGGATATTCATTCCTTTTGTTGTTGTTCATTCATAATCATAACTCATTCATATTGTATTAACCGTATCGAGACTTGTCATTGTCAATTAATCACTTCAGTCACGAGGAACGACAGTTCCAATCATTTCATTGAACTATCATTCATTTCACTATCATTTCATCTCGGTGAGTCATTATTGATTTCCATGTCACTTTTGTTATCTCGTGGCATTCTGGGTCATACTGGCGTGCCGGTTGGTATGTGTAGGATTTTCATGTCGGGCACATATTAAGTCGTGTGTTGGTTGTTGGCCTCACATTGGACTGTGCACACGAGAAGATCACTTCGTGAGACTGATTAGGTACAAGACCACACGTGTATTCGATCGATACTCGATGGTGGCTTGTGCACGGACACATTTCCATCCCGGGCATAGTGTGGCGCCACCCTTTGAGCCGTACCGTTAGTTGATTCATACAGCATGTTTGATTGCGTACGTTTTCAACAGGTTTGGGTTTATAATATGACCGATTCATTTTTGATCGCATGTGTTCGACGTTTTGAGACTTTGATCGAACTTGTGGTTTATACAGCATATATGATTATGTTTATTCAACTCTTGAGGATTGTTGTTTTGTGTAACTGACCCCGTTGGGGGATTTTGTTTTCAGGTCATGACAAGGCAAAAGCACGGGAATATAACGTTGACGGCGAGGAGTCCCAGTGATACTAGTAGGGGGCCGCGATCCTTTCAGTCATTCATGTTGTTGTCATTTACTTTCCGCTGCAGATTTCCATTTGGATACTCCGTTTCGTTCAGTGTTGTGTATTTTATCTTCATATAAAATATATATGTATTCGGTATTATCTTGGGTGTCTTATAATGAAACTCCTCATCGGAGTAATTGTTGATATATTGTGGTTCGGTACTACAATTATATCACTTAATTCATTAATTTTGATCCGCTTGGTGGGTCCCAGTTGGGGGTCCACGGCACTGTAATATCCGCCTAGTTTGGGGTGTTACACATATATTCATCTGATTGGAATCTAGTTCAAATGGATTGTACTTGCACTAGCAGTTGTCGCTAACCCCTTAAATGGGGGAAATACTTTTTGTATTTCAGGTATCGATCGTGGGGACAAGCGAGCACTTGAGCTGTAATATCCGTACTTTTTATTGACTGTTTGACTTTGCCGTTTCTCTTATGTTGTCGCTTTGTAAACGCGTGGAGATGTTGTTGATATTTTTATTGAGTTTCGTATCTTGTTTGGGTCTTGATCGTGTTGTTTTAGACCTTGCGGAAGTGTTCTGGGCCAGAGAAATAGCGTACGCTAGGCCTAGGCTAACGCACGCTAATTCTGCTTGATTAGCGCACGCTAGCTTTGATGTCGTAGCGCGCGCTAAGGGGGATCAGTCAGGTCAGAACCAGTAACTCGGACTGCTCTCTGGACTGGCGGATTAATGCACGTTAGGAGTTGTTAGCGCGCGCTATTCGTGGTTAGTAGCGCACGCTAACATCCGTCCGTAGCGCGCGCTACCGGGCTGGTCGGCAGAGGCAGTGAGGTTGCCAGGTTTTCTGGACTATGAGGTAGCGTACGCTAGGCTTCGGCTAGCGCACGCTAAGCCATAGCAGTAGCGCACGCTAAGGTTTGAGCAGGGCAGAGACAGTAGGTTCTGGACTCCAGTACTGAATGCCACTTTTTGGGCTAGCGCACGCTGGAGATAGACGATTAGCGCACGCTAACGGAGCCGGCAGAAAACACTGGACTACCCGGTGACTTCGCTAGCACACGCTAATGAAGGAGGCGTAGCGTGTGCTAGACTGGGTAGATATATATATGGCAGTTGACTTCCATTTCGTCATTTCTCACCTTCTTCACTCCTTTTCGATGGGAATCGCTCGGGAGAGACGATCTTGGGCGATTGGAAGCGATCTTCCTTCTAATAACAACTTTTTTGGTTGGAGAACAAGGATTTCACAACATCTAATCCATCCTATCATCCGAATCAAGGTAAAAATCCTTAGAACCCTACTTTTTGGGAATTTTGGGTTTTTCGTAGATTCGTCCGATTTATCCATTTTGAAGCTTGAGAACCTTAAGATTATGATGTATCTATACCGTATGCATGCTTTTCCTACAATTTTACAGATTAAATTGTACCGTTTTCGGACTTGTGAGAGTTTGGACGATTTTCCAACCTCTAAGGTGTTTATCCGTGTATTTTCTTGAATCGTAGATGGGTTTCGGGAGTTTCTTCGTGTAATTTGAGTATGGATAATTGATTATCATATTCCTTGCGAATCATTTAGGTGCCGGAAGCGCGTTCTTGGACCTACCGAACTCATACCCTTTTTCCGTTCGATTTCTCGATGTCTCAAAGGCAAGTATATATTTATGAATGTGCGTTCTCGACTTTGAAAGTATGAAATATTAATGGCATGATTATTTATATCCACTCCAGGACGGGCCGACGGGTCCTCTGAGGGTTTCGTAGCCTCTGGTGCGATTCCATGGATAATATGAATTAACCACTCCGGGACGGGCCAATGGGTCCTCTGAGGGTTCCGTAGCCTCTGGTGCGGTTCCACAGTTGATCATATATGTATTGATGATGGATGATATGAACGAACCGTTTCTACGGCATTCATATACGTCTTGATGTGATGTTATGAGATTTAGTTATTCCGGAATACTAGTCTTGAATTGATGAATTGATGGTTACATTTACTTTATTATCGAGAAGTATTGTGTTTCATACTTGATATACTTGCACTAGCTATTCGACGGCTAACCCCTTATGGGGGAAATACTTTTTATGTATTTCAGGTTCCAGGAGAGCGGACAGGCAGGTATCGGGTCGGCATGAAGATGGTGGGCAAGAGTGATACTGTGTCTTTCCTCCGGTTATGTTTTGGGTTTTCCATTCAGTGTTGTTGTACTGGAATGGTTATTGAATACTCGAGTATTGTTTTCCATTTTTCTTGATGTTCTGGCTTGTGTTTGCCGAGGTACTGATTTGTGTTGTGATGTCTTTGGATACATGGGTTATGTTTTGAATGCCCTTTGTATTGTTCTTCCTTCCATTGTATGTAGACCTTATCGGTCAAAATTTATAGTTCAGCGTATGTTTAGCCTTGTGGGTCCCACGGCGGGGCTTACGGCGCTGTAATGTTCCCTGAATAACTTGGGGTGTTTCAGAATATGGTATCAGAGCTTAGGTCTATGGATACCTAGGTTGTCGGTCTTTTGGGTCGATCGAGTCGTTATTTGTCCGCAGTATCACTACTCTACCATCATCATAGTGCGACCGGTACTTGTGTAATACCCAGTTGTAATTCAGTAATTATCACTCAGTAATTATCATTCAGTATTTATCATTCAGTAATTGATACTCAGTAATTTCATTCATTATTGATCATTTGTCACTCAGATTCAGTCATGGTATTCATCATTCAGAGTAATTGTATCGAGTATCGATCGTCATTCATCATTAATCTGATTGGAGTTTCGTGCCGTGTTTATCATCATTGTCATTTTCGTTGCAAGCTGTGCTTGAGGAGTAGCGCACGCTACATACTCCTTTTAGCGTACGCTAATTGGGTATAGGTAGCGCACGCTACCGCTCAGCTTTAGCGCACGCTAAGGCTACCTTGGCTGTAGTCCAGAAGGTACTGGACTGCAGGTGAGAATAATTGTAGCGCACGCTACGAGTGGTAAGTAGCGCGCGCTAATGGGTCGTAGTAGCGCACGCTATATGTGTGGAGTAGCGCGCGCTAGGGGCGGATCAGGTTGAGTCCAGTGGCTACTGGACTGCACCGGGTTTATTCATAGCGCACGCTATGCATTGTTGTTAGCGTACGCAACCGTCATATTAGCGCACGCTAATTAATGGTTGTAGCGCACGCTATCGAGGTTAGATCAGAGGGCAGATGGTTTTCTGGACTCCAGTACTGGGCGTCAAATATTTCGCTAGCGCACGCTAACAAGGGATATTAGCGCACGCTAGTAGTATGGCCGTAGCGCACGCTACAAAGAGGTACGTAGCGCGCGCTACCGTGTTCGGACAGTGGGTACTGGACTACCCAAATTACTCGTTAGCGCACGCTATGCACAAGGTCTAGCGCACGCTAACCTGGACTGAGTATAAATTGGACAGTTTAGTCAGAGTTCGTCATTTTTCATCTCATTTCATTCCTTCGGTATTTTTGGGCGATTCCGAGCGATCCAGAGGGGATTCTTCGAGGTGTAATCATCAATCATCATCTTCAAGTCTTTGAGTTGAATTTATCATCACTTCATCATCTCCGAAACGTCGAATCAAAGGTATTAATCTCTTGGATCTAGAATTTCGGATTTTTGGGTTTTCCTTCCGATTTCTTCGTGTAAGCTTGGATTATCATTGGGATATGTTAAATTATGGATTATCTACTTGGATAAATATATTCCTACGGATTTAATGGTTATTTTCGGAATTGTTTTCAAGAACCCTTGGGGTTGACTTCGGTTAATTGGGGATTTTCCGATTGATGTCGTTATAATCATGAATTATGGATTCCTAATGGATTATTGATATCCTTGAAGTGTTTTGTTAGTTCGAAATACTCATTTTAGTGTTGGTTTCGACATATTCGGGATTGGATATTTTCGAAGTCGTGTGGTTGGTTACGTATTCGTTAGAATGCCCCAATGAGTTCGATTATCGTTGTTTCGACCTTTGGGTTAGTCGTGTTTTGTTGTTTGATGCGTGTATTGAACGGTTGTTGGTAATTATTGTTATTCAAGGTTGTTCGAGCGACCGGTATTTCACTTAGGACGTTGTTCGTGGACGTACATTCTTCATCGGTATTGTGTAAGTTGATTCTTACTCGGTTAAAAGGATATTCATTCCTTTTGTTGTTGATCATTCATAATCATAACTCATTCATCATTGTATTAATCATTTTGAGACTTGTAATTGTCGGATAATCATTTCATTAGCGAGGAACGGCGGTTCCAATCATTTCATTGAAAACTATCAATCACTTCATTATCACTTTCGTATCGGTGAGTCATTCTTGACTTTGTCGGATTATTATTATTCATTGATATTCATTATGGTCATTCTTGTTCATATGACCTTCCGGGTTCATATTGCGTGGCCGGGTGCGGATGTGTGGAATTTTTAGTCGGGCACGTGATGGCCATGTATTGGGAGTGATACATCGGGTGTGCACACTGAACGATTACCTCCGTGAGACTAATTAGGTACAAGGACGGGTGTGTCCGGTCATCCGTCTTGTACACTTGCACGTAACACTACGGGAGTACTATGATGCTCCTCTGCAGCGTAATTCAAAACTAAGGATATTTCATAACTTCGGTGAGATCATGGTTGTGTATTTTCAACCCTTGAGGATTGTTGTTACGTATCGATTCCCGTTGGGGATTTTGTTTTGTGTCACGGCAAGGCAAAGGCACGGAAGAGCATGCCGACGGCGAGGAGTCAGTGATACTAGTAGGGGCCCTCTTTCCGTTTGTTCGATCATTTTCATCATTTCGATTATTTCTGTCATTTGTATTTTCCGCAGCAAATTCCGTTAGTAATGTTTATTTATTCAGGGTGGTGTATTTTATCTTCATATAAAATACACTAGTATTCGGTATTGTCTGGTGTGTTGTACTTAAACTCCTCATCGGAGTGTTTGGTAATATAATGTGGTTCGGTACTACAATTATATTATTTAATTCATCATTTTCATTTGCTCGGTGGGTCCCAGTGGGATTCACCAGACCGTAATATCCGCCTAGTTTGGGGTGTTACAGAGTTGGTATCGGAGCGTGGTTTTGAATACTACCCTCCAAGTCATGTCTCATTTGAAATCATCGTCATTGGACTAGTATCATTGACTTTCGCGTCACACGTGTGACTGTGCAAATGCCGAGCCAATCGCATCAGAATCGTAAGATTTCTAATGCCATGGTATAATTTCTGGCATTAATCATTCATTCATAATTCATCAGTTAACAATCCTCAATCATCATTGTCACTTTGACCAGGACGGTCAGGTTAACTCATTAATCAGTCAATTCATTTCATTGTTCAATTGTTGATCAGGAAGATCGAATCATTAACCTTGTTAACTCATTCAAGATAATCATTTCAGTAACTTCATCAGATAATCTTGTCACGTCAATTGATCATTCATGTAATCGCTGTATTTGAGCGCGTATGCTCATTTTCATCATTTCATAATATAATCATAATGTGATACTCATGCGAGACATATAATCATCATATGACTTTCCACTTCAGTATGGAAAGGGCTGGCAGAGGACGTGGAGGACGAGGCCGTGGAGCGGGCCGAATCCCGAGAGCTCGTGTGAATACACGTGCAAACGCGAGGAATAATGCTAATTCATCGAGCAGCGACGCTGCCACTCATTCACCTGGACGCGATCATTCATTATCGGGGAGTCGTACCCGGGACACGGCTCGCCGAGGTGTCCGGTTGATCCACTCGCATTTATGCAGGGCATGATGGCCCAAATGACTCGATGGCTCGGCTTGATGGAGACGATGCATAACTCCATCAATCGACCGCAGGCTTCTCCGCCGCCACCTCGAGGCAAGAGAGGAATGTGAGTAACATCATTGGCGATATCTCTCGCCGAGGCCACCTACTTTTGAGGGCCTGCCCGAGCCGGCAGATATCATTCATTGGCTCGAGCATTTCGAGAAGTCGTTTTGCTATGGTAGAGTGTCCCGAGGGACACAAAGTTTCTGTTGCGGCTTACTACCTTGGTAAGAGCGCACATTCTTGGTGGTTGTCGTTGAAGCCCACCGAAGGATCTTGCACTTGGGATCAGTTCAAGACTCTCATGATGGAGAGGTATTATCCGGCCCCACTCAGAGAGGCCAAGCTGTCAGAATTGCTCACCCCCGACCCCTCAACAGACGAGGATGTTCTCGCTATTGCCGAGAAATTTCAGGAACTTCTTCCTTTCGCCTCGTCCATCATTCATTCAGAGGCGGATAAAATCAAGTATTTCAGCAAGAGGCTGAAACCCCGTATGAGACTTCGCCATTTAATCA
Organism: Orobanche coerulescens; assembly: GCA_033398695.1. Lineage (NCBI taxonomy): Eukaryota > Viridiplantae > Streptophyta > Magnoliopsida > Lamiales > Orobanchaceae > Orobanche > Orobanche coerulescens. The sequence continues at coordinate 109,271,030 of CM065817.1, read as the reverse complement.
TAATTGCACCACGTTGGCGAATTCATTGAGAAAGCTCTCACCTACGAGCCATCGCTAAAGAAATTGCTAAGCAAAGCAACCTTCGTCTCGCTAGCAAGAAGTCCAAGAATCGTAATCACCGACGGAGTCGTGCCACTTTCAAGAAACCCCGCGGGCTCTGCTTTCGAGCGACCTCCGTGTCGTCTAAACCCGCGGAATCTCGGCCACGAGCGGTTCGCCATCACTGTTATAACTGTGGGGATCTTGGTCATGTCGCACCAAGTGTCCGAGACCTGTCACGTGTCATAATCGTGGAATTGTGGGACATAAGGCCCGTTTTTGCCGTAGGACTCCAAACCTACTCGACGTCATCTCGTGCACCTAAGCAACACTGCTCGTAATCCGCCACTCAATCAGGGCTGCTTAAAACGACGGAGCGACTAAAGGTGGAGCTTTTAGCCATCGACGGAGAGCGTCCTGTCGGGACTAGCAAGCCCGGATTTATGAGATGAAGAAGACCGATGATCCAGAGGCCCGAATGATCTCAGTACACTCGATATTCTATCTCAACCTCGTGTGTACTCTTTTCGATACCGGTGCATCGCATTCATTCATTTCCGAGTCATGTTTGAGTAGGCTACGTCCGGGTAGTGCTACTAGTTGTGAGCCTTATGTCATCGCCTACCCGATGGTAGACGAATTATCGTAATCGTGAGATTCGTAATTGTCCGATTCGGGCCATGGTCGTGTATGGCCAGCGGACCTAATCGTGGTAGATTTGCCGAGGGACGACGTCATCTTGGGTATTGATTGGATGGATCGTCATGATGCCATCATTAATGTCCGTAAGCGTATGGTCACTATCATTTCAGACGATGGAGTTGAATGTGTGTTTCAGGGAGGTAATACCTACTGCTCGTAAGGTCATTAATTCAATGAAAGCAGTAAGGTTACTCAATCAGGGATGTGTCGGTTATTGGTGCTATATGGCCAAAACCGAGAAGTCATCAGTAATGTTAACGGATATTCCGGTGGTGAGGGAATATGCCGATGTTTTTCCAGACGAGCTACCTAGTTTGCCTCCACAGAGGGATGTGGAATTCACGATTGAGTTGGAGCCTGGTACGTCCCCGATATCGAAGGCGCCGTACCGGATGGTCCCGACCGAAATGCAGGAATTAAAGAACCAACTTGAAGAGTTGTTCGAGAAGGGTTATATTCGACCGAGTGCGTCCCCGTGGGGAGCACCAGTGTTATTTGTCAAGAAGAAGGATGGTTCATTCCGCTTATGCATTGATTATCGGGAGTTGAACAGGGTGACGATCAAGAATAAGTACCCCTTACCCCGTATTGATGATCTCTTAGATCAACTTCAGGGAGCTTCAGTATTTTCCAAGATCGACTTAAGATCTGGATATCATCAGTTGCGGATTCGAGAGTCGGATATCGCGAGGACGGCGTTTCGAACACGCTATGGTCATTATGAGTTTGTGGTTATGCCGTTCGGATTGACTAATGCACCTGCGGTATTCATGGAGTTAATGAATCGGGTCTTCATCGACTTTTTGGATCGGTTTGTTGTTGTCTTCATCGATGACATTTTGATTTATTCTCGTGACCGGGAGGAGCACGAGTTTCACCTTCATCAAGTGCTCGACGTGTTGAGACGAGAACAACTTTATGGGAAGTTCTCCAAATGTGAGTTTTGGATGTCCGAAGTGACGTTTCTCGGACACGTAATTTCATCATACGGAGTTCGTGTCGATCCTCAGAAGACGGAGGCTACTCGAGATTGGCTACCTCCGAAGAACGTTAAGGAAATCCGAAGTTTCCTCGGATTAGCGGGTTATTATCGGCGATTTGTGGAAGGATTTTCTAAAATCGCTCAACCCTTGACGAACTTATTGCGGAAGGATAACAAATACACGTGGTCCGACGCGTGTCAACGGAGTTTTGAGGAACTCAAGAGTCGGTTAATGTTAGCACCTGTACTTTCCTTGCCGCAGGGGACGGAAGGATTTGTGGTCTATAGTGATGCGTCCGGACAGGGTCTCGGATGTGTGCTCATGCAGAACGGGAAAGTTATTGCCTATGCTTCACGACAATTGAGGCCTTACGAGGTTAATTATCCGACCCACGACCTGGAGCTAGCAGCCGTGGTGTTCGCTTTGAAGATTTGGCGTCATTACCTTTATGGCATCACCTGTCAGATATTCACCGATCATAAGAGCTTAAAGTATATATTTACTCAGAAGGAGTTAAATATGCGTCAGAGACGGTGGTTGGAATTAATCAAAGATTATGATATCGAGATCCTCTACCACCCGGGCAAGGCGAACGTTGTCGCCGACGGCTTGAGTCGTAAGTCCGTCAGAGCATGCTTGCCCGCTTAAGCTCGAAGGAGCTTCAAAGGAATTCCTTAGACCCGAGATCGAGGTCCAGCAGCGAGTTCAAAGGGACTTTGTATGTTAGAGATTTCATCGTCTCTCGAGGAGGAAATCCGAGAGAATCGTGGTTCGGACCCATCATTGTTGCGCATCCGAGAGGATGTGGCTCAGGGAAAGCCTCGGATTTGTGGTCCACGAGGATGGACTTTTGAGGTTTAAGAATCGGTTGTGCGTGCCGGCGAATGACGAGTTGAAAAACTCGATTTTGAAAGAAGCTCATGCTACCCCTTATTCTGTTCATCCGGGGTCTAGCAAGATGTACAAAGACTTGAAACAAAATTACTGGTGGAGTAGTATGAAGCGAGAAGTCGCAGAATTTGTTTCGAGATGCTTAACTCACAACAAGTTAAGATTGAACATCGGACGGCTGGTATCTTTGAAACCTCTTCCTATTCCCGAATGGAAGTGGGAAGACATTTCTATGGATTTCATCACGAGTTTGCCGACGAGTCGTCGTGGCATGAACACGATCTGGGTGATTGTGGACCGCTTAACCAAATCATCTCATTTCCTTGAGATCAAGGAAACGTGGGGTCCCGAGAGACTTGCTCAACTGTTCATCAAAGAGATAGTCAGACTGCACGGTACTTCTAAAAGTATCGTTTCCGATCGTGACGGACGGTTTGTGTCGCATTTTTGGAAATCAGTTCATCGTGCTATGGGAACTCAGCTTAATCTCAGTACCGCTTTTCATCCTCAGTCCGACGGACAATCAGAGAGGACCATTCAGACATTAGAGGACATGTTGAGGGCATGCGTCCTCGATTGGAAAGACGATTGGGAAGCCCAACTACCATTGATCGAGTTCACGTATAATAATAGTTGGCATGCTTCGATCAAGATGGCACCTTACGAGGCCTTGTATGGTCGTTGTCGATCTCCGTTGTGTTGGGACGACTTATCAGAATCAATCGGCACCGAGCCCGATATGCTTATAGCCGCCCGTGAGAAGGTAGCTTTGATCAGGAGTCGTTTGTTGACCGCTCAGAGTCGACAGAAATCATATGCAGATAACCGTCGTCGACCATTAGAGTTCGAGGCTGGTGACCATGTGTTAGTCAAGGTATCCCCGAGTCGTGGTATCTTCCATTTTGGGAAGAGGGGAAAGTTGAGTCCGAGATTCATTGGACCGTTTGAGATTTTGGATCGAGTGGGCGAGTTAGCTTATCGATTGGCTTTACCTCCGGCGTTGAGCCGAATTCATAATGTGTTTCATGTCTCTCAGTTGCGGAAGTATGTTGCCGACCCGAGGCACATACTTCAGTTCGACGAAATCGAGATCGCCGACGATCATTCATATGAGGAGCGTCCTATACGAGTTTTAGAGCGGCGAATCAAGCAGTTGAGGAATAAGACGATTCCTTTGGTTAAAATTCAGTGGTCTAGACACGGAGTCGAAGAGGCTACTTGGGAAACCGAGGATAGTATGCGGGAGAGTTATCCCGAGTTGTTTGACCCTTAGTTTCGGGGACGAATCTTTTTTAAGGGGGTGTATGTAATACCCTTGTAATTCAAGAATTATCACTCAAGAATTATCATTCAAGATTTATCATTCAAGAATTGATACTCGAATTTCATTCATTATTAATCATTTGTCACTCAGATTCAGTCATGGTATTCATCATTCAGAGTAATTGTATCGAGTATCGATCGTCATTCATCATTAATCTGATTGGAGTTTCGTGCCGTGTTTATCATCATTGTCATTTTCGTTGCAAGCTGTGCTTGAGGAGTAGCGCACGCTACATACTACTTTTAGCGTACGCTAATTGGGTATAGGTAGCGCACGCTACCGCCGGCTTTAGCGCACGCTAAGGTTACCTTGGGCCGCATCCGTAAGGTACTGACCGCAGTGAGAATAATTGTAGCGCACGCTACGAGTGGTAAGTAGCGCGCGCTAATGGGTCGAGTAGCGCACGCCATATGTGTGGAGTAGCGCGCTAGGGGCGGATCGTGTTGAGTCCGGGCTACCGGATCGCACCGGTTTATTCATAGCGCACGCTATGCATTGTTGTTAGCGACGCAACCGTCATATTAGCGCACGCTAATTAATGGTTGTAGCGCACGCTATCGAGGTTAGATCGAGGCGATGGTTTTCTCGGACTCGATCGGGCGTCAAATATTTCGCTAGCGCACGCTAACAAGGGATATTAGCGCACGCTAGTAGTATGGCCGTAGCGCACGCTACAAAGAGGTACGTAGCGCGCTACCGTGTTCGGACAAGGTACCGGACTACCCAAATTACTCGTTAGCGCACGCTATGCACAAGGCTAGCGACGCTAACCTGGACCGAGTATAAATTGGACAGTTTAGTCGAGTTCGTCATTTTTCATCTCATTTCATTCCTTCGGTATTTTGGGCGATTCCGAGCGATCCAGAGGGGATTCTTCGAGGTGTAATCATCAATCATCATCTTCAAGTCTTTGAGTTGAATTTATCATCACTTCATCATCTCCAAACGTCGAATCAAAGGTATTAATCTCTTGGATCTAGAATTTGGATTTTTGGGTTTTCCTTCCGATTTCTTCGTAAGCTTGGATTATCATTGGGATATGTTAAATTATGGATTATCTACTTGGATAAATATATTCCTACGGATTTAATGGTTATTTTCGAATTGTTTTCAAGAACCCTTGGGGTTGACTTCGTTAATCGGGGATTTTCCGATCATTGCCGTTATAATCATGAATTATGGATTCCTAATGGATTAATGATATCCTTGAAGTGTTTTGTTAGTTCGAAATACTCATTTTAGTGTTGGTTTCGACATATTCGGATCGATATTTTCAAGTCGTGGTTGGTTACGTATTCGTTAGAATGCCCCAATGAGTTCGATTATCGTTGTTTCGACCTTTGGGTTAGTCGTGTTTTGTTGTTTGATGCGTGTATTGAGCAGGTTGTTGGTAATTATTGTTATTCAAGGTTGTTCGAGCGGCCGGTATTTCACTTAGACGTTGTTCGTGGACGGACATTCTTCATCGGTATTGTGTAAGTTGATTCTTACTCGGTTAAAAGGATATTCATTCCTTTTGTTGTTGATCATTCATAATCATAACTCATTCATCATTGTATTAATCATTTTGAGACTTGTAATTGTCGGATAATCATTTCATTAGCGAGGAACGGCGGTTCCAATCATTTCATTGAAAACTATCAATCACTTCATTATCACTTTCGTATCGGTGAGTCATTCTTGACTTTGTCGGATTATTATTATTCATTGATATTCATTATGGTCATTCTTGTTCATATGACCTTCCGGGTTCATATTGCATGGCCGGGTGCGGATGTGTGGAATTTTTAGTCGGGCACGTGATGGCCATGTATTGGGAGTGATACATTGGATCGCACACGGTAACGATTACCTCCGTGAGACTAATTAGGTACAAGGACGGTGTGTCCGGTCATCCGTCTTGTACACTTGCACGTAACACTACGGGCGTACTATGATGCTCCTCTTGACGTAATTCATAACTAAGGATCTTTCATAACTTGATTAAATCATGTTTGTGTATTTTCAACCCTTGAGGATTGTTGTTACAGAATCGACCCGTTGGGGGATTTTGTTTTCAGGTCACGGCAAGGCAAAGGCACGGGAAGAGCATGCTGACGGCGAGGAGTCCCAGTGATACTAGTAGGGGGCCCCAGTCTTTCCGTTTGTTCAGTCATTTTCAGTCATTTCAGTTATTTCTGTCATTTGTATTTTCCGCTGCAAATTCCGTTTGTAATGTTTATTTATTCAGGGTGGTGTATTTTATCTTCATATAAAATACACTAGTATTCGGTATTGTCCTCGTGTGTTGTACTTAAACTCCTCATCGGAGTGTTTGGTAATATAATGTGGTTCGGTACTACAATTATATTATTTAATTCATCATTTTCATTTGCCTGGTGGGTCCCAGTCGGGGATTCACGGCACTGTAATATCCGCCTAGTTTGGGGTGTTCAACTTGTAAGACCTCTTGCTCTTCTGGTGTTTCCTTATTCGTTTTGCTTCCTTTTATCAGTATTCTTGAGAATCGGACACTTTAATGACGTGTGATTGAATTGTGCTTACGTGACTTGTGTGTTCTTCAGTATGTCAGCTGGTAGGGGCCGTGGCCGTGGCCGTGGACGTGGAAGAGGTCGTGGCGCGGCTGTTTCCATCGGGCCTGCTATGGGTCGATCAACCCCAGCTTGTCGAACTCGGTGCATCCTGACACCGAAAGTCAGCACGACCAGTCGAATGGCCAGGAGAACAGCGCGGACGTTGGAGTGGCGAATGCACTTCAACAATTGGCTACCCAGATGACCATCTTAGCCCAGACTGTTCAGCTGAATAATCCGAACCCGAACACGGACGCTTTGCTTCAGAACGTAATCCGTATGCACCCTCCACAATTTGGCGGTGCCACAGACCCGTTAGGATGGGAAGATTGGATAGCAGAATTGGAAAAGATCTTCGAAGCGGTTGATTGCCCCGAAGTGAGGAAAGTACCGATTGCTCAGTATTTCCTTACCAAGGAGGCCGCTACGTGGTGGAAAGTCGTCAAGCCACAGGATCGTGTTGCCACGTGGAATGAATTTAGAGAACTTCTGGAGGCCGAGTTTTGTCCTTGGCCAGTACGAGAAGGCCGAATCCGCACCTTTTTCGAGGCTAAACCACAGAATATTCCCGTTTCACAGGCGATCGTGGAGTACAACCAACAATTGATCCATGTGAAGGATCAAGTACGTAACGAACGTGACAAGATCCGTTACTTTGATATGCGTATGAATATGGACTTACGGCGGTACATGGCCGGATTTGCTTGCACCACACTGAAGGAATACCAGGACAGAGCTTTAGCCCATGATATGTTGAGCCCCGACAACGATACCGTGGAAGAATCAAAGAAGCAGAAAATCGTGGGAAATTTTTCTGGCTCTAAGGGTGGAAACTTTCAGAGATCACAGACGACTAATCGTTCTACCGGACAGTCGTCACGTTCTAATAAAGGAAAGAGGGGTTACCGTCCTACTCCGGGTACCACAAATCGCACGGTGACTTGCTATAATTGTGGCCGTTCAGGCCACGTTAATTTGGAATGCAACTTTCCACCATTGAAGTGTCACACATGCGGACAGATGGGACATAGAACGGCTTATTGTTCCGAGCCGAATCAGACTTCGGACACTCGGGCTTCTGCCCCAGCTGGTCAACCTTAGCAGAATTTTGGCAGGGGCCGGGGACGGGGTCAGAACGCTGGAGGGGGAAACTTTAGCGTCGGTTCGGTACAACCACGGGTGTATGATATGCGTCGGACAGACGAACCCGATGCAGCGGTAGCTTTAGGTACCATTCATATTTTATCTCATCCAGTCCGTGTACTTTTTGATACGGGTGCTACACATTCTTTTATTTCTTTGGAGTGTGTACGCCATTTGAATATAACTTGTTTGACTGTTTGCGAACCCTTCATCGTGAAACTGCCTAGCGGGGATAGAATTGTAGGGAACCGGGAGATTAGAGATTTTCCGGTGATTATATCCAGTATGGAATGGTTATCGAATCTGATTGTAGTTGATATGGAAGGCGAGGACGTGATCCTCGGCGAGGATTGGCTTGATAGTCATCAAGCGATTATGAACTACCGTACCAAGGTTATCACCATGATGACTAAAGACAGATCTGAGTACTCATTTTTGGGGCGTAAGACGTGACTATCCAAGTTACTTATCAGTGCCATGAAGGCCGTGAAACTTTTGAATAAAGGTTGTACGGGCTATTGGTGTTATGCCTTGAAAACGGAAGGAAACGAAATCGATTTCTCTTCGATTCCGGTTGTTAGTGAGTACCCCGATGTTTTTCTGGATGACCTCCCAGGATTACCGCCAGATCGAGAGATAGAATTTACCGTGGACTTAGAGCCAGATGCGGCTCCGATTTCTAAAGCACCTTACCGGATGGCACCTTCCGAGATGCAAGAATTGAAAAATCAATTGGGAGAACTTCTGGAGAAAGGGTACATCAGACCGAGCGCTTCGCCTTGGGGCGCACCTGTTCTTTTCGTAAGAAAGAAGGATGGTTCACTACGTTTGTGCATCGACTACCGTGAGCTGAACAAAGTAACCATCAAGAACAAATATCCTTCGCCTCGTATAGATGATTTATTTGATCAATTGCAAGGGGCTGCGGTTTTCTCGAAGATTGATTTAAGATCCGGGTATTACCAACTCAGGGTGAGGGAGTCCGATGTTCCGAAGACGGCGTTTCGGACGAGATATGGGCATTATGAATTTGTAGTTATGCCTTTTGGGTTGACTAATGCTCCGGCAGTATTCATGCAGTTAATGAATAAGATATTCATCGAGTACCTCGACAGATGTGTAGTCGTCTTTATTGATGACATCTTGATCTATTCTCGGGATAAGGAGGAACATGCCCGACACTTGCGTTTGATTTTAGACATTTTGAGAACCGAGCACCTCTATGCAAAATTCTCGAAATGTGAATTTTGGTTGGAAGAAGTTATGTTTCTCGGCCATGTGATTTCGGCCGAAGGGGTTCGTGTGGACCCGCAGAAAATTGAGGCAGTGCTGAATTGGGCACCGCCTAAAAATGTTAAGGAAGTTCGTAGTTTTTTGGGCCTTGCTGGTTATTACCGTCGGTTTGTCGAGGGGTTCTCAAAACTCGCTCGGCCGCTTACGAAATTACTCCAGAAGGCCGAAAAATTTGTTTGGACGGATGAGAGACAACAGAGCTTCGATGAACTGAAGAGACGATTGACTTCAGCGCCGATTTTAACTTTACCACACGGTAGCGAGGGCTTTGCAGTTTATAGCGACGCTTCGGGTCAAGGCCTGGGCTGTGTACTTATGCAGCATGATAAGACGATAGCTTTTGCATCACGACAATTAAATCCTTATGAGATGAATTATCCTACTCACGATTTAGAGTTGGCCGCAATTGTCTTCACACTCAAGATTTGGCGGCATTATTTGTATGGTTCACCGTGTCGGATTTATACCGATCACAAGAGCCTGAAGTATATTTTCAGTCAGAAGGAGCTAAATATGAGACAGAGACGTTGGTTAGAGTTGATAAAGGATTATGATTTGGAAATTCTTTACCACCCCGGAAAAGCCAATGTCGTTGCGGATGCTTTGAGCCGCAAATCGGCATCTCTTCAAATGCTCGAGGTTCTTACATCTCAAACAAAAATTCATCAGGATTTATTTGATCAAGGGATAGAAGTTTGGCTTCAACGAGTACAAGGACAGTTGTGTACTCTCGAAATTACTTCGTCCTTGGTTGACGATATCAAAGGGAAGCAGTGGAGTGACCCGATGGTTTCTCAACTGAAGGAAGATGTAATTAAAGGAAAAGCTCCTGGCTTTATGGTTCACGAGGATAGTATTCTGAGATTTCAGGGCATGCTTTGTGTTCCGAATGATTTAGAGTTGAGACAGAGAATTCTCCGAGAAGCTCATGCTACGCCTTACTCAATCCACCCCGGGACGAGTAAGATGTACAAAGATTTGAAGCGTAATTTTTGGTGGAATAACATGAAGAAGGATGTTACGGAGTTTGTACTACGGTGCTTGACGTGTCAACAAGTCAAGATCGAACATCAACGACCAACGGGGTTGTTGAAACCGCTTCCCATTCCCGAGTGGAAGTGGGAAGACATTTCTATGGATTTCATCACTGGCATGGTGAGAACTCAGGCCGGAATGAATATGATTTGGGTAATTGTCGATCGGTTGACCAAGTCGGCACACTTATTGGGTATTAAGGATACTTGGGGACCGGATAGACTGGCTCGAACCTTTATTGCTGAGATCGTGAGGTTACACGGTGCCCCCAAGACCATTGTTTCTGACTGAGACGGCCGTTTCGTATCGCATTTTTGGCAGGCCGTTCACCAGGCTTTGGGTACTGAGTTGAGATTGAGCACTTCCTTTCATCCTCAGTCGGACGGTCAGATAGAGAGGACGATTCAGACGTTGGAAGATATGTTGCGGGCTTATGCCTTAGACTGGAGTAATGATTGGGAGCTTCACTTGCCGTTGATCGAGTTTGCTTACAATAATAGTTGGCATGCGTCGATCAAAATGGCACCCTTCGAGGCACTTTATGGTAGGCGGGTGTAGGTTGCCATTGTGTTGGGAAGAGGCTTCTGAGCTAATTGGAATGGAACCGGATATGTTGATGGAGACTAAGGAAAAGATTTCTATTATCCGGGACCGATTGCTGACTGCCCAGAGTCGTCAGAAATCTTATGCTGATACTCGTCGTCGACCCTTGGAGTTTGAAGTGTGGGATCATGTCTTGCTCAAGGTGTCGCCGACCAGAGAAGTTTTCCGCTTCAGAAAAAAAGGGAAACTTAGTCCGAGGTATGTCGGACCTTTTGAGATTTTGGACAAAGTTGGAGATTTAGCTTATCGCTTGGCGTTGCCTCCAGCTTTGAGTCACGTCCATAGTGTTTTTCATGTGTCTCAGTTGAGAAAGGACGTGCCGGATCCGAGCCACATTATCGACTACAGTGAGATTGACGTAGCCGAGGATATTACCTTTCTGGAGAAACCTGTGAAGATCCTTGAGCGCCACGAGAAACAACTTCGGCATAAGACCATTCCACTGGTCAAAGTGCAATGGTCGAGACATGGAGTCGAGGAGGCGACTTGGGAGACGAAAGAGAAGATGCGGGTGGAATACCCCGAACTATTTATTTCTTAAGTTTCGGGACGAAACTTCTTTTTAGAGGGGGAGAATGTAATATCCGTACTTTTTATTGACTGTTTGACTTTGCCGTTTCTCTTATGTTGTCGCTTTGTAAACGCGTGGAGATGTTGTTGATATTTTTATTGAGTTTCGTATCTTGTTTGGGTCTTGATCGTGTTGTTTTAGACCTTGCGGAAGTGTTCTGGGCCATAGAAATAGCGTACGCTAGGCCTAGGCTAACGCACGCTAATTCTGCTTGATTAGCGCACGCTAGCTTTGATGCCGTAGCGCGCGCTAAGGGGATCAGTTAGGTCAGAACCAGTAACTCGGACTGCTCTCTGGACTGGCGGATTAACGCATGCTAGGAGTTGTTAGCGCGCGCTATTCATGGTTAGTAGCGCATGCTAACATCCGTCCGTAGCGCGCGCTACCGGGCTGGTCGGCAGAGGCAGTGAGGTTGCCAGGTTTTCTGGACTATCAGGTAGCGTACGCTAGGCTTCGGCTAGCGCACGCTAAAGCTATTGCATAATGCACGCTAAGCCATAGCAGTAGCGCACGCTAAGGTTTGAGCAGGGCAGAGACAGTAGGTTATGGACTCCAGTACTGAATGCCACTTTTTGGGCTAGCGCACGCTAGAGATAGACGATTAGTGCACGCTAACAGAGCCGGCAAAAAACACTGGACTACCCGGTGACTTCGCTAGCGCACGCTAATGAAGGAGGCGTAGCGTGCGCTAGACTGGGCAGATATATATATGACAGTTGACTTCCATTTCGTCATTTCTCACCTTCTTCACTCCTTTTCGACGGGAATCGCTCTGGAGAGACGATCTTGGGCAATTGGAAGCGATCTTCCTTCTAATAACAACGTTTTTGGTTGGAGAACAAGGATTTCACAACATCTAATCCATCCTATCGTCCGAATCAAGGTAAAAATCCTTAGAACCCTACTTTTTGGGAATTTTAGGATTTTTCGTAGATTCATCCGATTTATCCGTTTTGAAGCTTGAGAACCTTAAGATTATGATGTATCTATACCGTATGCATGCTTTTCCTACGATTTTACGGATTGGATTGTACCGTTTTCGGACTTGTGAGAGTTTGGATGATTTTCCAACCTCTAAGGTGTTTATCCGTGTATTTTCTTGAATCATAGACGGGTTTCGGGAGTTTCTTCGTGTAATTTGAGTATGGATAATTGATTATCATATTCCTTGCGAATCGTTTAGGTTCCGGAAGCGCGTTCTTGTACCTACCGAACTCATACTCTTTTTCCGTTCGATTTCTCGATGTCTCAAAGGCAAGTATATATTTATGAATGTGCGTTCTCAACTTTGAAAGTATGAAATATTAATGGCATGATTATTTATATCCACTCCGGGATGGGCCGACGGGTCCTCTGAGGGTTTCGTAGCCTCTGGTGCGATTCTATGGATAATATGAATTAACCACTCCGGGACGGGCCAATGGGTCCTCTGAGGGTTCCGTAGCCTCTGGTGCGGTTGCACGGTTGATCATATATGTATTGATGACGGATGATATGAATGAACCGTTTCTACGACATTCATATACGTCTTGATGTGATGTTATGAGATTTAGTTATTCCGGAATACTAGTCTTGAATTGATGAATTGACGGTTACATTTACTTTATTGTCGAGAAGTATTGTGTTTCATACTTGATATACTTGCACTAGCTATTCGACGGCTAACCCCTTATGGGGGAAATACTTTTTATGTATTTCAGGTTCCAGGAGAGCGGACAGGCAGGTATCGGGTCGGCATGAAGATGGTGGGCAAGAGTGATACTGTGTCTTTCCTCCGGTTATGTTTTGGGTTTTCCATTCAGTGTTGTTGTACTGGAATGGTTATTGAATACTCGAGTATTGTTTTCCATTTTTCTTGATGTTCCGGCTTGTGTTTGCCGAGGTATTGATTTGTGTTGTGATGTCTTTGGATACATGGGTTATGTTTTGAATGCCCTTTGTATTGTTCTTCCTTCCATTGTATGTAGACCTTATCGGTCAAAATTTATAGTTCCGCGTATGTTTAGCCTTGTGGGTCTCACGACGGGGCTTACGGCGCTGTAATGTTCCCTGAATAACTTGGGGTGTTACATGAGCCGTATGAGGTTGATGGGAAAGCATGATACTGTTCAGTAGTCATTTGTTGGTGTTCAGTTCTGTCATTTATTATTGATGTCTTATTTTGGGATTTCTGTATTATAAAATTGGTTTAAGTACTCGAGTACTTCCTTTTCATAATTGTTAATGTTGTGTTCCCATTTTGGGAAATGAATTGATGTTGGATTCTAGTTGTCGGATTGTAGTCTTTTATTTGAATTGTCGTTTTATTGATAATTGTATGTCGTCGTCGAATGTCTTGTTGGTACGTTAGCCTGGTGGATTCCACAGTATGGGGTCCACGACGCTGTAATATGCCCCGATCGTCTTGGGGGTGTTACAGTTTCGAGTTTCTCGTAAGTTTTTTTTTTTTGGGAAAAAGTAATAAGTATTATTAACGACCAAAAATATAATCAAAACATTACAGCCACCGGGGCAACATAAAGGAGCAACATCCAATAACATAAACTAACTAAAAACATTAGTAAGCCATAGTTTGCTATCCTGGATAGTTTTCCTGGGCATTACAGTGGTGATCCTCCACTTACATTGCTGTTTAACAAGATCAACAACCTTAGTTGGGTGAATAATGGTCCTCTTCCATATTGCATTGTTCCTCTGCATCCAAATATTATACAGTAAAGCCACATAACCAGACTGCATTACTTGAGTTTTGAATCTACCACTAACAGGTTTACTGATCCATCTACTAAATGCATCTAATGTCCTGATGTCCTCCCGAATGTTCAAGACTGATGGAGACCTTGAATGCACTTCCGAGAGTAATCGGCATTCAAAGTATAAGTGATCAATGGTCTCAATTGCTTGTTGACATAAAGGGCACAGTCATCGAGATAATACCAAATTTCTTCAATTTATTCTTCGTCTCGTAGCCTTCTCCACATGATCATCCAAGTTATGAAGCTACATTTAGGAATGTTTAATCGATTCCAAACCCATCCCGCCTAAGGCATAGCTTGTGAACTCCTCTCACCCAATCAGAGCTGTAAGAAGCGTAATATCCCTTGTTGTTGAACAACCATTTGTCATGATAGTATCCTGTTATAAATTTTTCCTTCACCTTACAAAGATTTTTCCAATACCAGCTGGAATTTATAGGAGGGGAATAGCTCTTCCAATCTTTGTTTTTAAGATAAACATGATGCACCCATTTCACCCAAAGATTGTCAGCCTTACTTGCAATGCTCCAGATATATTTGCCAATGAGTGCTAGGTTCCAAGTATGACTGTCCTTAAAGCCTAATCCCCCCTCTTTCTTTGGCCGGCAGATGAAGTCCCAAGCTATAGGGGGAGTTTTGGATGAATAAGCCTGTCCAGCCCAGAGGTAATTTCTGCATATGGCCATCACCTGATCAGTGACATTCTTAGGGATGAAGAACATTGAAGCCCAGTAGCTATGGAGGTTCAAAGAAGATGCACTTCGCCAATTGAGTTCTCCCTGCATATGAGATAGTCCTCATGCCCCAAGACCTAATTCTTGCCACGATTTTGTCAGCCATAAAATCACAATCTGCTTTTCTGAGTTTCTTTGCGCTCATTTTGACTCCAAGATACCTAAATGGAAGGTGATCTTCAGCAAAATTTGTCTTAGAAAGGATTTCCTCTTTTTCCTCCTCCTTCATATTACAAGAATATAAGGCTGATTTTCCAGTGTTAGCCACTAGACCAGAAGTTTGAGCAAAGGTAGCTAGTGCTCTCATATTAAGCATAATAGATTGAGCATCCCCTTTGCAAAATAGGATAAGATCATCGGCAAAAACGAGATGATTAAGTTTCAATGTCTTACATCTGTAGTGGAATTGATACCCATCTTGAGTACTAGCAAAGTATAGTAGTCTAGAAAGATATTCCATGCAGATAACAAAGAGAAGAGGGGACATCAGATCCCCCTGCTTCAAGCCTCTTTTCCCCTTAAAAAAGCCATGATTGTTGCCATTTAAGAAGAGGGAAAAGGAAGGTGTAGTGACACACTTCATGATCTAAGTGATGACTTTCTGTGGGAACTTTAACTTAGTAAGCATTTCTTCAAGAAAGTTCCAATGGACTGAATCATATGCTTTTCTAATGTCAATCTTCAACATACATCTAGGAGGGGCAGATTTCCTGTTATAAAGGCCAGCAAGATCTTGAATGATACTAACATTATGCACAATTTGCCTCCCCTCAACAAAGCCTGACTGATTTGGGGATATAATATTAGGCAATACCAATTTCAATCTCTTGCATATGAGCTTGGTAATACACTTGTAGAGAGTGTTACAACAAGCAATAGGTCTAAATTCAGTGACAAACTGAGGTTGACTAATCTTTGGAATTAGAGAGAGCTTTGTACAATTCAACTCAGTGAGCATCTTACTGCATTCAAAGAAGTCCCTAATCGCAAAGACAAACATCATTCCCAATAACACTCCAGGCTGATTTGAAAAAGGTAGAATTGTAGCCATCGTGGCCTCGGGGCCTTGGACCCAGGAATAGAGAAGATTGCTTTTTGATCTCATCGTGAAGGGTTGCATGAGGGTCTCGGCTTGCATTCATTGATGATAGGACCAAGGTTCACAATCTCCCTTGAATGTTAGTTCTACTCTCGGGATTACTACCAAGAAGGTGAATGTAATATTGTTCAAAAGCATCCTGAATGCCTTTAGGATCATTTGTAGTCACTCCATCCATACTTGTGATAGAAATATTTCTCTGCTTAAATTGCCTAATCTTGATAGCCTTGTGAAAGTATGAAGTGTTTTCATCCCCATCTTTAAGCCATTTGATTTTGGCTTTTTGAGAGAGAAAGCTAATATATGCTTTCCGGTATCTGATAGCATTTAGCAAAGATTTCTTTCTTGAGCGTATACGATTTAAGGGATTCTTGGAGAATCTGGGCATTCTTCCAAAGTAGCTTTTGCCTTCAGAAATTGTTCTTCAATTTTATCAAAAGCTCTTTTATTCAGGGACTTCAAGTGTGGCTTCAAACATTTCATCTTTTTTACCAGCTGATACATAGGAACGCCATACATAGGAGTTTGCCAGGCTTTTTTAACAATATCCAAGAACTCAGGGTGTTTGCTCCACATATCATAGAAAATGAAAGAAGGTTTCCTTGAGCATCTGGAGCCTTCTAAATGAATAGTGGATGGACAATGATCAAAGGAGCCTTCAGGGTGAAAACAAGCAAAAGAGTTAGGCATATGTTCTGTCCAATGCTCATTAACAAGGCATCTATCAATCTTGCTGAAGACTCTTCCATCACCATCTTGTTCATTGTTCCAAGTGTACTTAGGACCAGAAGCATTCAAATCAAACATATTGCAAGTAGCCACAGTTTCCTGAAAGTCTTTCAATTCATTGTAGGAAATGTGCCTACCAATTCTATCATCATAGTTCAGGGGACAATTGAAGTCTCCTGCTATAATCCAAGGACCCTGTATTCTCTGGTTGAGATCCTTCAAGTCATGCCAAAGAGTCTGCCTTTCCCCACTATCATTAGAACCATAGACTATAGTAAGGTGAAAATCCTGTTTCTGAGTTTTATGAGTGACATATAAGTGAATACACTGTGAAGAAGTGAACTGGGCATCAACATTAAAATTTTGATCTTGCCAAGCAATGAGGATTCTACCACCTTTGTGATGCTTAAAATTAGTGACTACACACCAACTTTGCAGCATATAGGTATAGACTTTATCAAAATTACTAGGTTTTATTTTTGTTTCAAGAAGACATATTAAACCTGCCATATGCTGATTAAGGAAGTTCTGAACTTCCTTCTGTTTTTGAGGTCTATTAAGGCCTCTCACATTCCAAATGAGAATATTGTCCATGATCAATAGTGGAAGTGAAGGGCTTGTCTGGTTTTTCATTCCCATTACTGTCATCTTTGCCATCTATAACATTCAGCTGTATGCTTTCAAAGGAATTAGAAGTTTCAAGTTGGTGAGGAATATTGGTACATGTCTTTCTAGTCGATGCTCTCTTCTTCACTTGAATAAAACCTTCAGCATCTTCACTTTCTTTTTGTTGCGGCTGTTGTTGTTGCTGAGTGTGCATTTGCTGCTGACTTGAGGTGGCACTAGACTTAGGTTTCCACACCTTCTTCTGAATAGGTTTGGCATAGCTTTTGCATTGATCAGTTTCATGTCCTATATCCCCACAGGTTTTACATTGCACCGGCTGCCACTCATAGTGTATGGGTTGTGTAATCACCACACCATGTTCATTCTTGAACTTAATATGGTCAGGGAAATCACCAGTAATTTTCATCTCAACTAAATATCGAGCAAACCCGATTCTATCTCTATTAGAAGTAGCTTTGTCAGGGTTGATGGGGTCACCTAGCTGCTGAACTAATCTTGCCAGACACCCCCAATATTTTAGAGGCAATTCGGGGAGTCGAATCCATATTGGTGCTTTCTCAAATTGATGAGGGTTAAAATCAAAACCATCATGCCATTGCTTGATGAAAACAGGTCTTTTGTCAAATAATGTGTCTAGCATTCAAGGCCTTTTGCAAGGACTCCTTGTTAAGCAATCTAACAATGAACATGCTCCTTTTAACAGGTATAACTTTATCAATGTTTTGATTGCCCCATAACCTTCGACAATAACCATCAATCATACCAGCATTAGGGTTGAGTCCATAAACATAAAGTACAATACTTAAAGACCAATACTCAAGTTCATCCGCAATATCACATTCAGTAATCTCAATGATGTTATCCTCCTCATTGGTTTGGTCCTTGCTCTCAATATACTTATTATCAGTATTGGTTACCTGTTCAGAGCCCTTCTTCATTTCACTATCAGCATTCAGTTGACTTTGGTAATCGACATTAGGACCCTGGTCAGCATTGTTTGTATTCGTATTTAGAGGATTGACGCCCTCAATACGCCTCATTTTCTGTGTCGATCCATGCACTATTTCTTCAACGGCTTCTTCACGCGTGAGTAGGAGCAATTTTTTCATTACCCCTGCGCTTGCACTCTCTTGCTTGTTTGATGTTTGTGCAATTGGAGTCTGATAGCGATCCTCATTATCGTCATTATTTTGATCCGTTTTTCCGATTGGCTGATCAATCGTAGAGCCCTTCTTCGTCGCTTTTCTCTTCGCCATACGCAGAAGGAAAAAAGCATTCGGCTTTAGGAGCGTGTATTTGAAATGGAAAAACCGTTTTTCTAGTAAGTTCATTTAATGTTATTATTCATGTTGCAAGCTTCGGCTTGGTGTTTCGATCGTGTATCGTGTATTTCGGACGTTTTGGGACATTGTCGTAATTTCCCAAAGTTTGAGGTAATTACTTTCCGTTGTCGAATTTCGAACCTTCGGGTGGTCGGAATCGTGTGTTCTCTTAGTGCTCGAATTCATCTTTGTGAGTACTTCGTAATCGTATCTTCGTTTCGTATTCAGGTTCGGGTTTCGGGGTCGTCCGGGCCGTCGGAGTTGGTCCCGGACGAGTCATGGCCGGGCAGGTTGGGCCCAGGCCGGCACTGGCCATAAGGTGCCGGATACGGCCGTAAGGTGCTAGGCAGGTTCCGGACGAATGCCGGTTACGGCCGTAATGACCTGCCGGGTACGGCCGTAAGTGCCGAGTTACGGCCGTAAGGCCCTGTCGGTTACGGCCGTAAGCGATCGGCAGCGCTGGGCAGATTTTGACGAATGTCGGTTACGGCCGTAAGGTCTGCCGGTTATGGCCGTAAGTGGTCGGCAGGATGCTGGGCAGTATATATATGATCGAGCAGACCGGTTTACACCCATTTTTCTCATCCCTCTCTTTTCCTTCCGCGACTGGGGCTTGGAGTACGTGATTAGATGTTTTTTATCTATCAATCCACGAAGTTCTTGAGTTTCTAACATCAATCAATCATCCCATAACCTCCTACGATCTACCGAATCAAGGTTATATTTCTTGATAATCTAGTTTTGGGGAAATTGGGGTTTTTGTTGGATTTCGTCCGTTTGAGTCGTAATAACTTAGATTATTGATGGATTATTGATTATTTAGATGTATTATATCATTTCCCTTGTTATTCGATGGTTGGATCGTGTTGTTGCCCAAAATATTTATCCGAAGATTAAATACTGCTGGAATGGACGGACAACAAACAAGTTTGCGGGAGCACTTCCGAGAGAAGATAAATAACACAAGATTTGCCGGGTTTGTTAGGCCCGGGCTTGAATGCTCTCGCGAGATGTTATTAATACAAATATTCGTGGATACAAGTATTAATGTGAGAATCTAAGTACAATGAGTGTAAAAAGACCCTGTTAATCCAGCTCTTGAGCGAAGCCTCGGTGTTCTTGCTCTCGGCCGATCGTCTTCTGTATGAGAGAGGCGGAGAGAGAAGAATGAACCGAAAGATAGCTGTTGCCAAGAGTAGGAGAAATCCAAGTTATAAGTATTTCTTCTGTGGGTGCTGAAGTTCTAAAGCGAGTCGAAGCCTTTTCTCAAGTGTGGACAACCTTCTATTTATAGGGGCTGATGAGCCTTGATTCCTCGCGGGCGATCGCCTTCTGGCCAATAAAATAATGGGGCGATCGTCTTCAAGTCACATGGGCAGTCTGCCTAAAGTCCAAGGCAGCTGCTGGCAGCTAGCTGTGCGGTCCAATGAGGAGCCAGCACGGGGTGCTTATAGTTTGTATAGACTGTACGCGCACCGTGCGGCTAGTAGTCAATTTACCCGATGTTATTGCCCAAAATATTTATCCGAAGATTAAATACTGCTGGAATGGACGGACAACAAACAAAATTTGCGGGAGCAATTCCGAGAGAATATGAATAACACAAGATTTGCCGGGTTTGTTAGGCCCGGGCTTGAATGCTCTCGCGAGCTGTTATTAATACAAATATTCGTGGCTACAAGTATTAATGTGAGAATCTAAGTATAATGAGTGTAAAAAGACTCTGTTAATCCAGCTCTTGAGCGAAGCTTGGTGTTCTTCCTTCTCGGCCGATCGTCTTATGTATGAGAGAGGCGGAGAGAGAAGAATGAACCGAAAGATAGCTGTTGCCAAGAGTAGGAGAAAGCCAAGTGTATGTGTTGCTTGTTCAGAGAGTAAAAATCCGATGGGAATCCGAGAGGTGTCCAAGTGCAGGGAGCCTTCTATATATAGGGGTTGAGGTGCCCTGATTCCTGGCGGGCGATCGCCTTCCGGCCATTATAATAATGGGGCGATCGTCTGCCGGCCAATATAATAATAGGGCGATCGTCCTTAAGTCACACGGTCTGTCGGCCTAAAGTCCAAGGTAGATGCTGGCAGCCAGCTGTGCGGTCCAATGAGGAGCCAGCACGCGTCCGGAGTCACTGTCACATGCGGTCCTACTGACACCTTTTGGAGGTCCTGTCGGCTGGTGGGAAGATGCTGACAGGCTGTGGTCAACGATCCGTGATATGCGGATCTTGTCTCGGCTCTGCACGTGGGTTCAGTCCTGAGGCTCGGTCTTTGCCAACTGTATGACTATCAGCTTCGAGTGGCACGAGGCGGTCGTCTCTAGCTGATCACCAGAGGTCGGCATCGGCCAGTCACTGAGGGTCGGCATCGGTCGGTCTCCAAGGGTCGATCGGCAAGTGCCGGGAGATGATCGTCCGCTAGTCGGTCGCCAGGAATAGATCGCCAAGTACCGAGAGACGATCGTCTTTGATGTCGATCGCTCGGCACCGGGACTTGTCCCGGACCTTCGGTTGGCCGATTTATCTTGGCTGCCGGGCTAAGGCTAGGCCGCCTGGTCGCTGGTCGGCAGTTCTGCCTCGGCTGCTCGGCAATGTCTAGGTCGCCCGATCTCCGAGGCGATCGCCGGTCGGAGAGTATAATTCTCGACACAACAATTGCCCTCTAGCTTGCTCCGATGTTGAAGACATGGGGCGAGGTGGTTCTTGTTGGCGATCGTGTACGATGAGGACGGGCGATCCGTTGAACTGACTTTGGATTCGGACTTTGGGCTATCTGGTCGATTGGCTAGCTATCTTTCGGTCTTGTACCTGCAAAAAACAACATTGGACGATCCCTCGTAGAAACTTGATTGTTTCGTCGCTAAGGAACTGTGCACAGTCGCGTAGTTCGATGGACCGACTCCATGACCGTGTCTTGTGCGCGAAGACATTGAGTGTCTCGTGACTCATTTTATTGTGAGGGTCCTCTGTTAGGCTGCACCTCGCCTCGTATTTAAACGAAGGGCGTGCGGTCTTGGTCTAGAGGAGTCCTTGCGCGAGGCAGCGTCGGATGATTCAACTCCACGCCCGCGGCTTGTTAGCTCTGCTTCCACCTCGGCCCGCCATGGAGATGGCGAACCTCAATGGTGTACGTTGAGATGGGGGTAGTGGCACGTGTCGCATTGTCCGGGTTCACCATGTTAGATGATGATCCTTTGAGGGCGGGCGATCGTGCCCACTGATTAATTTTGGAGGGTCCTCAGACTACGTCGGCCTCATATTTAAACGAAGGGCGGGCGATCTTGGCCCAATGGGACCTTACATGGCTGAAGCAGCCGGTTGCATCGACTACCACGACCATGGCTTTATGACGCGCGGTGGAGGCGATCTCATGCCTTAGTCCGTCATGTTAAATGGTGGACTGTAGATGGCGATCGAGTCCTCCGGTTTGGTGATGTAGCTTGATGATCGGCGATCGGGCTGGAAGACTGGTGATCGTCGCTCGGCTGCCGATCGCATTATTCATAAGTTGATACTGGCGATCGGGCGGGAGATTGTCGTTCGGGCGCCGATCGCGCTGTTCAGAGGTTGAGAAGAATCCTTTGCCTGGCGAGGAAGTCTGCGGCCTTAGCTCGGAAGATCGCGTAGGTCGTGGGTTGGTCCTTCGTGAGATGCCTGAACATAGGCGAAAGACCATGAAATCCTCCTAGGACCGCGTAGAGGGCGACCTCATCGCTTACGGGTTCGCCGTTGAGGATGATCACGTCTACTTGGTCGATGTAGTCCGAGTTGGACTCTTCTTCTCCCTGCTTGATTTGCATCATGCGAAGGGGGCCTTCCGGCCGAGCGACCCTGGTGGCGAAGTACGCTGGGAAGACGTTCGCCAGTTGGTTAAAGGAGCTGATGGACCGAGATGGCAATGAGGTGTACCACCTGTAGGCGAGGTCGTCCAGCGTCATGGGGAACATTCTGCACCTGGTCGCGTCTGATGCCCCACTTCCGGTCATATAGATGTTGAACTTGCTCAGGTGCACTTCGGGGTCCGATCTCCCCTCGTACAAAGGTGTTTGCGGAGGAGCGATCTTGTGCTACACGGGGGCGAGCTCGATGTCGACCACGAGTGGCTCGCTCGGATCGGCGATCGTCTTCTTGGCGCCTACCCCGGATTCCAGGAGCGCCTTCATGTCGTCGAGCTGGCGTTGCATCGCGGCCATCGCTGTGGCTCGGTCGCTTACGGATCGGAATTGGGAGCGGGAGCCGAGGCAATCGTGTACCGATCTCCTGACTCCACTGCTGCCGACCTCGGCTATTTGGCGAGGGGGAGCCAGACGGCTGGGCTGCCTTCTGGGAGTCGGGTAGGCCGAGCTCCTGGTGACGGACTCAAACTTCGTCGTCTCGTAGCCGGGACGGATCGCCCGGCCGCCAAGACGGGTCACCGCCTGTGCGATCGAAACAGAGGTGCCCCGGGCGAGCGCCTCTCCTTGCGGATGAGAGCCTCCCGGCGATCGCCGGCCGCACGCCTTGAGCTTCCGCTTGGACTTCCGGCGGATGGCCGAGGGGGTGATAGCGGGAGGCGCGTCGAGAACACTCCGTCGCTCCTGTAGGACGGCCATGGCCTCGTCGATCTATTCCTTGGTTCGGAACTGATCGAGCGAGAGGCTTGGGTCGGACCTCAGGGGCGGGATCGAGCATCTCGGACCGCGGCGGCTACCCTCCGCCATCGGCTGAGGCTCGTACTGAGACGGAACGAGGCATCTGGTGGGTTGGCCGGCGGCTTTCTTCGACGCGGAGGCGGAAGACATGATTTCTGAAAGATTTCTTTGAAGCGCAGTGAGTGTCACTTCAAGTATATGCCCCGAGAACAGTGAGTGTTCTTCGGGACAATAGGAATAAAAATTTGAGGGTTAGATCCCCTCCTTCTAGCGCCAATTGTTGTTGCCCAAAATATTTATCCGAAGATTAAATACTGCTGGAATGGACGGACAACAAACAAAATTTGCGGGAGCACTTCCGAGAGAATATGAATAACACAAGATTTGCCGGGTTTGTTAGGCCCGGGCTTGAATGCTCTAGCGAGATGTTATTAATACAAATATTCGTGGATACAAGTATTAATGTGAGAATCTAATTACAATGAGTGTAAAAAGACTCTGTTAATCCAGCTCTTGAGCGAAGCTTGGTGTTCTTCCTTCTCGGCCGATCGTCTTCTGTACGAGAGAGGTGGAGAGAGAAGAATGAACCGAAAGATAGCTGTTGCCAAGAGTAGGAGAAAGCCAAGTGTATGTGTTCTTGTTCAGAGAGTAAAAATCCGATGGGAATCGGAGAGGTGTCCAAGTGCAGGGAGCCTTCTATATATAGGGGCTGAGGTGCCCTGATTCCTAGCGGGCGATCGCCTTCCGGCCATTATAATAATGGGGCGATCGTCTGTCGGCCAATATAATAATGGGGCGATCGTCCTTAAGTCACACGGGCTGTCGGCCTAAAGTCTAAGGTAGATGCTGGCAGCCAGCTGTGCGGTCCAATGAGGATCCAGCACGCGTCCGGAGTCACTGTCACATGCGGTCCTACTGACACCTTTCGGCGGTCCTGTCGGCTGGTGGGAAGATGCTGACAGGCTGTGGTCAACGATCCGTGATATGCGGATCTTGTCTCGGGTCTGCACGTGGGTTCAGTCCTGAGGCTCGGTCTTTGCCGACTGGATGACTATCGGCTTCGAGCGGCATGAGGCGGTCGTCTCTAGCTGATCACCAGAGGTCGGCATCGGCCAGTCACTGAGGGTCGGCATCGGTCAGTCGCCAAGGGTCGATCGGCAAGTGCCGGGAGATGATCGTCCGCTAGTCGGTCTCCAGGAATAGATCGCCAAGTACCGAGAGACGATCGTCTTTGATGTCGATCGCTCACCGGGACTTGTCCTGGGACCTTCGGTTGGCCGATTTATCTTGGCTGCCGGGCTAAGGCTAGGCCGCCTGGTCGCTGGTCGGCAGTTCTGCCTCGACTGCTCGGCAATGGCTAGGTCGCCCGATCTCCGAGGCGATCGCCGGTCGGAGAGTATAATTCTCGACACAACACCCGACTACGTCCGCTTAACTCGTTCGAGAGTTGGTGCTAATGCGACGCAATCACGCCGAGGCGTTTTAGTGGCACAGCAAAATTGAAGATGAAAATCGATTTGTATTAATACAATGAACGATTACAATAGGCAACAACGATTACAAGCATACACGGATAGGAGGGTCTCAGCAAACTTGCCAATTCGTACTACAACTTTTCAGTACACTCTTCCCCCTATAATAGGCTTAGAAAAATAAAAGCTAATGACAACACTGGATATTGATAAGCTGAACAAGCACTAACTAGCTATTACAAGGAAAATAAAGTAAAGCCCTACACTATAGATGATAACTTGAAGTGCGATGAGGCTCTGCATCCCACAAAGCTGCAAGTGGGCCCATGAGTGGCCTGTGATCAGGTAATACCGCCTCGGGTCGCGGGCATCCCGTGACAGCGTTCCCCCCTCTGAGTTGGTGACGTCCCCGGCGCCATAGATGTGAGATAAGAATCCAGTAGTGGTTGAAAATCTTTAAGTGTTGTCGCCCTCTCCCAAGTGTTCTCCTCCATACTGCAGCCCTGCCATTTCACCAAATATTCTTTGTATAGCTTCTTTCTCGGCCCTGCATCACGGTGGTCGATAATAGCTTCGGCCACCCTCTTCCCCAAGTTGCGTAGTTTCAGTTGTGGACGGTTGGGCAGGTTGCGTGTGGTGTCCTCTTTGTCTGCCCGATATGGTTTGAGCTGGCTGACATGAAAGACATTATGAATGCGCCACCATTGGGGTAACTCAAGCTTGTAGGCTACCTTTCCGACTCTTTTGAGGATGTTTAGGGGCCTAATATATTTTTTCATTAGCCGTGAATCTCTCCCCCGTGTTGCCCTGGAGGAACTCTGGTTCGGGACCTTCACCCTTAACTTGTCACCCACACAGTATTCAACAAAGCGGCGTTTAAGATCAGCATATTTTTTCATCTGCTTTTGAGCCTTCTCCAGGTAGCCATGGGCCAAATCAAGGTTTTGTTCCCATTCAAGGGAAAATGTTTGCGCTGAAGTAGGCCTGGCGTTTTGTGGAACAATATCAATATTGTGCGGGAGGAGTGGCTGCTGCCCATTACAAATTTCAAAAGCACTCTTATTGGTGGTAGAGCATTTTTGAGCATTGAAACACAGTTGAGCAACATCCAACAGCTTCACCCAGTCCTTCTGATTAGTGCTCACAAAATGTCGAAGATATTCCTCCAACATTGAGTTAAATCTTTCAGTTTGGCCATCCGATTGTGGGTGGAAGCTAGAGCTCATATTCAACTTGGAGCCGAGTAGTTTGAAGAGCTCGGTCCAAAAGTTACTAGTAAATCGGGTGTCTCGGTCACTAACAATGTCCCTCGTGAGTCCCAATACTTAACAATATGCTTGAAAAAGAGCTGAGCTGTCTCTTCCGCCGAAACTGTCTTGGGTGCTGCTATGAATGTAGCATATTTGGAGAACCGGTCTACCACAACAATAATGGCATCAAGATCCCCAACTTTTGGTAGACTGGTGATATAATCCATTGAAACACTTTCCCAAGCCCTGACAGGAATGAGTAGTGGTTCCAGCAAGCCTGCCTTCTTTTGTCGATCAGGTTTTTCTTGTTGACACACCAAGCAGGTGCGGACAAACATCTCAATGTCGTCCCGCATTTGGGGCCAATAGTAAGCTCGTTGAACTAAGGCCACAGTGCGCTCCTCTCCTGGGTGGCCCGCCCAGAGAGTGTCGTGACATTATGCAATAATAGTTTTCCTCATATCACTGCCTAGATGTACATAGAGACGTCTCCCCTTGGTCCATAAGAGACCATCCTCTAGCCAAAATCTTCATGTTGTACCCTGGCGGACAAGGTTCACCAAACATTGAGCCGCTGCATCGGCTCCCATTAGTTCTCGTATTTGATCTTTTAATGGAGTGGTCACCTGACTCGAGGAAAGTGCTGCCAGCACTTGTAGAACAGCTAGGTCGGATCTGCGGCTTAGGGCATCCGCCACCTGATTACTAGAACCGGCACGATACTCAATCACAAAGTTGAACTCGGACAATAGTTCCTGCCATCTCGCTTGTTTCCCAGTAAGATTTGGCTGGGACAGAAAGTGACTAACAGCAGTGTTGTCAGTTTTTACAATAAACGGCAACCCCAATAAGTAATGTCTCTAAAGTCGAAGGCAATGGACGACTGCTAAAAGCCCTTTCTCATGCACCATGTAACACCTCTCGACATCCTTAAGTTTCTTACTCTCGAAGGCAACAGGATGGCCATTTTGCACTAAAACTCCTCCTAGTGCAATATCTGTAGCATCTATTTCAACCACAAAAGGTTTGTATAGATCCGGTAGTGTGAGGACCGGGTCTGTTAGGATGGCCTTCTTTAAGTTGTCGAAGGCATTCTGGCATTCCGGCGACCAATTCCAAACTTCCGTCTTTCTTGTCAAATCGGTTAGGGGTCTTTCTATTCCAGCATACCCCATCACAAATCTTCTATAGTAATTTGCCAACCCGAGAAATGACCGTACCTCATGTACATCGGTTGGCGGTTTCCACTCTTGGATTGCTCGTATTTTTTTCGGGTCCATGCGAATATTGCCACACTCAACGATATGACCCAAGAAACTAATCCGCTTCTGGGCAAATGAGCACTTTGACAGCTTAACATATAGTTCATGCTCACGAAGCCTAGTAAGAACCATTCTCAAATGTTCCACATGTTCTTCCAAGGTTCGGCTATATATAACAATATCGTCCAGGTATACCACGACAAACTCGTCCAAGAACCCTTGGAGAACTTGATTCATCAAGGTGCTGAAAGTAACTGGGGCGTTTGTTAGGCCAAAGGGCATGACTAAGAACACGAAGGCCCCATAACGTGTGACAATCGTCGTTTTCACTTCATCTCCCTCCTTGATGCGAACTTGCCAATAACCTGATCTCAGATCAATCTTCGTGTAGTATTCCGCTCCACTGAGATGGTCGAAGAAATCTGCTACAAGTGGAATAGGATACACATTCTTCACCGTAATTTTATTTAGAGCATGGTAATCACAACACAATCGCAAAGTTCCATCAGACTTTTTCTGAAAGAGAACAGGAGCTCCATAGGGTGATTTCGCCGGTTGGATCATACCACATTCCAACATCTCTTTTAACTGCTTTCTGAGTTCCACGAGCTCAGGTTGCGACATACGATAAGGGGCTCGGGCAGGAGGTTTTGTGCCCGGCACCAACTCAATCTCATGATCGACCGCCCTCTTAGGTGGAAGCTTCCGAGGCAGTTCGCCGGGCATAACATCTTCAAATTCGTTTAGGAGGTGCTTCACCGCATCAGGGATATGACCTGACGACTCCTCTACTTCATCGAATTGCAAGGCGCATAGGAAGGATGGTTCACCATGCCTGCATCCCTTCTTGAACTGTAGTGCGGATAGGTTATTTTGCCCTTGGGTTGCGCTAATTGTTGGGATAATATGTGGTTTATCCCCCAAAACCAAGAGTGCATCAGCACACGACATGACTAGGGTTTGAGTGTCACGCATGTACTCGAGCCCGAGTATCAATTTGAAGTCATCCATTTCCACAACAGATAGGTCGGCCCTACCCTTGAAGGCTCCTATCTTAATTCGAACAGCCTTGGCAACCCCCGCGATTAGTTTTGCCGGAGAGTTGACGGCTTTAACCCGGCCCACTCCTTTCTCTAACAATAGTCCAAGTCTCCCCACTTCGGTGCTCGCCAGATAATTATGGGTGGCACCTGAGTCTATCATAGCACGAATATTTTTCCCGTTGATTTTAACATCAACAAACATTAATCCCTTTTTTCTCTTATCGGGACTACTGGTGGTGAGTGCAGGTACAAGTTTTCTGGATTTTGTCGGCACTCTTGCCTTAGCTACCACCTGATGGGTTAACGAGTTGCACCATTGATTGATGGCCCCAAGGTTTTTCTCATCTTCCGATCTTCCTTCGTCATCTGGTACTTGCAACTCTTCTTTCGGTTGCGAACTCGATTCTACAGCGCTCGTTAGGGCATTCAAAAGTTGCCTCTTCGGACAATTACTGAGATGATGAGGCCCATCACATAGGAAACATTTAATGATTCGTTGGGGAGGGCCCTGCTGACCTTCTGTAGGTTTGCTACGATTCGTGCTCCCATATGAACTTCCTTGAGTATAGGTTTGTCGATCCTCTATGCTCCGACTCGAGTTAGGTTTGAACGGTCTTGGCATTACACTTCGGGATGGTGCCATGTTCGTTGTTACTGGACGATCTCTTC
Organism: Orobanche coerulescens; assembly: GCA_033398695.1. Lineage (NCBI taxonomy): Eukaryota > Viridiplantae > Streptophyta > Magnoliopsida > Lamiales > Orobanchaceae > Orobanche > Orobanche coerulescens. Next base: position 109,242,289 of record CM065817.1, on the reverse strand, counting down.
GAGGTTCCGACGTGTAACCCATTAATCGTTCTGCCGCTCCCATGGCGGTACGATGTTTGTGACTCGTTAGCGCGGTAGCTCCATACGAGCAAATGGCTTCAAACCTTCCTAACGTAAACAATCGGTCATTCTCCGACATATCGCTAATGTGTAACATATGCGTGAAAATGCCTTCACATAATCTCGAATAAGACCGGTGTGCTCCAAATCTCTAAGGCCCTTCTTGCGTTGTACTTAATATTCTCTGGGAAGAATTGTTGCTCGATGGCATCTCGCAGTTGTTCCCAAGTATCAATTCTTACTCGTTGGGCCTGAATGTCCGCATATTTGGTGCGCCACCACAATTTGGCATCATCAACCAAATACATTGTGGCGGTTGACACCTTTCTTGCCTCGTCCAAAACATTGGCGGCATGGAAGTACTGTTCCATGTCGAATAAGAAGTTCTCAACTTCCTTGGCATCTCGTGTTCCATTATAGGAACTTGGTTCGGGGATCCGAATCCTCGTAATAGGTTCTTGAGCAACATGGGGGGTGTTGTTCACAGCTCTTTGAAGCAATCCAATCTGGATACTCATTGCTTCCATCTCGCATCTCATTTCAGCCATATGGTTGGTTCCCATTGCATCAGCAAAGGTTCGACAGACTTCTCTGCATTCGCCCAACTGGGCTCGGAGGTCTTCATTCTCCGCTTCGAGGGTCTCGACCTTCTCCTCCAAGGTCTCGACAACATATTTCAATCTATAGCACTCTTGCTGTAGATTATCGAAATGGGCTTTAGAGGCCTCAGCCTCTTTCTTCTATCCGTCATCCTTTTTCTTGCCCTGCCTTCTAGGGACTTCCGTCTCGTTACCCGATTCCATTATTTCGACCTTAACCGGTCTCTGATACCACCTGTCACGGGGCGCTTATAGTTTGTATAGACTGTACGCGCACCGTGCGGCTAGTAGTCAATTTACGCGACTACGCCCGCCTAACTCGTTCAAGAGTTGGTGCTAATGCGACGCAATCACGCCGAGGCGTTTTAGTCGCACAGCAAAATTGAAGATGAAAATCGATTTGTATTAATACAATGAACGATTACAATAGGCAACAACGATTACAAGCATACACGGATAGGAGGGTCTCAGCAAACTTGCCAATTCGTACTACAACTTTTCAGTACACTCTTCCCCCTATAATAGGCTTAGAAAAATAAAAGCTAATGACAACACTGGATATTGATAAGCTGAACAAGCACTAACTAGCTATTACAAGGAAAATAAAGTAAAGCCCTACACTATAGATGATAACTTGAAGTGCGATGAGGCTCTGCATCCCACAAAGCTGCAAGTGGGCCCATGAGTGGCCTGTGATCAGGTAATACCGCCTCGGGTCGCGGGCATCCCGTGACAGCGCTCCCCCCTCTGAGTTGGTGACGTCCCCGGCGCCATAGATGTGAGATAAGAATCCAGTAGTGGTTGAAAATCTTTAAGTGTTGTCGCCCTCTCCCAAGTGTTCTCCTCCATACTGCAGCCCTGCCATTTCACCAAATATTCTTTGTATAGCTTCTTTCTCGGCCCTGCATCACGGTGGTCGATAATAGCTTCGGCCACCCTCTTCCCCAAGTTGCGTAGTTTCAGTTGTGGACGGTTGGGCAGGTTGCGTGTGGTGTCCTCTTTGTCTGCCCGATATGGTTTGAGCTGGCTGACATGAAAGACATTATGAATGCGCCACCATTGGGGTAACTCAAGCTTGTAGGCTACCTTTCCGACTCTTTTGAGGATGTTTAGGGGCCTAATATATTTTTTCATTAGCCGTGAATCTCTCCCCCGTGTTGCCCTGGAGGAACTCTGGTTCGGGACCTTCACCCTTAACTTGTCACCCACACAGTATTCAACAAAGCGGCGTTTAAGAACAGCATATTTTTTCATCTGCTTTTGAGCCTTCTCTGTAGCCATGGGCCAAATCAAGGTTTTGTTCCCATTCAAGGGAAAATGTTTGCGCTGAAGTAGGCCTGGCGTTTTGTGGAACAATATCAATATTGTGCGGGAGGAGTGGCTGCTGCCCATTACAAATTTCAAAAGCACTCTTATTGGTGGTAGAGCATTTTTGAGCATTGAAACACAGTTGAGCAACATCCAACAGCTTCACCCAGTCCTTCTGATTAGTGCTCACAAAATGTCGAAGATATTCCTCCAACATTGAGTTAAATCTTTCAGTTTGGCCATCCGATTGTGGGTGGAAGCTAGAGCTCATATTCAACTTGGAGCCGAGTAGTTTGAAGAGCTCGGTCCAAAAGTTACTAGTAAATCGGGTGTCTCGGTCACTAACAATGTCCCTCGGCAGTCCCCAATACTTAACAATATGCTTGAAAAAGAGCTGAGCTGTCTCTTCCGCCGAAACTGTCTTGGGTGCTGCTATGAATGTAGCATATTTGGAGAACCGGTCTACCACAACAATAATGGCATCAAGATCCCCAACTTTTGGTAGACTGGTGATATAATCCATTGAAACACTTTCCCAAGCCCTGACAGGAATGAGTAGTGGTTCCAGCAAGCCTGCCTTCTTTTGTCGATCAGGTTTTTCTTGTTGACACACCAAGCAGGTGCGGACAAACATCTCAATGTCGTCCCGCATTTGGGGCCAATAGTAAGCTCGTTGAACTAAGGCCACAGTGCGCTCCTCTCCTGGGTGGCCCGCCCAGAGAGTGTCGTGACATTATGCAATAATAGTTTTCCTCATATCACTGCCTAGATGTACATAGAGACGTCTCCCCTTGGTCCATAAGAGACCATCCTCTAGCCAAAATCTTCATGTTGTACCCTGGCGGACAAGGTTCACCAAACATTGAGCCGCCGCATCGGCTCCCATTAGTTCTCGTATTTGATCTTTTAATGGAGTGGTCACTGACTCGAGGAAAGTGTCACAAGACTTGTAGAACAAACCTAGGTCGGATCTGCGGCTTAGGGCATCCGCCACCTGATTACTAGAACCGGCACGATACTCAATCACAAAGTTGAACTCGGACAATAGTTCCTGCCATCTCGCTTGTTTCCCAGTAAGATTTGGCTGGGACAGAAAGTGACTAACAGCAGTGTTGTCAGTTTTTACAATAAACGGCAACCCCAATAAGTAATGTCTCTAAAGTCGAAGGCAATGGACGACTGCTAAAAGCCCTTTCTCATGCACCATGTAACACCTCTCGACATCCTTAAGTTTCTTACTCTCGAAGGCAACAGGATGGCCATTTTGCACTAAAACTCCTCCTAGTGCAATATCTGTAGCATCTATTTCAACCACAAAAGGTTTGTATAGATCCGGTAGTGTGAGGACCGGGTCTGTTAGGATGGCCTTCTTTAAGTTGTCGAAGGCATTCTGGCATTCCGGCGACCAATTCCAAACTTCCGTCTTTCTTGTCAAATCGGTTAGGGGTCTTTCTATTCCAGCATACCCCATCACAAATCTTCTATAGTAATTTGCCAACCCGAGAAATGACCGTACCTCATGTACATCGGTTGGCGGTTTCCACTCTTGGATTGCTCGTATTTTTTTCGGGTCCATGCGAATATTGCCACACTCAACGATATGACCCAAGAAACTAATCCGCTTCTGGGCAAATGAGCACTTTGACACTTAACATATAGTTCATGCTCACGAAGCCTAGTAAGAACCATTCTCAAATGTTCCACATGTTCTTCCAAGGTTCGGCTATATATAACAATATCGTCCAGGTATACCACGACAAACTCGTCCAAGAACCCTTGGAGAACTTGATTCATCAAGGTGCTGAAAGTAACTGGGGCGTTTGTTAGGCCAAAGGGCATGACTAAGAACACGAAGGCCCCATAACGTGTGACAATCGTCGTTTTCACTTCATCTCCCTCCTTGATGCGAACTTGCCAATAACCTGATCTCAGATCAATCTTCGTGTAGTATTCCGCTCCACTGAGATGGTCGAAGAAATCTGCTACAAGTGGAATAGGATACACATTCTTCACCTTAATTTTATTTAGAGCATGGTAATCACAACACAATCGCAAAGTTCCATCAGACTTTTTCTGAAAGAGAACAGGAGCTCCATAGGGTGATTTCGCCGGTTGGATCATACCACATTCCAACATCTCTTTAATCGCTTCGAGTTCCACGAGCTCAAAGTTGCGACATACGATAAGGGGCTCGGGCAGGAGGTTTTGTGCCCGGCACCAACTCAATCTCATGATCGACCGCCTCTTAGGTGGAAGCTTCCGAGGCGATTCACGGGCATAACATCTTCAAATTCGTTTAGGAGGTGCTTCACCGCATCAGGGATATGACCTGACGACTCCTCTACTTCATCGAATTGCAAGGCGCATAGGAAGGATGGTTCACCATGCCTGCATCCCTTCTTGAACTGTAGTGCGGATAGGTTATTTTGCCCTTGGGTTGCGCTAATTGTTGGGATAATATGTGGTTTATCCCCCAAAACCAAGAGTGCATCAGCACACGACATGACTAGGGTTTGAGTGTCACGCATGTACTCGAGCCCGAGTATCAATTTGAAGTCATCCATTTCCACAACAGATAGGTCGGCCCTACCCTTGAAGGCTCCTATCTTAATTCGAACAGCCTTGGCAACCCCCGCGATTAGTTTTGCCGGAGAGTTGACGGCTTTAACCCGGCCCACTCCTTTCTCTAACAATAGTCCAAGTCTCCCCACTTCGGTGCTCGCCAGATAATTATGGGTGGCACCTGAGTCTATCATAGCACGAATATTTTTCCCGTTGATTTTAACATCAACAAACATTAATCCCTTTTTTCTCTTATCGGGACTACTGGTGGTGAGTGCAGGTACAAGTTTTCTGGATTTTGTCGGCACTCTTGCCTTAGCTACCACCTGATGGGTTAACGAGTTGCACCATTGATTGATGGCCCCAAGGTTTTTCTCATCTTCCGATCTTCCTTCGTCATCTGGTACTTGCAACTCTTCTTTCGGTTGCGAACTCGATTCTACAGCGCTCGTTAGGGCATTCAAAAGTTGCCTCTTCGGACAATTACTGAGATGATGAGGCCCATCACATAGGAAACATTTAATGATTCGTTGGGGAGGGCCCTGCTGACCTTCTGTAGGTTTGCTACGATTCGTGCTCCCATATGAACTTCCTTGAGTATAGGTTTGTCGATCCTCTATGCTCCGACTCGAGTTAGGTTTGAACGGTCTTGGCATTACACTTCGGGATGGTGCCATGTTCGTTGTTACTGGACGATCTCTTCGAGGTTCCGACGTGTAACCCATTAATCGTTCTGCCGCTCCCATGGCGGTACTGATGTTTGTGACTCGTTAGCGCAGTAGCTCCATACGAGCAAATGGCTTCAAACCTTCCCGGAACGTAAACAACTGGTCATTCTCCGACATATCGCTAATGTGTAACATATGCGTCGAAAATGCCTTCACATAATCTCGAATAAGACCGGTGTGCTCCAAATCTCGGAAGGCCCTTCTTGCGTTGTACTTAATATTCTCTGGGAAGAATTGTTGCCTGATGGCATCTCGCAGTTGTTCCCAAGTATCAATTCTTACTCGTTGGGCCTGAATGTCCGCATATTTGGTGCGCCACCACAATTTGGCATCATCAACCAAATACATTGTGGCGGTTGACACCTTTCTTGCCTCGTCCAAAACATTGGCGGCATGGAAGTACTGTTCCATGTCGAATAAGAAGTTCTCAACTTCCTTGGCATCTCGTGTTCCATTATAGGAACTTGGTTCGGGGATCCGAATCCTCGTAATAGGTTCTTGAGCAACATGGGGGGTGTTGTTCACAGCTCTTTGAAGCAATCCAATCTGGATACTCATTGCTTCCATCTCGCATCTCATTTCAGCCATATGGTTGGTTCCCATTGCATCAGCAAAGGTTCGACAGACTTCTCTGCATTCGCCCAACTGGGCTCGGAGGTCTTCATTCTCCGCTTCGAGGGTCTCGACCTTCTCCTCCAAGGTCTCGACAACATATTTCAATCTATAGCACTCTTGCTGTAGATTATCGAAATGGGCTTTAGAGGCCTCAGCCTCTTTCTTCTATCCGTCATCCTTTTTCTTGCCCTGCCTTCTAGGGACTTCCGTCTCGTTACCCGATTCCATTATTTCGACCTTAACCGGTCTCTGATACCACATCACGGGCGCTTATAGTTTGTATAGACTGTACGCGCACCGTGCGGCTAGTAGTCAATTTACGCGACTACGCCCGCCTAACTCGTTCAAGAGTTGGTGCTAATGCGACGCAATCACGCCGAGGCGTTTTAGTCGCACAGCAAAATTGAAGATGAAAATCGATTTGTATTAATACAATGAACGATTACAATAGGCAACAACGATTACAAGCATACACGGATAGGAGGGTCTCAGCAAACTTGCCAATTCGTACTACAACTCTTCAGTACACTCTTCCCCACTATAATAGGCTTAGAAAAATAAAGGCTAATGACAACACTGGATATTGAAAAGCTGAACAAGCACTAACTAGCTATTACAACACTAACTAGCTATTACAAGGAAAATAAAGTAAAGCCCTACACTAGAGATGATAACTTGAAGTACGATGAGGCTCTGCATCCCACAAAGCTGCAAGTGGGCCCATGAGTGGCTTGTGATCAGGTAATACCACCTGGGGTCGCGGGCATCCCGTGACACACAGGCGGTCCCACGGACACCTTTCGGCGGGCCTGTCGGCTGGTGGGAAGATGCTGACAGGCTGTGGTCAATGATCCGTGATATGCGGATCTTGTCTTGGCACTGCACGTGGGATTTGTCCTGAGCTTCGGCCATTGCCGACTGGATGATCTTCGGCTTCGAGTGGCATGAGGCAGTCGTCAAAGGTCGGTCGCCAGGGGTCGGCATCGGCCAGTCACCAACGGTCGGTCGGCAAGTGCCGAGAGATGATCGTCTGCTAGTCGGCCGCCAGGAGTCGATCGCCAAGTACCGAGTGACGATCGTCTTAGATGTCGATCGCTCGGCACCGGGACTTGTCCTGGGACCTTCGGTCGGCCGATCTATCTAGTCTGCGGGGCTGAGACTAGGTCGCCCGATCTCTGGTCGACAGTTCTACCTCGGCTGCTCGGCAATGGCTAGGTCGCCCGATCTCCGAGGCGATCGCCGGTCGGAGAGTATAATTCTCGACACAACAATTGCCCCCCAGCTTGCTCCGATGTTGAAGACATGGGGCGAGGTGGTTCTTGATGGCGATCGTGTAAGATGAGGACGGGCGATCTGTTGAGCTGACTTTGGATTCGGACTTGGGCGATCTGGTCGATTGGCTAGCTATCTTTCGGTCTTATACCTGCAAAAAACAACATTGGCCGATCCCCCTCGGAAACTTGATGGTTTCTTCGTTTGAGGAATCGTGCACAGTCGCGGAGTTCGATGGACCGACTCCATGACCGTGTCTTGTGCGCGAACGACATTGAGTGTCTCGTGACTCATTTTATTGTGAGGGTCCTCGGTTAGGCTGCGCCTCGCCTCGTATTTAAACGAAGGGCGTGCGGTCTTGGTCTAGAGGAGTCCTTGCGCGGGGCAGCATCGGATGATTCAACTCCACGTCCGCGGCTTGTTAGCTCTGCTTCCACCTCGGCCTGCCATGTAGATGGCGAACCTCGATGGTGTACGTTGAGACAGGGGTAGTGACGCGTCGCATTGTCCGGGTTCACCATGTTAGATGATGGACCTTGAGGGCGGGCGATCGTGTCCACGGATTAGTTTTGGAGGGCCCTCAGACTACGCCGACCTCGTATTTAAACGAAGGGCAGGCGATCTTGGCCCAAAGGGACCTTGCATGGCCGAAGCAGCCGGTTCCATCGATTACCAGGACCATGGCTGTATGTTGTGCGTTGGAGGCGATCTCTTGCCTTAGTCCGTTATGCTAGATGGTGAACTGTTGATGGCGAACGAGTCCTCCAGTTTTGGTGATGTTGCTTGATGATGGCGATCGGGCTGGAAGACTGGCGATCATCGCTCGGCTGCCGATCGCGTTATTCATAGGTTGATACCGGCGATCGGGCGCCGATCGCGTTGATTGCCAATCATCGTTCGGGCGCCGATCGCGCTGCTCATAGGCTAAGAAGAAACCTTTGCCTAGCCAGAAAGTCTGCGGCCTTAGCTCGGAAGATCGCGTAGGTTGAGGGTTGGTCCTTTGTAAGATGCCTGAACATAGGCGAAAGACCATGGAATCCTCCTAAGACCGTGTAGAGGGCGATCTCATCGCTTATGGCCTCGCCGTTGAGGATGATCTCGTCTACCCGGTCGATGTAGTCCGAGTCGGACTTTTCTTCCCCTTGCCTGATCTGCATCATGCGAAGGGGGCCTTCTGGCCGAGAGACCTTGGTGGCGAAGTACTCTGTGAAGACATTCGCCAGTTGGTTAAAGGAGCCAATGGACAGAGGCGACAATGAGGAGTACCACCTGTGGGCGAGGTCGTCCAGCGTCAGAGGGAACATTCGGCACCTGGTCGCGTCCGATGCCCCACACCCGGTCATGTAGATGTCGAACTTGCTCAGGTGTGTTTCGGGGTCCGATCTCCCCTTGTACAAAGGTGTTTGCGGAGGAGCGATCTTGTGCTGCACGGGGGCGAGCTCGATATGGACCGCGAGCGGCTCGCTCGGCTCGGCGATCGTCTTCTTGGCGCCTGCCCCGAATTCCAGGAGCGCCTTCATGTCGTCGAGCTGGCGTTGCATCGCGGCCATCGCCGTAGCTCGGTCGCTCGCGGATCGGCTTTGGGAGCGGGAGCTGAGGCGATCGTGTACCGATCTCCTGACTCCGCTGCTGCCGACCTCGGTTATTTGGCGAGGGGGATCCAGACGGCTGGGCTGCCTTCTGGGAGTCGGATAGGCCGAGCTCCTGGTGACGGACTCGAACTCCATCGACTCGTGGCTGGGGCCGGACTGCCCCGGTCGCCAAGATGGGTCGCTGCCGAGGCGATCGAAAACAGAGGTACCCCGGCTGGCGAGCGCCTCATCTTGCGAATGGGAGCCTCCTGGCGATCGCCTGGTCAGCAATGCCTTGAACTTACGTTTGGTCATCCGGAAGACGGCCGAGGGGGTGATAGCGGGAGGCACGTCGAGAGCACTCCGTTGCTCCTGTAGGACGGCCATGGCCTCCTCGATCTGTTCCGCGGTTCGGAACTGATCGAGCGAGAGACTTGGACCGCGCCCCAGGGGCGGGATCGAGCATCTCGGACTGCGGCGGCTACCCTCCGCCATCGACTATGGCTCAGATTGAGACGGAAAGAGGCGTCTGGCGGGCTGGCCAGTGGCTTTCTTAGACGCGGAGGCGGAAGACATGATTCTGAAAGCTTTCTCTGAAGAACAGTGAGTGTTTCTTCAGGTATATGCCCCGGAGAACAGTGAGTGTTCTTCGAGACGGTAGGAATAAAAAATTGAGGGTTAGATCCCCTTCTTCTAGCGCCAATTGTTGTTGCCCGAAATATTTATCCGAAGATTAAATACTGCTGGAATGGACGGACAATAAACAAGGTTGCGGGAGCACTTCCGAGAGAAGATAAATAACACAAGATTTGCCGGGTTTGTTAGGCCCGGGCTTGAATGCTCTCGCGAGATGTTATTAATACAAATATTTGTGGATACAAGTATTAATGTGAGAATATAAGTACAATGAGTGTAAAAAGACCCTGTTAATCCAGCTCTTGAGCGAAGCCTCGGTGTTCTTGCTCTCTGACGATCGTCTTCTGTATGAGAGAGGCGGAGAGAGAAGAATGAACCGAAAGATAGCTGTTGCCAAGAGTAGGAGAAAGCCAAGTTATAAGTATTGCTTCTGTGGGTGCTGAAGTTCTGAAGCGAGTTGAAGCCTTTTCTCAAGTGCACACAGCCTTCTATTTATAGGGGCTGAGGAGCCTTGATTCCTCGCGGGCGATTGCCTTCTGGCCAATAAAATAATGGGGCGATCGTCTTCAAGTCACATGGGCAGTCTGCCTAAAGTCCAAGGCAGCTACTGGCAGCCAGCTGTGCGGTCCAATGAGGAGCCAGCACGCGTCCGGAGTTGTTGTCACAGGCGGTCCCACAGACACCTTTCGGCGGGCCTGTCGGCTGGTGGGAAGATGCTGACAGGTTGTGGTCAACGATCCGTGATATGCGGATCTTGTCTTGGCACTGCACGTGGGCTTTGTCTTGAGCTTTGGCCATTGCCGACTGGATGATCGTCGGCTTCGAGTGGCATGAGGCGGTCGTCAAAGGTCGGTCGCCAGGGGTCGGCATCGGCCAGTCACCAAGGGTCGGTCGGCAAGTGCCGAGAGATGATCGTCTGCTAGTCGGTCGCCAGGAGTCGATCGCCAAGTACCGAGAGACGATCGTCTTAGATGTCGATCGCTCGGCACCGGGACTTGTCCTGGGACCTTCGGTCGACCGATCTATCTTGGCTGCCGGGCTATGACTAGGTCGCCCGATCTTTGAGGCGATCGCCGGTCGGAGAGTATAATTCTCGACACAACAATTGCCCCCCAGCTTGCTCCGATGTTGAAGACATGGGGCGAGGTGGTTCTTGCTGGCGATCGTGTAAGATGAGGACGGGCGATCTGGTGAGCTGACTTTGGATTCGGACTTGGGCGATCTGGTCGATTGGCTAGCTATCTTTCGGTCTTGTACCTGCAAAAAACAACATTGGCCGATCCCTCATAGAAATTTGATTGTTTCGTCGCTGAGGAAACATGCACAGTCGCCTTGATTGTTGCACAAAATATTTATCCGAAGATTAAATACTGCTGGAATAGACGGACAAGAAACAAGGTTGCGGGAGCACTTTCGAGAGGGTGTGAATAACACAAGATTTGCTGGGTTTGTTAGGCCCGGGCTTGAATGCTCTCGCGAGATGTTATTAATACAAATATTCGTGGATACAAGTATTAATGTGAGAATCTAAGTACAATGAGTGTAAAAAGATCCTATTAATCCAGCTCTTGAGCGAAGCTTGGTGTTCTTGCTCTCGGCCGATCGTCTTCTGTATGAGAGAGGCTGAGAGAGAAGAATGAATCGAGAGATAGCTGTTGCCAAGAGTAGGAGAAAGCCAAGTTGTCGCGTGAATTAGAGAATGCCCGAGAGTGCTGAAGAATTTCGGTCCTTGGACTAGAGCAGGCAGCCTTCTATTTATAGGGGCTGAGGAGCCTTGTTTCCTAGCGGGCGATCGCCTTTCGGCCAATAAAATAATGGGGCGATTGTCTTCAAGGCACATGGGCAGTCTGCCTAAAGTCCAAGGCAGCTGCTGGAAGCTAGCTGTGCGGTCCAATGAGGAGCCAGCACGCGTCCGGAGTCACTGTCACATGCGGTCCTACTGACACCTTTCGGCGGGCACATCGGTGGTGGGAAGATCTTGTGTGTGGTCAACGATCCGTGATATGCGGATCTTGTCTTGGCACTGCACGTGGGCTCTTTCCTGAGGTTCGGCCTTTGCCGACTGGATGACCATCGGCTTTGAGCGGCATGAGGCGGTCGTCAAAGGTCGGTCGCCAGGGGTCGGCATTGGCCGGTCACCAAGGGTCAGTCGGTAAGTGTCGAGAGATGATCGTCTGCTAGTCGGTCGCCAGGAGTCGATCGCCAAGTACCGAGAGACGATCATCTTAGATGTCGATCGCTCGGCACCGGGACTTGTCTTGGGACCTTCGGTCGGCCGATCTATCTAGTCTGCGGGGCTGAGACTAGGTCGCCCGATCTCTGATCGGCAGTTCTACCTCGGCTGCTCGGCAATGGCTAGGTCGCCCGATCTCCGAGGTGATCGCCGGTCGGAGAGTATAATTCTCGACACAACAATTGCCCCCCAGCTTGCTCCGATGTTGAAGACATGGGGCGAGGTGGTTCTTGCTGGCGATCGTGTAAGATGAGGACGGGCGATCTGTTGAGCTGACTTTGGATTCGGACTTGGGCGATCTGGTCGATTGGCTAGCTATCTTTCGGTCTTGTACCTGCAAAAAACAACATTGGCCGATCCCCCTCAGAAACTTGATGGTTTCGTTGTTTGAGGAATCGTGCACAGTCGCGGAGTTCGATGGACCGATCCCATGACCGTGTCTTGTGCGCGAAGACATTGAGTGTCTCGTGACTCATTTTATTGTGAGGGTCCTCTGTTAGGCTACGCCTCGCCTCGTATTTAAACGAAGGGCGTGCGGTCTTGGTCTAGAGGAGTCCTTGCGCGGGGCAGCGTCGGATGATTCAACTCTACGTCCGCGGCTTGTTAGCTCTGCTTCCACCTCGGCCCGCCATGAGGATGGCGAACCTCGACGGTGTACATTGAGACGGGGGTAGTGGCACGTCGCATTGCCGGGTTCACCATGTTAGATGATGATTCTTTGAGGGCGGGCGATCGTGTGCACTGATTAGTTTTGGAGGGCCCTCAGACTACGCCGGCCTCATATTTAAACGAAGGGCGGGCGATCTTGGCCCAAAGGGACCTTGCATGGCCGAAGCAGCTGGTTCCATCGACTACCAGGACCATGGCTGTATGTTGTGCGGTGGAGGCGATCTCGTGCCTTAGTCCATCATGTTGGATGGTGAACTGTCGATGGCGAACGAGTCCTCCGGTTTTGGGGATGTTGCTTGATAATGGCGATCGGGCTGGAAGACTGGCGATCGTCGCTCGACTGCCAATTGAGTTATTCATAGGTTGATACCGGCGATCGGGAGCCGATCGCGTTGACTGCCGATGGTCACTCGGGTGTCGATCGCGCTGCTCATAGGCTGAGAAGAAACCTTTGCCTGGCTAGAAAGTCTGCGGCCTTAGCTCGGAAGATCGCGTAGGTCGAGGGTTGGTCTTTCGTAAGATGCCTGAACATAGGCGAAAGACCATGGAATCCTCCTAGGACCGTGTAGAGGGCGATCTCATCGCTTATGGGTTTGCCGTTGAGGATGATCTCATCTACTCGGTCGATGTAGTCCGAGTCAGACTCTTCTTCTCCCTGCCTGATTTGTATCAGGCGAAGGGGACCTTCCGGTCGAGCGACCTTGGTGGCGAAGTATGCTGTGAAGACGTTCGCCAGTTGGTTAAAGGAGCCGATGGACCGAGGCGGCAATGAGGTGTACCATCTGTGGGCAAGGTCGTCCAGTGTCAGAGGGAACATTTGGCACTTGGTCGCGTCAGATGCCCCACACCCGGTCATGTAGATGTTGAACTTGTTCAGGTGTGTTTCGGGGTCCGATCTCCCCTCGTACAAAGGTGTTTACGGAGGAGCGATCTTGTGCTGCATGGGGGCGAGCTCGATGTGGACCGCGAGCGGCTCGCTCGGCTCGGCGATCTTCTTATTGGCGCCTGCCCCGGATTCTAGGAGCGCCTTCATGTCGTCGAGCTGGCGTTGCATCGCGGCCATCGCCGTGGCTCGGTCGCCCACGGATCGACTTTGGGAGCGGGAGCCGAGGCGATCGTGTACCGATCTCCTGACTCCGCTGCTGCTGACCTCGGCTATTTGGCGAGGGGGAGCCAGACGGCTGGGCTACCTTCTGGGAGTCGGATAGGCCGAGCTCACGTAATCGACTCGAGCTCTGCCTCGTGGCCGGGCCGACGCCTTGGCCGCCAAGATGGGTCGCTGCCGAGGTGATCGAAAACAGAGGTGCCCCGGCTGGCAAGCGCCTCTTGTTGTGGATGGGAGACTCCTGGCGATCGCTCGGTCAACAATGCCTTGAACTTCCGTTTGGTCTTCCGGCGGATGGCCGAGGGGGTGATAGCGGGAGGCGCGTCGAGAGCACTCCGTCGCTCCTGTAGGACGGCCATGGCCTTGTCGATCTGTTCCGCAGTTCGGAACTGATCGAGCGAGAGGCTTGGGCCGCCCGTCAGGGGCGGGATCGAGCGTCTCGGACCGCGGTGGCGACCCTCCGCCATCGGCTGTGGCTCGGACTGAGACGGAACGAGGCGTCTGGCAGGCTGGCCATCGGCTTTCTTCGATGCGGAGGCGGAAGACATGATTCTGAAAGCTTTCTGTGAAGAACAGTGAGTGTTTCTTCAGGTATATCTCCGGAGAACAGTGAGTGTTCTTCGAGATGGTAGGAGTAAAAATTTTAGGGTTAGATGCCCCTCCTTCTAGCGCCAATTGTTGTTGCCCAAAATATTTATCTGAAGATTAAATACTGCTGGAATGGATGGACAACAAACAAGGTTGCGGGAGCACTTCCGAGAGGGTGTGAATAACACAAGATTTGCCGGGTTTGTTAGGCCCGGGCTTGAATGCTCTCGCGAGATGTTATTAATACAAATATTCGTGGATACAAGTATTAATGTGAGAATCTAAGTACAATGAGTGTAAAAAGATCCAATTAATCCAGCTCTTGAGCGAAGCTTGGTGTTCTTGCTCTCGGCCGATCGTCTTCTGTATGAGAGAGGCTGAGAGAGAAGAATGAACCGAGAGATAGCTGTTGCCAAGAGTAGGAGAAAGCCAAGTTGTCGCGTGAATCAGAGAATGCCCGAGAGTGCTGAAGAATTTCGGTCCTTGGACTAGAGCAGGTAGCCTTCTATTTATAGGGGCTGAGGAGCCTTGTTTCCTAGCGGGCGATCGCCTTTCGGCCAATAAAATAATGGGGCGATCGTCTTCAAGGCACATGGGCAGTCTCCCTAAAGTCCAAGGCAGCTACTGGCAGCCAGCTGTGCGGTCCAATGAGGAGCCAGCACGCGTCCGGAGTCACTGTCACATGCGGTCCTACTGACACCTTTCGGCGGACCTGTCGGCTGGTGGGATGATGCTGACAGGCTGTGGTCAACGATCCGTGATATGCGGATCTTGTCTTGGCACTGCACGTGGGCTCTGTCCTGAGGTTCGGCCTTTGCCGACTGGATGACCATCGGCTTTGAGCGGCATGAGGCGGTCGTCAAAGGTCGGTCGCCAGGGGTCGGCATTGGCCGGTCACCAAGGGTCGGTCGGCAAGGGTCGAGAGATGATCGTCTGCTAGTCGGTCGCTAGGAGTCGATCGCCAAGTACCGAGACACGATCGTCTTAGATGTCGATCGCTCAGCACCGGGACTTGTCCTGGGACCTTCGGTCAGCCGATCTATCTTGGCTGCCGGGCTATGACTAGGTCGCCCGATCTTTGAGGCGATCGCCGGTCACAGAGTATAATTCTCGACACAATAGATCGTATCGATTCGTTGTTTTGGTCGAGTTCTTGATCGACGCCTTGAAGGTGTCAGGTATAATGTCTTAGAGGGATTTTCGGACGTTCTACGATTATTCTTCCTCATATGATCATTGATTTATTAATTATATGTTTTAGGGTCAAGTTTCTTACGATCCTTTTCGATGGCATCGGGCGTTTCGAAGCTTCCCGGTTGAGCCGCGTTCGTCGGAATACTTGCGTGCTGATTTCGAGGCAAGTACCTTGTCCATATAATTCTTGTTTTATGGATACGATAATTGGTGATCGTCTAAATGTGTTTGTTTGGTCGTTTGAATTGAACTTTCAAAAGATTCGGTTTAGCCTTGTTAAAGGCTTGCTTTCAAAACGCGTGTGTTTTTTGAATGGTGTGGTTTGGGAATGACTATGTGAACTCTATGGATATGTTTGGTATTGATGTTGCACTTGTTATTGCGTGTGGACGTATATTATTTCATATCGGTGCGTTGTGATTTGACCATTGCGTCGTGTATTGTGTTTGTTGCCATTTATGTGAATTACTTGGATATTATTGATGTGATATGTTATTTGTGTGAATGTGTGGATGTGGTTGAAGGTCTATGGTGACACATGGCATGTGATCATGTGGTCAGGATGCAACAAGTGATTGATCTAACCGTGAGAGCCTGAGATAATCTACGGTGACACATGGCTTGTGATCATGGGGTCATGATGCAACAAGTGATTGATCTAACCGTGAGATACAGTGTGTGATTTGTTATCTAGCCAGCTCGGGAGGGTCCTTAGAGGCCTCGGGTGGGATTTGTGGCTTTGTCCCGTCCTTGGCGATGCATGTGCGTGATTTGTTTTATGATTGTCGCCAGCTCAGGAGGGTCCTTAGAGGCCTCGGGTGGGATTTGTGGCTTCGTCCCAGTCCTAGGCAATACTTGTACGTGATTACATTGTGTTGATTTTATGTCCGTCGAGGACACGTGATGTTGGGCTCTGACCCTATAAATTGTTAGTGGTTTCCTATTTGCGAAAACCAAAACTTTGGGCTGTGACCCCTGTTGATTTTGGAAAGAGTAGGATTTGATAATCCTAAATTGTTTTCTACTAAAACTCCCGATGGCTTATTAAACCATTTTGTAAATTGTTTTCTCCTGGATTGTGATCTTTTGGTTTTGGAACGTTTTAACCAAACTCTTGCCTCGGGAAGTGTTTGTTTCGTTGTATTTGAATCTTTGAGGATACCTAATTATTATTGTTCTTGGAACTTGTATTGTATGTCTCGTATTTTTGCACTTGTACTTGCACTAGCAAAACAGTGGAGTTTTGCAAACCCCCAAGTATTCGGGGGGTGGATGTATGTATTGCATTCAGGTTTTGGAACATAGCACAGGGTCGACATGAAGGATGATGAAAGATGAATGATACTAATCACACGAGGATCCGTATGATGTCATTGGTTCAGTTGTATTTACTTCCGCTGCAGTATTCTTTCCCGTTGTGCGGGAGTTGTTGTATTTTGACCCCTGCGTGGGTATGAATTGTAATTGAGTTATATGTTTTTTATTGAAAGACCAAATCGGTCTACTGAGTCATTTTAGCCTTGAAGGCATTGTTGAATTGTTCGACGTTGTTTACCAGCCTGGTAGATCCTTGAGGAAAGAGTCTACGGCATGTAATATCCCTGAGTGGATTGGGGGTGTTAAATAAATGGTATCGGAGCTTAGGTTGTGGGAACCTAGGCTGTCGGGTTTAGTGGTGTCTGTTGAGTTTTTGTCTCGTCAGATTTTGTCTGACTGAGTCGTGTCGCGACGCGTCGTCTGAGTTGGTTGGTCGTAATTAGTATCGTGGGGCGATCATCACCTTCGTGCGACCTGTGGATGTAAGTCTCCCTTCTTTGTGTTTGTGCCTCGTTTGATGCGAGCTACTGGTATGATTATGTGTTAATTGACGGAATCCTCTTATGGATTTTGATTTCGTGATATGTGGTTATTTGACTCTCATATTTCGTTCATATGAGGAGTAGTGTTACTGGATTGTGCACGTTGAACTGTATTTCTTTTATCCACCGCGTGAGTTCTTTTGTAATGGCTTTCGGTATTTTACTGACTGAGTTTTATTTCGAAAACCAATTCCCTTAACCGAGTTTTTGGCATTATGGCCTTGATCGTTTTGACGAAATTCTTATGACGGTATTTAGTATTTTGTAAATGGCTTCGTCATCGGCCTTTTTGGCATTTTTGTAAATGGTTTTTAGCCTGGTGGGTTCCGGCGCGGGACCCACGGCGCGATAATATTCCGTGTAATTACCTGAAATTTTTGGGCATTCTAGCCCATTGAATTATCTTTGAAAACCTTGAGTTTCTTAGAAAATAAATTTTGAGACGTACTTTTAAAAGGAATTATTTTCTCGTGGTACATCTAAGGTGCCACAATATGTTTCAAAATTCTTCTACCTCAAGGACCAAAATATTTTGAGATATTTTTAATGTTTTAGAAACACTTTTACTTAGATCCGAGGGTCAAATATTCTGAAAGTTTTTCACTAAGAGAAAGTGTCCTCGTTTTTAACAAATGCGAAATGGTTCCCCAAAGTCTCGATAACGATGTTTCAAGTTTGTACTTTTTGAAAGGTGATACTCAAGACCAACCGGTGTTTTTCTAAATTATTTTCAAAAGGAGGTTTTCGTTTTTAAAACCTATCCATTCCCGTTTGAGGGCTGGGTATGTATGTATGATGTTCGCGTTGTCGTTATGATGTTTGCTCCCGAGTATGATCAAATTGGTGGCATGAACGTCGAGGAGTTGCCACGCATTTGTTGCACTAGCCCTCTGTGAGAGGTGTGAACTGGTGTTTACAGTTTATCACCTCGTGGTGATTTGCGTGTTTTCGCACGAGTGGGAGTTGTTAAAGCTTGGATTTTTGTGCGTTTATGCACATGGGTGATTGCTTCATGATGTCTGTGATTGTGTGCTGGCTATCGTTCGGGCCATTGTAATTCTCGAACGATGCCGTTTTTGTTGTGATTTTTGTATGCGTTGATATGTTATGTTGAGTTGGCATCTCTGGTATGTTGTTTTGCGGTGTTATGTTCCATTGTATCTAGCATCTGTATTTTCGGTATGCCGAGCCGAGGCATTTCAACTCTGATGTGCTGGGGGAATGTACGTGCAATTTGTCCTTCCTCGCCTGTGATGCATTTCAAGTGCGGACTCGAGGGACATCATGTTCAGTTTTGTGAGTTGATTACCGAGCCTTCCGAGGCACGGACTTGAGAATTGATATCAGGACCGGCTCCGAGGAGTCCCTAAGGGGCGTGGTCTATCAGTTGTATGTTATGTTATTTCCTTACCTTGTTGTTTCAAACTTCGGAAATTAAGTTCTTTTATTCAAAGTGGATCGGATTTTGAACTTCTGTATTTTCGACTCTGTCGACTTGTTTATGTTCGTTGACATTTTCTGGGCTTGTCCTGCCCCTTGCTTTTGTTGATCGAACGAGTGTGGTATTGTTTCGGAATAACTCGTTTGTCGTTGTGACTTTTCAATTGCTATTCCCTTTCCTGCGGATCTTATGCGAGTCCACATCTCGTTGTTTTCACCGGATCATATATTGTCTTGAGTCGAGATGTGAACATTGGAGTTGTTGTTTGAATTTTATTGTTCTTCGTTATCCGAACATGATTGTTCGATTTTTGTTGTCTCGATCGTTGTGGTTCGATCGTTTGATTGTTCGGTTTTTGGTTATCTCGTTTTGTGATTGTTGAACGTTCAGACTCCTTCGTAATTCCCTTAAGTTCGGGAAATTAGTCTCGTTTTCGATCTTCCAACCCTTGGGCGGTGAAATCCCGTATTTGTTCAGCGATTGGCTTGCTTGTTGATTGATGTACCGTTAGGTTGGTCAATCGTGTTGATTTTCGTTCGTTGTGTTTTGTGATTGTTCGGATAATCGACATGATTGTATTATCTGTTTGATGACGCTCGTCACTTGTTGTCTCTACCGGTGGCGTTGTGTTGGTCGTCGTGGAGCGTGTTTTCACGCCGTATATTCCTTTGCGTTGCTTGTAACGTTTCGCCGTTGGGCGCGAGTTTTTCGGTTCTGGTGAATATCGTTGAGTTTTCCTTGCGGGATTTTGCTTCTCCCTACTTGTTTTAAGTTTCGGGACGAAACTTCTTTTAAGGAGGGTAGAGTCGGTAATTTTCTTTTTTCGGCGGGAGTCCATTTTGACGACTCGCTTGTGACCGTTTCGTCATTTTGTGAATATTTAATTCTGCACTTTTCAATGTCCGAGTTCGTTTCGGTATTGTTTTGTTGAGTTCTGTGTTCTTAAGTGATTTTTCCGCACTTGAGTTCGATTCTTGCGAATCTCGTCCGAAACTGTTGTTTCGAGTTTCTCGTAAGTTCATTTAATGTTATTATTCATGTTGCAAGCTTCGGCTTGGTGTTTCGATCGTGTATCGTGTATTTCGGACGTTTTGGGCCATTTTCGTAATTTTCCAAAGTTTGGGGTAATTACTTTCCGTTGTCGAATTTCGAGCCTTCGGGTGGTCGGAATGATGTGTTCTCTTAGTGCTCGAATTCATCTTTGCGAGTACTTCATAACCGTATCTTCGTTTCGTATTCAAGTTCGGGTTTCGGGGTCGTCCGGGCCGTCGGAGTTGGTCCCGACCGAGCTATGGCCGGGCAGGTTGGGCCCAGGCCGGCACTGGACGAGTTACGGCCGTAAGGTGCCGGATACGGCCGTAAGGTGCTAGGCAGGTTCTGGACGAATGCCGGTTACGGCCTTAAGGACCTGCCGGGTACGGCCGTAAATGCCGAGTTACGGCCGTAAGGCCCTGTCGTTTACTGCCGTAAGCGATCGGCAGCGCTGGGCAGATTTTGACGATTGCCGGTTACGGCCGTAAGGTCTGCCGGTTACGGCCGTAAGTGGTCGGCAGGATGCTGGGCAGTATATATATGATCGAGCAGACGGGTTTTACACCCATTTTTCTCATCCCTCTCTTTTCCTTCCGCGGCTGGGGCTTGGAGTACGTGATTAGATGTTGTTTATCTATCAATCCACGAAGTTCTTGAGTTTCTAACATCAATAAATCATCCCATAACCTCCTACGATCTACCGAATCAAGGTTAGATTTCTTGATAATGTAGTTTTGGGGAAATTGGGGTTTTTGTTGGATTTCGTCCGTTTGAGCCGTAATAACTTAGATTATTGATGGATTATTGATTATTTAGATGTATTATATCATTTCCCTTGTTATTCCATGGCTGAATCGTGTCGATTCGTTGTTTTGGTCGAGTTCTTGATCGATGCCTTGAAGGTGTCCAGTAGAATGTCTTAGAGGGGTTTTCAGACGTTCTACGATTATTCTTCCTCGTATGATTGCTGATTTATTAATTATATGTTGTTAGGCTCGAGTTTCTTGCGAAGAAACCTTGTTGAACCCTTCCGTCCGTCATCGTCTTCCTTTTCGATGGCATCGGGCATTTCGAAGTTTCCCGGTTGAGCCGTGTTCGTCGGAATACTTGTGTGTTGATTTCAAGGCAAGTACCTTGTCTATATAATTCTTGTTTTATGGATACGATAATTGGTGATCGTCTAAATGTGTTTGTTTGGTCGTTTGAATTGAACTTTCAAAAGATTCATTTTTTTTTCTTTTTTCCCACACACGCACACAAGGGGGATCGTCCCCTATCCTGAGTCCCCCCCAAGAGGCTCGAGCTCACCCCCGATCTAGAGGTAAGTTTGCCAGCATGACCTGATCGCCTCATTGTCCCCCGCTTGGGTTACAAGCCCGCGCTTACTGGGCCCGGTCAGGGTCTTTCAAAAGATTCGGTTTAGCCTTGTTAAAGGCTTGCTTTCATAACTCGTGTGTTTTGTGAATGGTGTGGTTTGGGAATGACTATGTGAACTCTATGGATATGTTTGGTATTGATGTTGCACTTGTTATTGCGTGTGGACGTATATTATTTCATATCGGTGCGTTGTGATTTG
The DNA here is from genome assembly GCA_033398695.1 of Orobanche coerulescens. Classification (NCBI taxonomy): domain Eukaryota; kingdom Viridiplantae; phylum Streptophyta; class Magnoliopsida; order Lamiales; family Orobanchaceae; genus Orobanche; species Orobanche coerulescens. Next base: position 109,221,241 of record CM065817.1, on the reverse strand, counting down.
ACCATTGCGTCGTGTATTGTGTTTGTTGCCATTTATGTTAATTACTTGGATATTATTGATGTGATATGTTATTTGTGTGAATGTGTGGATGTGGTTGAAGGTCTACGGTGACACATGGCACGTGACCATGTGGTCAGGATGCAATAAGTGATTGATCCAACCGTGAGAGCCTGAGATAATCTACGGTGACACATGGCTTGTGATCATGGGGTCAGGATGCAACAAGTGATTGATCCAACCGTGAGATACAGTGTATGATTTGTTATCTAGCCAGCTCGGGAGGGTCCTTAGAGGCCTCGGGTGGGATTTGTGGCTTCGTCCCGGTCCTAGGCAATGCATGTACATGATTTGTTTTATGATTGTGGCCAGCTCGGGAGGGTCCTTAGAGGCCTCGGGTGGGATTTGTGGCTTCGTCCCGGTCCTAGGCAATACTTGTACGTGATTACATTGTGTTGATTTTATGTCCGTCGAGGACACGTGATGTTGGGCTCTGAGCCTGTAAATTGTTAGTGGTTTCCTATTTGCGAAAATAAAACCTTTGGGCTGTGACCCCTGTTGATTTTGGAAAGAGTAGGATTTGATAATCCTAAATTGTTTTCTACTAAAACTCCCGATGGCTTATTAAACCATTTTGTAAATTGTTTTCTCCTGGATTGTGATCTTTTGGTTTTGGAACGTTTTAACCAAACTCTTGCCTCGGGAAGTGTTTGTTTCGTTGTATTTGAATCTTTGAGGATTCCTGATTATTATTGTTCTTGGAACTTGTATTGTATGGCTCGTATTTTTGCACTTGTACTTGCACTAGCAAAACAGTGGAGTTTTGCTAACCCCCGAGTATTCGGGGGCTGGATGTCTGTATTGCATTCAGGTTTTGGAGCATAGCACAGGGTCGACATGAAGGATGATGAAAGATGAACGATACTAATCACACGGGGATCCGTTTGATGTCATTGGTTTAGTTGTATTTATTTCCGCTGCAGTATTCTTTCCTGTTGTACGGGAGTTGTTGTATTTTGACCCCTGCGTGGGTATGAATTGTAATTGAGTTGTATGTTTTTTATTGAAAGACCAAATTGGTCTACTGAGTCATTTTAGCCTTTAAGGCATTGTTGAATTGTTCGACGTTGTTTACCAGCCTGGTAGATCCTTGAGGAAAGAGTCTACGGCGTGTAATAACCCTGAGTGGATTGGGGGTGTTACATGAGCAAACACAACAATCACAACAATCAATCATGCTCATGACTCCGTGATCGCTTGCCACGAGTCTCCGTAGGTTCAACAACCCACACGGATCGAGCAAACACAACAATCACAACAACCAGTCCCGACCCCGTGAACCTGTGTCACGTGTCACCGTAGGTTCCGTCGAACCCGCACGGTTGGACGTATTGTGTCCTGATTCAATGGACCTGTGCCATGAAGCATCGTATGCCTCGTCAGATCCGCACGATTGGACCTCAGCACCACACACTAAGTTCTGATCCCATGGACCTGTGCCATGAATCCTCGTAGGCCCCGTCGAACCCGCACGAGTGAACTTAGCGTTCCAGCACATCACATTCACATTCACATTACATACAACAATGAGCACAGTTAGTCAATCGCGTTGATCACCACAAAATCATACGTCACACGCACATAACATAATCTCAACACTCTCAACAACTATCATCAATCAACGACACACAACCAACATAACACACGTTCGGTACACAATGCATTGCACAGCAGCTAACACGTATACCAATATAACACTATTATCACAAAGCCTTCAAATTGCGAAAAACACAAACAACTCAAACGGAACATATTTACGAAGGCAAGCACAATCATCATAAATCTCATACGTGATTACTAGTCGCAAGATACAAGTCGTATAGTAAGATACTTGCCTTACTAACTGTTGGGATTCGGTGCCTAAAACGAAGGCCCAGCGGAAGCGGTAAAATGAAAATTAATTCGATCCGAATCCCTACGAGGATCGATCGAGCTATGTATATACGAATATATATATATAAACGAATAGCAAGAGTCGTAAGAAACTAACCCTCGAAGTCCGTTGATTAAATGGTAACCTTCTCTTGAGCTATTCCCCAAGATTTAGCTTGATCTCTATGAGTTCAATCTGCTCCAAGCCCTTGAACGATCCAACGCCGAAAGCACCGCATCTCTACTTGCCACGCGCCGGAGAAACGACCGGAACGATAATCACCTTGCTATCCTACGAGGATACGGCTAGAGCTAAGTGATGAAGCTATATATTTGTGATTACAACACTCCAAGTGTATAACTCACTTACTCTCAATGAATCTCTCAATTTTCTCCAAGAACAATTAAGATGATATGAATAAGATGATGAATACAATTGAGAAAATGGTTTCTCTCTCTCTCTCTCACTCCCTCTCTCTCTCTCTCTCTCTCTCTCTCTCTCTCTCTCTCTCTCTCTCTCTATATCTATCTATCTATCTCACTTTCACGTAAGAATCATGTAGGTGAAATGAAAGATGTCTTCATCCCTCTTATTCAACTTCTCCCACATATTACAACTCATACCCATGAGAATCTAACCCCACCAAATCAATCACAATCCATTAAAGAATGGAACAAGAGTCCACAAGGAAGGTGGGTGGAATGTGGGGGGCGGCCCATGCTAGAAATCGGACGAGTTCGGTTCATTTCGGACTCCCGAGGGTCTAAACAGATAAACTCTGATTCCGTATCGATGTATTTATATCGATTAATTAATCCAATTAATTAAACATATCAAATACAAAATAATATAATTAATTTCTCCAAGAAATAATTATATACATGAATTAAATTAATCACCCAGTAATTTATTTAACTCATTAAGCCGTAAATCAATTTATCCAATAAATCGACTTAAACATCCAATGTTCCAAAATTAGATATCCAATATCTAATATTCATAATGAGAGAATTAGCTTTATTCATTCCGTCGTCAATCCTATTGCGCGACTCGGTAGGTCCGTCTCAGTCAGCAATGGGAGGAACCAAAGAGTAGTAGCACCACCTAGCCGGCTGGCGGCTACACTGCACCACCCCGAGAACGAATGATTGGGATCATTCAAGAACCATTCTGTCGTGAATACCAGTATACGTATAAACCCTTCTTTCAAATGTCCCGATCAAGTTATAGGGTCACGGTCAGTCAAACCCCATCTGTACTTGACGCTATGCATGCGTTAATGCAAATCGAGATCATCGAGCTCTCGTGTATCTAATACAGCTAGCTCCAATGCTTTGGTCAAAGACTTATGATCTCATCTGTTAATAACCGCATAGGACATATAACCCGTTCACTAAGAGGAGAAAGAATTCTATCTTGGTATTCAGTAGGACCTGCTACTTGCCCGTCAAGATGCACGTCGAGGTTGACCCCGCCTTCCGGTTACAGGATCGAACTACTCTAATGAAAATCTTGACGTCACAAGCACATCCCTACTAAATCCTCAAGTCGAAGGTTCACGAATACCTATCACAACCTTTCGATTCTGTCATTGACTGTCCCGGAGTGAAATCCGTGTGAGGAATCGAGGGTGAGTCCGTTCGAGTATACTAATCCAATTAACATACCTATAACGTGTGCTCCCATTAACCATTAATGTTCGACAAGCACTCTCCATGTCAAAGAACACGTCATACAAGTCTTCACATAAACTTAACGCCCATTCAAGTTTCATCGACTTGCGAACGATTAAGTATTTGAGCTATAAACCTTTCCAGTGCCTACCCCCTTATCCAATAAGGAGTGGAACGTTTTGCTCTCAAATACACGGACTAGTTTCTACATATATATTTACGAGTTAGGAATGCCAGTAACTACCAGTAAATAAAGAAACATCCATTGCCTTATATGGATGATTTACATAATAACAAGTACAATGCCCTCACTCAACATCCTCTGAGTGGCATTCGAGGGCATACTCCTAACACTAACCGCTACCGAACGCTCCGAAGAACACGGTTCGAGTGGGAAGCTCGGACCCCCAAAGAAGGCAACGAACGGAAGGGTTCCGACTTGAGTTCCTCACAGGAATTTTGTTTCTAAGTCACAACGATATCAATTCAATCATAATTCTACGAAAAGGTATAGAACTTTCCAAGTTCTACCCATTGAAGCATTTTATCGGACACTTTGAGGGCATAGTCCAATTTAATCGTTTAACGGAGAAATACTCGAATTTGTTCCACAAAACTTCAAGGGTTATGAATGATTTCGAGTATACAACCAAGTTCTAACAATAATCTGAACTAAAACGAATCAAATCGGCCAAAACATCGAGAAACCTCAAAAATTCCCAAAACCAAGAGTTTAGGTGTTCTTACCTTCGATCCGGGCGGAAGATGATGTTAGATATGAATCAAACTTCCAAAACATGTTGCTCCAAGTCATATCCATCCAAATACATCCATTATTGACGAAGAAATGCGAAGAAACGAAGAAAAAGGGTGAAAATGGCCGGATGACTCGGTCCAGGCCCTTAAATAGCCGACCCTGGCTTACGTATGTAATCGGCCAAGGCCTACGTACGTAATCGGCCAAGGCCGAACTCCCTGTACCCATTCTGCCGGACATGTTACGTACATAATCGGTAGGCTGTTACGTACGTAACAGGGCTTACGGCCGCTACTGCCGGGCCATTACGGCCGTTACTCGGCCAGGCCTGGCCAGCCAGGACTCGGTCGATCCGACGGTCCGAAAAATCCCGAAACTCAGACCTGAACATAAACCGAAAACAAGATTACGAAGTACTCGCAAAGACAAATCCGAACACTAAGAGAACACACGATTCCGACCACCCGAGGGCTCGAAATTAGACAACGGAAGTAATTACCACAAACTTAGGGAAATTACGAAAATGGCCCAAAACGTCTGAAATACATGATACACGATCGAAACACCAAACCAAAGCTTATAACATGAATAATAACATTAAATGAACTTGCGAGAAACTCGAAACAACAGTTTCGGACGAGATTCGCGAGAATCGAACTCAAGTGCGGAAAAGTCGTTTAAGAACACGGAACTCAACAAAACGATACCGAAACGAACTCGGATGACAAAAAGTGCAGAATTAAATATTCTCAGAATGACGAAACGTTCAAAAGAGAGTTGTCGAAATGGACCACCGCCGAAAAATAAAAATTACTGGAAATCCGAAATTGCGGATATTACAGTAATAACCTAATAGGATTTGGGGGTGTTACCCTTGGAGGAGATTGGAATTGTAGGGAGATAATCTAAAGCTTGGGGAATCACTTTATCGGAAATCACCATTTAATCAACGGACTACGTGTAGAACCCCCTAAATTCGATAGCTCAGTATATGTACGGTTTATTATATCGTGATGTACTTTAATAACATTTATTATGATATAATATACTCTAAATCTAGTTTTATTTTATTTTACTTAACTGTTTTATAAATAATAAATTAATTGAAAGTTAAAGTAGAATATTGATTCACCTAATTGGGCTATGTGTACCAACATTTACTAATATAAACTCACTAATGGGCTCAAACCCAACTTAATAAAATTCCTAAGTCTTGGAATTATGATTGAAAGCCCCACCCAAACTACTTAATCCATTTACAATTAAATAAATACCCAACTAAATATATTAACATTCTACACATCTAAAATACAAAAAAATATAATATATACACACACGCACACATTGGGGCTGCCAAATGGGGAGAAAGAGAGGGGGAATCAACATCTTTTAAAGCCCAATGTCTCCCCATGCAAGAGACATAGTTACTACCCCATTTTCCATGCCATGACCATACTTAAAAATACACCATTTTTAATACATACACCCAACACACTTTCTCCCACACACACCAAAGCAAAATCTGAAAATTTAGAGACTAGAGAGAGAGAGGGCTGAACCAAAGAAGAAGAGATAAGGAAGAAGAGGGTTTAACAAGAAATAGGTAATTTTCTTTCCTACTTTTCTTTTTTTCTTCTATAAGTATAAAAAACCCTTCCTAATATAATCTCAAAAACATGCAAACAAAATATGCATCATGGATGTATGGATACTTGAATCGGCCGAACCATGTAGTTCAAGGAGGGAGATCGTTTTCTTCCACTTCCGAGACCTAGAACCATTTATTTCCGACAAGAAATCAAGGTGGGTAAAATTATTTTTTTCTTTTCTCTTATTCAAAATTTATACAAGTTAAATATATAGTGCATGCAAGTATTAAAACCTTGGTTATATATACTTGATTGACATTCATTACCATGCATGTAATGGTCTTGATATTTGTTGAATTTTTGTTTGTAATATTTTAATTATATGTGCAAATTAATTTATTGATGGAAATATTGGTTGAGTATGAAAAATCTGATCTATGGGGATTAAAATCCCAAAAATATATGATTATATATTGGACTATGGTAAGAGGATAATTAGTCACCGGAAGATTTGATAATTCGAACCTAAGTTCGAAGGATAAACTAAAATAGTTTAAATAAGATAAATTTGAGGTAAAATTGTTAAGATCCATAATTCTGGTCTTATGTCTTAACATTAAGTCTTAAAATATCAAAAATAAGTTCTCTATAAAATTTCACCTAAATCGGAATTTACTAAAATAGAAAATTGGGGCAAAAATGTAAATTTCAAGAATTCGGGGTCAAAACTGTAATTTACAGAAACTTACTCTTTCAAAAATAAAATTTCCATAAAAGTTGAACTCTCTGTACTCATAATAATATAAAGAGCCTACCCCTAAAATTTGAGGTCAATCCGACAAGAAACGAAAAAGATATGACCTGAATACTAAAATATCGATTAAGACAAAACAAAGGGGTGAAATCATAAATTATAATAAAACTTAAAACTGAACGTAATCTAAAATTACAAGTCGTAAGGTTCAAATTACAACTGGATTTATAATTTTCGGAGTTTAAATGAATCCAAACGAATTAATCAAAATTATAAGATAAAACTAAATAAAAATAATAATAATAGTACTATAATTTCGAAAGGGCAGAATTGTAATTTATGGGAGGAAAAACCTCCATGCAACTTCTGATATCAGAAACTTATATTATAACGGACTTTTCGCAATAAAGTTCGTAATTTTTGGACTTATAATCAATCCGTACCGAATTATCCAAATTTATAAAATTTAATAAAAATAATTATAGTACTTAAAAGACGAAAGGGCAGAACTTTAATTTCCGAAAGTTAAAACTTTCATGCAACTTCTGACCTTCAATCCTCACATAATAACGGACTTTTCGCAATAAAGTTCGTAATTTTCGGACTTATAATCAATCCGTACCGAATTATCCAAATTTATAAAATTTAGGAAAAATAATGATAGTACTTAAAAGACGAAAGGATAAAACTGTAATTTCTAAAAGGTAAAACTTTCGTGCAACTTCTGACCTTCAATCCTCATATCATAACGGACTTTTCGCAATAAAGTTCGTAATTTTCGGACGTATATTCAATCCATACCGAACTATTCAAATTTATGAATTTATTATAAGATTATGCTAAGACTCGCACAATAGCAATTTAATCATCAACCGGTTGAACTAATTCCTCTAGCTTATCCAAGTCCATATACATCAAATAATCATATTGATATCATACAATATGCATAACCACTGTTAATCACGACAATAATTGTTATTCAAATGAAATCGGGAGTAAGTGCTGTATGGAGCTAAGTGCTAAGACCTTCGGGCAGAAGCCACCGCTAGAGTCCGTACGAGTACCTCTAGAGTCCCTTTTTCTATTTATATGCATGAGGGGCGGTTAGTCTAAGTCATGAATCGAGTAGCGTGGCTGCGGTTCTAGGCAAAGCTACCGTCGTATCCTATTCCCTTGAAGCCGAAGGACGGAGTGATCCTAAGGTGACTGGGTCGTAGAATTCGGGTATAGTCGCGATTATGATATGATCCGGGCATAGACCCAATCTAAGGAAATATCGAGCCCAGATAAGAGATAAGGCAGCACGTCACCAAGCGTGAGAGTGATATAGCTCAAAGGCCAATGTTATAGTGATGGCCCGACAAACGCCCAAGGCTACGATTATCAAACAAAGGTCGTGGCGATAGTCAAAGGTCAAATACTGATTACGGTCTAAGATGTTATAAGGAGGCTAAGGGATTAGTCATGTAGACGACCTCCCAAAGCTAAATACTCATTGGGCGCTCGACGCCGTACATTATTCATACTTAACCGCAATCTACGGAGATTGACGGTACATTCATGTCATAATTCATAATATTCTTCTTGAAAACTTGCATAAATTTTTAAACCACACTATTTTACAAAAGTGGGAGAAACATAATATTTATTAAATAATAAACTCATTAAATACCCAAACCTAACTCACTGAGAATCCATTATTCTCACCCCATTTTGAATTATTTTCTAAAACCCCACTAGATGAAGAGAACCAAAAGAAGAATGGACAGATGATGACGACCACTGAAGACCGTCCTCAAAGTATTACCAAGACGTAGGAATTAGGATGCTGCTTTAATGCTTCTTTTTATTCCCGTGTCATAATGTATTTTGGTTTCCGATGTACTCTTTTGCACTTGATGTAATAATTCCGTTGTACTCTTGAGTATTTCTTTTCTATGAAATAACCAGTCTTAGTTCACCGGGCTGAGATCTGGCATATGTATGCTTTACTAGAATGTATTATCACAAACGTTATTTATTACTTTAACTGTCGTGTTCTCGTCCAACCCCGGTGTGGGGGCGTGACAGGAGTGGTATCGGAGCTCAGTTTGTAAGAAGGACACTTACAACGAGCTTTTCCACGATAAGATTCTTCGGACTTAGATGGGAATTCCACCTAGGATGAAGTGAACCATAGGATTGAGACCCAATATAGATTTCTCGAGTCACTCATTAAGATCTCTTTCGACTTGTCGCTATTCGCTTGGAATATTCATAGTCAAATTCAAATTTCCTAAGTCATTGACCAAGATAACTGATTAAGTATTCACGGCAATTCCCCGATTAAATCACTTCTCATATTGAACTCTTGAAACGGACATAGCTTATTTCACTTATCAGATCCTCTGAACTCCACTAAACCTCATTACCTTTCAAAATGGGGTATTATTATTTCTTGGTCGCTGATGTCGTATAAGCATATTTGCTGAGTCATTAAGATCACAACCTTGATGATAATTCATGCTTAATAGAGTTTTATTATTGGATATTTCAATCCATTTGCTATTCATTCAGAGTAAGCGTCGCCAATTGGCATTGTCTAAATAAATTAAGTCGCTATACTATTCATTTGGAATAGTAATGGCTAATTTCAACTTATTAAAGTTCTGTGTTTCTACGTACCTCGTAGTCAACTTAGCTATGTTATTCGTTCGGAAGACATAAAGCTATTACTGCAAGGCATTATTCAAAATATTCGACCCATCCGTTGTAACACCCCCAAGACGTTCAGGGCATATTACAGCACCGTGGACTCCACACTATGGAATCCACCAGGCTAACGTACCAACAAGACATTTGACAATGACAAACAATCGTCAATAATACGACAATTCAATTAAGATTACAATCCGACAATAAAATCCAACATCAATCCATTTCCCAAAACAGGAACACAACATTAACAATTTTGAAACAAGAAGTACTCGAGTACTTAAACCAATTTTATAATACAAAAGTCCCAAAATAAGACATCAAAAGTAATGGACTGAACTGAACGCCAACAAATGACCACTGATCAGTATCACGCTTGCCCATCATCCTCATACGGCTCAAGTGCTCGTTTGTCCCCACGATCGACACCTGAAATACAAAAAGTATTTCTCCCATTTAAGGGGTTAGCGACAACTGCTAGTGCTAGTACAATCCATTTGAACTACATTCTAATTAGATGAATATATGCACCAAAAAGTCATTTTAGAAAACATTTTTATATTCCGGAATATTTATGATGTACAATCACAAAACACATTATCTCCAACAAATCACAATTCAAAGTTAACTGTTGGTACGAGACTCACGGCCACCGTACCCCGCAGAGCCCCGTCGGACATCCCTGGGTGGCTAACCACAGTTCGCGATACGCACACTCACGGCAATACGTATCCCTAGAGGCCCCATCGGACCGTCCCTAGGTGAACATACACATAACCATCCACAACAACCACGATACAGCCATAATTCAAATACTAGAACATGTAAACAAATGTAAAGTACTTGCCTTTGAGACATTCTTGAAGAAACGGAGTTGAAGCACGACTACGAACGGTCCGGGTGGAAAACGACAGTTCCTAAACGAAGGACCAATACAGTTCAGTCCCCACGGACAACAATACTCTAATGGAATACACCCATAACCCCGATTACATGATACGACAATGAACGATCAATCGATACGGGCGAGGGTTTACACAAAATCTCCCCGTATCGATAACTCGCGGATTAAAATCAAGGAAGTTGGATTAAGAATGACTCAATAATCACAACCGGTAAAGAATATCGTAATATAGATGAACAATTCGGAACTAAACCCTAGAATCCCAAAAATCCCCCAAATTCGTCAAAATTAGGGTTCCTGAGGAATTACCTTTAATTCGGCTGATGAAAGGTGATTATGATGATTATGATATGATGGCTCGATTCTACCGTGATGGAATTTGAAGAGAACTCCGAATAGAACCGGTGGAAATCGTCTCTGAGGTCGCACGTCGAAGAAACGAAGAGAAAAGAAATAAACTGCTGTTCTGAAACTGTCCGCTGACTCATATATTCAGTGGAGTTAGCGCACGCTAACCGTAATATGTAGCGCGCGCTAACGGGGCCGTGACAGGTCCAGTGGCTACTGCCACCCTTCGTTAGCGTACGCTAACAATAGGGCGTTAGCGTACGCTAACTGCACATCGGTAGCGCACGCAAGGGAACAGGGGTAGCGTGCGCTACCTACATGATTCAAAGATGCTGATGTCACATCGTGATGAGTTCTTTGAGGGTATAAAACACGAAACGCACGACGAGACCAGAATCCAGGAACATAGACGCGAAGCATACAAGACGACGGAGCTAAGTGCTGAAAGAAAATACAATTCCAACCACCGGAGGGTCCGTAATGCGACAACGAAACTAAGATTCCCTAAACTATTAGGAAATTACAAAAATGGCCCAAGTGCCCGAAAATCACGAAATGACGTCGGATTTACAAACCGAAAGTCTCCACATGACCAACTCAACCATACGAACTTGTAAAAACCAATAAACAACGAAAACGAATGAGTTTTACAAGAATCGAACGTTCATACGGCAAAACATGCCATAAAACGAAATTACGTGAAAACATCATCAAAACTCATCCAAATGGAAAAACTCCAAGAACAAAATAGATTCAAAATGTCGAAACGGTTACAAGCGAGTCGATAAAAATAGACATACACCAAAAATGGAAACTGCTAAAAATGGAAAAATTACGGATATTACATTCTCCCCCTCTAAAATAAAGTTTCGTCCCGAAATTTAAGAATCAAAAAGCTCGGGGTATCTCGAACGCATATCCTCCTCTAGCTCCCATGTCGCTTCTTCTACTCCGTGCCTCGACCATTGCACCTTAACCAAAGGAATGGTTTTGTGCCTCAACTGCTTGTCACGACGCTCCAAAATTCTGACGGGCCTCTCTTCAAATGTAATATCCTTATCGATCTCCACGTCCCCAAAGTCAATAATGTGGGACGGGTCCGGAACGTACTTCGTCAACTGGGAAACATGAAATACGCTATGAACATGACTCAGCGACGGAGGTAACGCCAACCGGTACGCTAACTCACCGACTCTCTCCAATACCTCGAAAGGTCCAATATATCTCGGGCTGAGTTTCCCCTTCTTCCCAAAACGGAAAACTCCTTTCGTCGGAGACACTCTCAACAGAACATGATCTCCCACTTCAAACTCCAAAGGTCTACGCCTAACATCCGCATAAGACTTTTGTCGACTCTGAGCAGCCAACATCCTCTTTCTAATCAATTCAACTTTCTCCCTCGTCTCCAACACAAGGTCCGGCTCGGTGCCAACCAAATCGGATGGCTCATCCCAACATATCGGTGATCGGAAACGTCGGCCATAAAGTGCCTCATACGGTGCCATCTTAATCGACGCGTGCCAGCTATTATTATAAGTAAACTCAATTAAAGCCAGATGATCCTCCCAGTCACTACTCCAATCTAACGCACACGCGCGCAACAAATCCTCGAACGTCTGAATGGTACGTTCGGACTGCCCATCGGTCTGGGGATGGAACGAAGTGCTCAAACGTAACTGTGTCCCCAATGCCTTATGTACCGCCTGCCAAAAATGCGATACAAATCGGCCATCTCTGTCTGAAATAATGGTTCTCGGCGTACCATGAAGTCTCACTATATGCGCGATAAAAATACGAGCCAACTTTTCTGGACCCCAAGTATCCTTGATGCCCAGAAAATGCGCCGACTTAGTCAGTCGGTCTACAATCACCCACACCATATTCATACCCGTCTTCGTCCTCGGCAAACCCGTGACAAAATCCATAGAGATATCCTCCCACTTCCACTCTGGGACGGGAAGTGGTTTCAACAACCCGGCTGGCCGCTGATGTTCAATCTTGACTTGCTGACAAGTCAAACACTTAGCCACAAACTGAACTACCTCCTTCTTCATGTCGTTCCACCAGAAATTCTTCCTCAGATCTTTATACATTTTACTCGAGCCCGGATGGACTGAGTAAGGTGACGCATGAGCCTCTCGCATAATGCTCTGTCTCAATTCCGAGTCGTTCGGAACACACAACCGACCTCGGAATCTCAACACACCGTCCTCATGAATAACGAATCCCGGGGCTTTCCCCTTCCCTACACTCTCTCGAAGCTGAATAAACATCGGGTCCTCTAACTGTCCCGACTTAATGTCCTCGACCAGAGATGAAGAAATCTCAAGAGTACGCAACTGCCCGGAACTCACCACATTAGCCTTGCCCGGATGATAAAGGATCTCGAGATCGTAATCCTTAATTAGTTCCAACCATCTCCTCTGTCTCATATTGAGCTCTTTCTGGGTGAAAATGTACTTTAGGCTCTTGTGATCGGTGAAAATTTGACACGACGAGCCATATAAGTAATGACGCCAGATCTTCAACGCAAATACGACTCCGGCCAACTCAAGATCGTGCGTAGGGTAATTTATTTCATACGGTTTCAACTGACGGGAAGCATAGTCAATCGTCCTCCCGTGCTGCATAAGTACGCATCCGAGCCCTTGGCCCGAAGCATCACTATAAACGGAGAAACCATCATTACCACTCGGTAGAGCCAAAACGGGAGCGGTCGTCAACCGCTTCTTCAACTCCTCAAAACTATTCTGCCTCTCATCGGTCCACACAAACTTCTCTGACTTCTGTAACAACTGAGTCAGCGGTCGAGCGAGCTTAGAGAACCCCTCGACGAATCTGCGGTAATACCCGGCTAATCCCAGAAAATTGCGGACCTCTTTCACGTTCTTGGGCGGCGCCCAATCCAACACTGCCTCTACCTTATGTGGGTCCACACGAACACCCTCGGCCGAGATCACATGACCGAGAAACATAACCTCCCGTAACCAAAACTCGCACTTTGAGAACTTCGCAGAAAGATACTGAGTTCTCAAAATGTCTAACACAATATGTAAATGACGGGCATGCTCCTCCTCGCTCCTCGAGTAAATCAGAATATCGTCGATAAAGACGACTACACATTTATCGAGGTACTCGATAAAGACTTTGTTCATAAGCTGCATGAACACGGCTGGGGCGTTGGTTAGCCCAAAAGGCATAACCACAAACTCGTAGTGTCCGTATCTCGTTCGAAAGGCCGTCTTCGGAATATCGGTATCCTTCACTCGGAGCTGGTAATACCCCGATCTCAAATCAATCTTCGAAAACACGGTTGCCCCTTGCAACTGATCAAACAAGTCATCAATCCTCGGGAGCGGATACTTGTTTTTGATGGTCACTTTGTTCAACTCTCGGTAGTTGATACATAAACGAAGTGACCCATCATTCTTCTTCACAAACAGGACCGGTGCGCCCCAAGGTGAAGCACTCGGTCGAATATACCCCATGTCTAGCAACTCTCCCAACTGTTTCTTCAACTCAAGCATCTCGGCAGGCGCTATACGGTATGGCGTCTTAGAAATCGGTGCTGCACCCGGCTCTAAATCGACGGTAAACTCAACTTCTCGATCCGGCGGCAAGCCCGGTAACTCATCTGGAAAAACATCAGGATACTCACACACTACCGGAATAGACGAGAGTTCGACTCCCCATTCTTCCGATCTCAAAGCGTAACACCAATAGCCCGTGCAACCTCCTCGAAGGAGTCTCACCGCCCTCAAGGCGCTGATCAGCAATCTCTGGCTACTCCGCTTACGCCCCACAAAAGAATGCTCGGTACCATCAGAGGCTAACATCGAAACGGTTCTCGTTCTATAATTCATGATCGCCCCATGACGGTCTAGCCAATCCTCACCCAGAATCAAATCCTCATCTCTAATATCCACCGCAATCAGATTAGAAGGCCAAACCCTCCCCGCGATACTCACAGAAAAATCTCTGATCTCACGGTCCCCCACGATGCTATCCCCGCTAGGAAGTTTAACAACAAAAGGCTCACAAGCAACAAGGCAATCAACATGCAGACGACGCACACAATCCATAGATATAAAATAATGCGTAGCACCAGAATCGAACAATACGGAAACAGGATGATCAAGGATGTGTACGGTACCTGTAGCCACCGTCGCGTCGGGATCTCCGGCTCGCCTCATCTCATACACACGGGACGGAACAGACCCCGCACTAGAAGCTCCCCCTCTAGAAGGCTGACCACGACCTCGACCTCTACCAAAACTCTGCTACGGCTGAGGAACTGTCGGTGCCTGATTCACACTCGGCTCTCCCGCAGCTGGGGCTGATATCTGAGTAATTGGAGCCCGAGCTGCATCCGTACAAAACTTAGCACGATGACCCATACGACCACAAGCAAGACACTGAATCGGAGGCCTATCACACTCACTCATCATGTGACCCGGATGACTGCAGTTGAAGCACGTAGGACCACGAACGGAACCAGCAGGAGCAGACCTAGAACCGTTTCCTCGACCAACTGATGGCGACTGACTCCCGAAGACTCGCGAACGGCCGAGCCTTGGATACCCTCTGACTTGCCTCCCAAACCGGCCGGAGGTCTGCAGCTTCTTTCCTTCAGTGCCGTCTCGCAGAAAACGACATCTCGTAAGCCATCGCTTTATTCTGATATTCTTTCAAAGTTGTGCACCCCAGACCAGACATGTAGTGGCGCACCCTCGGTTTCATCCGCATATCAAAGTGGCGGATCTTATCAAGCTCATCGCGGACTTGGTTTCTCATATAATGCAACTGTTGATTGTAGTCTTTGATAGCTTGAGATATAGGAACATCTTGGGGTTTAGCCTCAAAGAAGGCTCGGATCCTCCCTTCTTTCACTGGCCAAGGACAGAATTCGTCTTCCATCAGATCCCGAAACTCTGCCCACGTAGCTGCTCGGTCACGCGGTTTCACCGCTTGCCACCACGTTGCTGCCTCCTTGGCGAGGAAGTACTGAGCAATGGGTACTTTCCTCTCCTCGGAACAATTAGCATCCTCAAACACTTTCTCCATCTCGAATAGCCAATTCTCCCAACCAGAAGGGTCGGAAGCACCATCAAACTGCGGAGGACGCATACGAATCACGTCCTGAAGTAGCTTATCATTACCGGATCCAGTAGGCGGAACCGGGTTGGCATTAGCTTGGCCGAATAGAACGGCCTGAGTCAGTAGCGTCATCTGGTTCGCTACCTGCTGCAAAATGTTGGCCACCCCAACATTCTCATGTGCATTACCGGAGCTAGCAGACTGGTCCTGCTGACCTCCGGAACTAGGGGGAACACTGTTCGACAAGGAAGGCATCGCCGAATCAGTTCCCGAGTGATCGGACATGGCCGCCCCACCGGCTGCGCCACGTCCCCTACCTCGTTCGCGACCGCGTCCGCGTCCTCTACCAGCAAGAATTCTGAAGAAGCAACGGGTAAGTACAATTCAAACGCAAAACGCAACAAGATACTAAGACAGGAATAGAACATAACGATGAAATGAGTCAAGTTAGGAAAACTTACGAGCACCGGCATACTGAGATGATGGCATAGCAGTGATACTGTCCCAAAAACGACACTTAACTAGACCCAAATAACCAATATCCTAGGTATCCATAAACCTAAGCTCCGATACCATGTTCTGTAACACCCCCAAGACGTTCAGGGCATATTACAGCGCCATGGACTCCACACTATGGAATCCACCAGGCTAACGTACCAACAAGACATTTGACAACGACAAACAATCGTCAATAATACGACAATTCAATTAAGATTACAATCCGACAATAAAATCCAACATCAATCCATTTCCCAAAACAGTAACACAACATTAACAATTTTGAAACAAGAAGTACTCGAGTACTTAAACCAATTTTATAATACAAAAGTCCCAAAATAAGACATCAAAAGTAATGGACTGAACTGAACGCCAGCAAATGACCACTGATCAGTATCACGCTTGTCCATCATCTTCATACGGCTCAAGTGCTCGTTTGTCCCCACGATCGACACCTAAAATACAAAAAGTATTTCCCCCATTTAAGGGGTTAGCGACAACTGCTAGTGCAAGTACAATCCATTTGAACTACATTCTAATCAGATGAATATATGCGCCAAAAAGTCATTTTAGAAAACATTTTTATATTCCGGAATATTTATGATGTACAATCACAAAATACATTATCTCCAACAAATCACAATTCAAAGTTAACCATTGGTACGAGACTCACGGCCACCGCACCCCGCAGAGCCCCGTCAGACATCCCTGGGTGGCTAACCACAGTTCGCGATACGCACACTCACGGCAATACGTATCCCTAGAGGCCCCGTCGGACCGTCCCTAGGTGAACATACACATAACCATCCACAACAACCACGATACAGCCATAATTCAAATACTAGAACATGTAAACAAATGTAAAGTACTTGCCTTTGAGACATTCTCGAAGAAACGGAGTTGAAGCATGACTACGAACGGTCCGGGTGGAAAATGACGGTTCCTAAACGAAGGACCAATACAGTTCAGTCCCCACGGGCAACAATACTCTAATGGAATACACCCATAACCCCGATTACATGATACGACAATGAACGATCAATTGATACGGGCGAGGGTTTACACAAAATCTCCCCGCATCGATAACTCACGGATTAAAATCAAGGAAGTTGGATTAAGAATCACTCAATAATCACAACCGGTAAAGAATATCATAATATAGATGAACAATTCGGAACTAAACCCTAGAATCCCGAAAATCCCCCAAATTCGTCAAAATTAGGGTTCCTGAGGAATTACCTTTAATTCGGCTGATGAAAGATGATTATGCTGATTATGATATGATGGCTCGATTCTACCGTGATGGAATTTGAAGAGAACTCCGAATAGAACCGGTGGAAATCGTCTCTGAGGTCGCACGTTGAAGAAACAAAGAGAAAAGAAATAAACTGCTGTTCTGAAACTGTCCGCTGACTCATATATTCAGTGGAGTTAGCGCACGCTAACCGCCATATGTAGCGCGCGCTAACGGGGCCGTGACAGGTCCAGTGTCTACTGCCACCCTTCGTTAGCGTACGCTAACAATAGGGCGTTAGCATACGCTAACTGCACATCGGTAGCGCACGCAAGGGAACAGGGGTAGCGTGCGCTACCTACACAGCAGTTCAGCACTGCTGATGTCACATCAGCAGTAAGCTGTTGCCGAGGGTATAAAACACGAAACGCACGACGAGACCAGAATCCAGGAACATAGATGCGAAGCATACAAGACGACGGAGCTAAGAGCTGAAAGAAAATACAATTCCGACCACCGGAGGGTCCGTAATGCGACAACGAAACTAAGATTCCCTAAACTATTAGGAAATTACAAAAATGGCCCAAGTGTCCGAAAATCACGAAACGACGTCGGATTTACAAACTGAAAGTCTCCACATGACCAACTCAACCATACAAACTTGTACAAACCAAGAAACAACGAAAACGAATGAGTTTTACAAGAATCGAACGTTCATACGGCAAAACATGCCATAAAACGAAATTACGTGAAAACATCATCAAAACTCATCCAAATGGAAAAACTCCAAGAACAAAATAGATTCAAAATGTCGAAACGGTTACAAGCGAGTCGATAAAAATAGACATACACCAAATATAGAAACTGCTAAAAATGGAAAAATTACGGATATTACATCCGTATGGGGCGAAATCCAAACCTTGCAAAAGCTTACACTTTGATTTGAATTATTAAGACATATTTCCTTAATAATTATCTGTGTATCTCCGTCCTATGAGATGTCTCTTTAAGATGTTACCTACTATTGATAATTGGTAAGGAAAACCTACGTTTTCTTATCCAATGCTGTATTTTTTCATGAAACAGCATTGCGAATGTAATAATAAAGTTGAATAATGATAACATTTCTTGATACTCAACAACCGAATGCAATCATCTTAATTAACACTCACTTCAATAATCACTACCCGTAAACTTCGAACTATCCACACATATGGGTACGAGCCGAGAAACAGATTTAGTATTTAGAGATTGTGAAGTGATCATTAAGGGTCGCTGTTTTCCTGACGACCTAATTCTTCTCCCTATACTTGAGTATGACCTCATACTTGGGATGAATTGGATATCTAAACACTTTGCACAACTCGACTGCCATTCTAAAATAGTTCGATTCTGCAGACCCGATCACCCAGTAGTTGAACTACACGGGGATGCTAGAATTAACTCGGCCCCAATAATATCAGCCACGAAGGCGAGAAAGGTCATCTCTAAGGGAGCAATGGGATATTTGGCTTTTGTTATTAACAAACCCAAGAGAAAAATGGAGATTGAAGCTACACTGGTAGTATCAGAGTACCGTGATGTTTTCCCCACGGAACTCACTTCTCTACCTCCAGATAGGGAAGTTGAATTTAGCATTGACATCTTACCGGGAAAGGCACCTGTGGTTAGAATGCCATATCGAATGGCCCCACTGGAACTGCAAGAACTGAAGGTTCAGTTGCAGAAATTGCTAGAGGTTGGATTTATCCGACGAAGTATATCTCCTTGGGGAGCACCAGTGCTATTCGTAAAAAAGAAAGATGGCACACTAAGATTGTGCATCGATTATCGAGAACTTAACAATATTACCATTAAGAACAAGTATCCACTTCCCAGGATCGACGACTTATTCGACCAACTACAAGGAGCAACAGTTTACTCAAAGTTTGATCTTCAACAGGGATATTACCAATTGAGGATCAAAGAGAATGACATACCGAAGACTGCCTTTCAAACTAGGTATGGTCATTATGAATTCGTGGTAATGCCTTTTGGATTGACCAACGCACCGGCTGCATTTATGGATTTAATGCACCGCGTATTCCAACCATATCTAGATCAATTCGTAGTGATATTTATCGACGACATACTCGTTTATTCCAAGTCGGATCAAGATCACGAAACTCACCTGAGATTGGTACTAGAGACACTAAGGAAGCACAAATTGTACGCTAAATTCAGCAAGTGTGAATTCTGGTTAAGAGAGGTAGCATTTTTAGGACACATAATATCTGGAGATGGAGTCGCAGTAGATCCATCAAAGGTGGAGACTATGCAGGTGGAAGAGGCGAGAAAGCGATCCTGAGAGATATGGAGCTTTCTTGGACTTGCGGGTTACTACCACAAATTCATTAAAGATTTTTCCAAAATCGCAGGACCACTCACAAGACTGACGCAAAAGCACGTCAAATTTGAGTGGAACAATAAGTGTGAGTTGAGCTTCTAGGAACTCAAGAGAAAACTCACTACCGCACCTGTGCTAACACTTCCCAAAGGGAGTGAAGGATTTGTGGTTTACAGCGATGCATCAAAGGAAGGATTAGGAGCTGTGCTGATGCAAAACGGCAAGGTTGTGGCTTATGCATCACGAAAGCTGAAAATCCACGAGATGAACTATCCGACCCATGACCTTGAACTAGCAGCAATAGTGTTTACTTTGAAGAAATGGAGACACTACCTGTATGGAGCTACATTCACCATCTTTACTAACCACAAGAGTCTCAAATATTTGTTCTCTCAGAAGGAGTTGAATCTAAGACAGAGATGGTGGATAGAACTTCTCGAGGATTATAACCTCACTATTTAGCATCATCCAGGCAAGGCCAATATCGTAGCAGACGCCTTAAGTAGCAAAGCGAGTATGGCTAGACTCATGATAAGCGAATGGGATGCCCTAAGAGAAATAATCCAATGGAACCCAAGGCAGGCAAAGACACACGTCTTATGCGCTAATTTGTCAATAAAGTCGGATTTACTTGAGGAAATACGAGAAGCACAAACACAAGACGAGAAGTTGTGTAAACTTAAGGAAAAGGTCGCACAAGGCGAGAAATCTGAGTTAAGCATGTTAGCTAATGGAACACTAAAATTCAAAAACCGAATATGTGTTCCCAACAATGACGAACTCAAGAGGAAAATTTTAGCAGAAGCTCACTGCTCTTGGTATACAATGCATCCAGGCGGTAATAAGATGTATAAGGATCTGAAGAAACACTACTGGTGGGTGAATATGAAGAACCACGTAGCAGAATTCGTAGCAAGGTGTTTAAATTGTCAAAGGGTGAAGGCTGAACACCAAAGACCATCAGGGTTACTACAGCCGCTCGAGATTCCCGAATGGAAATGGGAACTAATCACGATGGACTTCGTGACGGATCTACCAACAACCAGTGGAGGATACAACACAATCTAGGTAATCATGGATAGACTTACAAAGTCAGCTCACTTCTTACTCGTAAGGAAGAATGACAGTCTGCAGAAACTAGCAAGGACGTATATCCGAGAAATCGTTGGATTACATAGAGTACCTGTAGACATTGTGTCAGACCGTGACCCCAGACTTGTCTCTAGATTTTGGAGGAGTCTTCATCAAGAACTTGGGACGACATTGAGTTTCAACACTGCAGCACACCCTTAGACGGATGGACAATCCGAGAGAACGATACAAGTCCTTGAGGACATGTTACAGGCATGTGCACTGGATTTTCAAAAGAGTTGGAGTAACCACCTACCCTTAGCTGAGTTTGCCTATAACAACAGCTACCAGGCAACGATTGTGACGGATCCATATGAAGCATTATACGGAAGAAAGTGCCGATCGCCAATACATTGGGAGATTGACGACCGATGGACACTAAAGGGTAAGCAGAACCGAAACCCGATAGCGAGAGTTGATCTTGTAGAAGATGCCATGGATAAAGTTCGAATCATTCGGGATCGAATTCGCACTGCTCAGAGCCGACAGAAGAGTTATGCAGACCAGAGGAGGAGAGATTTATAATTCTACACAAGCGACAAAGTATTCCTTCGTTTATCACCACGAAATAGATTGATCAACCCAAAGAAGGGAGGGAAGCTTAGCCCTAGATATGTACGACCTTTCACAATCCTAGAATGAATTGGAAAATTAGCATATTGTCTCGAGCTACCAACCGATCTTGCTGGAATGCACGACGTATTTCATGTCTCAAGATTGAAGAAATATCATCCAGATCCTGAACATGTCATCACGCATGACATACCACCAATCAAGAAAGATTTAACTTATATCGAGAAGCCGATTAGGATCGTGGATCAACAAGTGCGCGAACTAAGAGACAAGAAGATACCATTAGTCAAGGTCGTCTGGACAAATCACAACAGATAGGAAGATGCTACATGGGAAGCTGAAGAAGAAATGAAGAAATCATATCCCGAGTTGTTCGAGAAGGAATTTGGGGACCAAATTCTTCTAAGGAGGGGAGGATGTAGAACCCCCTAAATTCGATAGCTCAGTATATGTACGGTTTATTATATCGTGATGTACTTTAATAACATTTATTATGATATAATATAATCTACATCTAGTTTTATTTTATTTTACTTAATTATTTCATAAATAATAAATTAATTGAAACTTAAAGTAGAATATTGATTCACCTAATTGGGCTATGTGTACCAACATTTACTAATATAAACTCACTAATGGACTCAAACCCAACTTAATAAATTTCCTAAGTCTTGGAATTATGATTGAAAGCCCAACCCAAACTACTTAATCCATTTACAATTAAATAAATACCCAACTAAATATATTAACATTCTACACATCTAAAATACAAAAAAAATATAATATACACACACACACACACATATTGGGGCTGCCAAATGGGGAGAAAAAGAGGGGGAATCAACATTTTTTAAAGCCCAATGTCTCCCCATGCAAGAGACATAGTTACTACCCCATTTTCCATGCCTTGACCATACTTAAAAATACACCCTTTTTAATACTTACACTCAACACACTTTCTCCCACACACACCAAAGCAAAATCTGAAAATTTAGAGACTAGAGAGAGAGAGGGCTGAACCAAAGAAGAAGAGATAAGGAAGAAGAGGGTCCAACCAGAAATAGGTAATTTTCTTTCCTACTTTTCTTTTTTTCTTCTATAAGTATAAAAAAACCTTCCTAATGTAATCTCAAAAACATGCAAAAAAAATATGCATCATGGATGCATGGATACTTGAATCGACCGAACCATGTAGTTCAAGGAGGGAGATCATTTTCTTCCACTTCCGAGACCTAGAACCATTTATTTCCGACAAAAATCGAGGTGGGTAAAATTATTTCTTTCTTTTCTCTTATTCAAAATTTATACAAGTTAAATATATAGTGCATGCAAGTATTAAAACCTTGGTTATCTATACTGGATTTACATTCATTACCATGCATGTAATGGTCTTGATATTTGTTGAATTTTTGTTTGTAATATTTTAATTATATGTGCAAATTAATTTATTGATGGAAATATTGGTTGAGTATGACAAATATGATCTTTGGGAATTAAAATCTCAAAAATATATGATTATATATTGGACTATGGTAAGAGGATAATTAGTCACCGGAAGATTTGATAATTCGAACCTAAGTTCGAAGGATAAATTAAAATAGTTTAAATAAGATAAATTTGAGGTAAAATTATTAAGATCCATAATTCTGGTCTTATGTCTTAAAATTTAGTCTTAAAATATCAAAAATAAGTTCTCTATAAAATTTCACCTAAATCGGAATTTACTAAAATAGAAAATTGGGGCAAAAATGTAAATTTCAATAATTCGGGGCCAAAACTGTAATTTACAGAAATCTACTGTTTCGAAAATAAAATTTCCAGAAAAGTTGAACTCTCTGTACTCATAATAATATAAAGAGCCTACCCCTAAAATTTGAGGTCAATCCGACAAGAAACGAAAAAGATATGACATGAATACTAAAATGTCGATTAAGACAAAACAAAGGGGTGAAATCATAAATTATAAAAGAATAAAAATTAAAACTGAACGTAATCTAAAATTACAAGTTGTAAGGTTCAAATCGCAACTGGATTTATAATTTTCGGAGTTTAAATGAATCCAAACGAATTAATCAAAATTATAAGATAAAACTAAATAAAAATAATAATAATAGTACTATAATTTCGAAAGGGCAGAATTGTAATTTATGGGAGGAAAAATCTCCATGCAACTTCTGATATCAGAACCTTATATTATAACGGACTTTTTGCAATAATGTTCGTAATTTTTGGACTTATAATCAATCCGTACCGAATTACCCAAATTTATAAAATTTAGTAAAAATAATTATAGTACTTAAAAGATGAAAGGGCAGAACTTTAATTTCCGAAAGGGAAAAATTTCATGCAACTTCTGACCTTCAATCCTCACATAATAATGGACTTTTCGCAATAAAGTTCGTAATTTTCGGACTTATAATCAATCCGTACCGAATTATCCAAATTTATAAAATTTAGTAAAAATAATGATATTAAAAGAGGAAAGGACAGAACTGTAATTTCTGAAAGGTAAAACTTTCGTGCAACTTTTGACCTTGAATCCTCATATCATAACGGACTTTTCGCAATAAAGTTCGTAATTTTCGGACGTATAATCAATTCATACCGAACTATTCAAATTTATGAATTTATTATAAGATTATGCTAAGACTCGCACAATAGCAATTTAATCATCAACCGATTGAACTAATTCCTCTAGCTTATCCAAGTCCATATACTATCAAATAATCATATTGATATCATACAATATGCATAACCACTGTTAATCACGACAATAATTGTTATTCAAATGAAATCGGGAGTAAGTGCTGTATGGAGCTAAGTGCTAAGACCTTCAGGCGGAAGCCACCGCTAGAGTCCGTACGAGTACCTCTAGAGTCTCTTTTTCTATTTATATGCATGAGGGGCGGTTAGTCTAATTCATGAATCTAGTAGCGTGGCTGCGGTTCTAGGCAAAGCTACCGTCGTATCCTATTCCCTTGAAGCCGAAGGACGGAGTGATCCTAAGGTGACTGGGTCGTAGAATTCGGGTATAGTCGCGATTATGATATGATCCGGGCATAGACCCAAGCTAAGGACATATTGAGCCCAGATAAGAGATAAGGCAGCACGTCACCAAGCGTGAGAGCGATATAGCTCAAAGGCCAATGTTATAGTGATGGCCCGAGAAACGCCCAAGGCGACGGTTATCAAACCAAAGGTCGTGGCGATAGTCAAAGGTCAAACACTAATAACGGTCTAAGATATTATAAGGAGGCTAAGGGATTAGTCATGTAGACGACCTCCCAAAGCTAAATACTCATTGGGCGCTCGACGCCGTACATTATTCATACTTAACCGCAATCTACGGAGATTGACGGTACATTCATGTCATAATTCATAATATTCTTCTTGAAAACTTGCATCAATTTTTAAACAACACTATTTTACAAAAGTGGGAGAAACATAATGTTTATTAAATAATAAACTCATTAAATACCCAAACCCAACTCACTGAGAATCCATTATTCTCACCCCATTTTGAATTATTTTCTAAAACCCCACTAGATGAAGAGAACCAAGAAGAAGAAGGGACAGATGCTGACGACCACTGAAGACCGTCCTCAAAGTATTACCAAGACGTAGGAATTAGGATGCTGCTTTAATGCTTCTTTTTTTCCTGTGTCATAATGTATTTTGGTTTCTGATGTACTCTTTTGCACTTGATGTAATAATTCCGCTGTACTCTTGAGTATTTCTTTTCTATGAAATAACCAGTCTTAGTTCACCGGGCTGAGATCTGGCATATGTATGCTTTACTAGAATGTATTATCACAAACGTTATTTATTACTTTAACTGTCGCGTTCTTGTCCAACCCCAGTGTGGGGGAGTGACACTACGAGGGTAAGTTTTTCGTATCTTCTTATGCTTCATCTTATATTCATACATACATAGCTTGATCGATCCTCATAGAGATTCGGGTCGAATTAATTTTTGTTTTACCGCTTCCGCTGGGCCTTCGTTTTAGGCACCAAATCCCAACAGTTAATCCTCATGTGACCGTTGTATCTTTTGACTTTCTAGAATCAAGCCAACGAATTGATTTTTTTGAATTTGAATGTACATAGCGTATGTTAATCATATACCACGGTGTATGTTAACTTTAAATATTGCGCACGTTATAACGTGTACTTAGCGTGAATTATCTGTGCGGCCGTTGTGATGTTTGACCTTTCAGAATCCTCCAACAGGATGATATTCAAACTTCTTATCGTACGTTACTCTCTTCGTATTGCATACGTTAATCGCTGCACTTAGTGAGCATTATTATGCACTGTAGCGTGCGTTAACTGCTTCAATGCAGAATTTCGAACTCTCTGTGTTGATTACTAGCGTGTGTTAGCTTATTATGATAGCGTGCCTTATTGCTTTTTTGTTTGTTTTTTATGTCCGGCTCCTGCGTCTTCGACTTCTTATTGATTAATTGTTATTTCCTTTGCTCATCAACTTATCATCAAAATCTTTTTATAATTATGTGGAATAGAATATTCCAACAATCTCTACCATTTTGATGATGACAAAACAAGAATTCTTCGAAGGGCTTTATACATCTAAAGTACAAAAAATATATGAATCAAAGTTTTCGCTTTGTACGTTTTTTGTTGGTCTCCCCACCATACCTTCTCTTCTCTTCTCTTCTCCCCATCATTCTTCTCATTTTTCTCCCCATTTTTGTCATTAGCAAAAACTACACTTAATCATTTAATCGATGAAAAGTTATTTTGAAAAGAAATGGGTAAAACTCCCCCTTAATATACTAACTCCATTTGAGTTAAATACCAATTTATTTGAATAATTAATTTTGAATTATGGGGATCCAACCGACTCTTGGTCGTCTTTGATTTGGTAAATAAACGATATTTAGTATTATGGATTCCTTTGGAATCCATGTTATCTTTATCTTTATCGTTCGTTTTGGGCTTTTACAATTTAAAATATGGTGCCTCATTTTTAAATATTTACCACGTGTGATATTTTGAAATTAACAGATTTATTAGATTCTTTTTTATCACATTGTTTGAATCCAATACCTTGTTTATTTAATGAAATTTTTTGAATTGAAATTAATTTTTCAGATTTATCATTTCCACAATAATAAGGTCGTTAAATTTTTAAGTTCATTTTGAACTTTTAATAAATCATCTTTTAATTTATTCTCTTTCTAAGCAAAGAGAATGAATAATTTCAATAAATTTACCTTTTTCTCGAATTTTAGAAATTTTATCTTTTGATAATTTATTCTTCATTTTAAGGGATTTATTATCTTTTAACGAATTTGTGAAATCTGTATATAATAGTTCGAAAGCGTTAAAAAGTTCGTCTTGAGATGAATTACTTACCTGACTTTCGTCATCGTTGTTGTCATACGAACTCATTGCCATGAGTGCGAGATTATTTTGAATATTTTCTTCTTCATCGTCTTCGTCACTCCTGGTGGCTATATACACTTCTTTCTTGGAAGTCGAGCCACGACTATTTTTCGCAAAGTGGCCGGGTTTCCCATAATTTCGAAAATTATTGTCGAACCTTTTTTTAGTCATTTCAGACTTGCGATTTGATGTGTTTTCTTCTCCGGTTTAATAAGTTTTGAAATTTATTGATGATTCTTCATCATCATCAACAACTGGGATATCTTCTTCATTTCTTGACATCTTTTTAGCTTTTAAAGCTATGATTTCTCCTTGGCTTCGGTTTGGTATTTTGTAATTTAAGCATAATCTCGTAATTTATTAGTGACCCGACGAGGATGCTAAAATCTAACTTGTTGAGATCTTTCGACCCCATGATAGCCATGACCTCCTATCGCATTCACAAGGTAGTGATCGTAATATTTTCTTCACTTTTTCACTGCTTGATAATGGTTTCCCAAAACAAGCTAGTCCATTTGTGATGACCGAAAATCGATCGATCATGTTTGTTATTGACTCTTCATTTTTCATCTTCAATAACTCATAGTCGTGGAGAAGCTTATTTATCTTCGTTTACTTAACTTTAGATGTTCCTTCGTGAGTTACCTCGAGCATTTTTCATATTTTTTGGCACTTTCACATGAAGAAATACGATTATGCTCTTCCAAATTAAGAGCACAACATAACAATTGAGTTGCTTTGCAATTGTAATAGTCACTTTTCCAATCTTTATCGTAGAATTCTTCGAAACTTTTTAGTGAACCATCGGATTTAGTCGGAATGTTTGGACCAAGGGATATTACCTTCCAAAGTTCGATGTCATAAGCTCGGATAGAGATTAACATGTTTTTCTTCCGTGTCATAAAATTCGATCCATCGTAAAATGGTGGTCTGTTTAAGGCAAGGCCTTCGACTTGAGTAAAAGTAAGCGCCATCAGATCTTTTTCTCCTCGGATGTTAATCTAACTATTATAAGAGACCCGCTCTGGTACCAATTGTTAAGTATGGTACCGCACTAGAAGGGGGGTTGATTAGTTTAGTTAAGAGTAATGAACTCTTTTTGTGCTGAATATAATGACACAGAGATTTATAGAGGTTCGGACGCATACCTACGTCCTCTCTCCTTCACTATCTTTTTCTATAGGTTCAAGATAAACCTTTCCGCCTTGTATTCAGTCGGTCCGAAGTAAACCGTTACAATCTTATCTTTTTGTCGGTCCAAGATAAACCATTTTTCCTTTTCTATCGGACAAGAAAAACCTTTCTCGCTTTCTTTCGGTACTAGAAAAACCTCACTTGGATTTATATTATGATTCTAACAATGCCAGATCCACGATCCTATTAACACCGAGTCAAATCTACAATCTTTTATTTTCTCTCGTGTATAGTTGAGTGAGTTAAACACTCGAACTCTTATTAATTTAGCTCGATTACAACAACAATAATGGATATGACAATCTTAGATATATATGAATTTGGTTGAAGTTGTTGTATTGTTTAATACCGAATGCATTGGTATTTATAGTTTTGAGAGCCTAACTAGCCATTACCGCATGTCCTCTTTAGTGTGTGCTATTTCATCCTTTAGCGTAAGTTAAGTTGTGTTGCGTACGTTAACATTGCATGGTTACGTACGTTAACTGTTGATCAAATTAGTCCAGTAGCTTCTGCTTCTTTCATAGCATATGTTATCTACTCTCCTTAGCGTACGTTAATCTTTATGTGACCATTGTATCTTTTGACTTTTCTAGAATCAATCCAATGGATTGATTTGTTTGAATTTGAATGTACATAGCATACGTTAATCATATACCTTAGCGTACGTTAAATTTGAATATTGCGTACGCTATCATTTGTACTTGGCGTGCATTATCTGTGTGACCATTGTGATGTTTGACCTTCCAGAATCCTCCAACAGGCTTATATTCCAACTTAACCTATGTTACTCTCTTTATAGCGTACGTTAATCTCTTCACGTAGCGTGCATTATTGTGCACCATAGCGTGTGTTAACTGCTTCAATGCAGAATGCAGAACTCTCTGTCTTGATTACTTGCATGCGTTAACTTCTTATGATAACGTGTGTTATTGCCTATTTCTTTGCTTTTCCGGCTCTTGCATCTTTGACTTTTTGTTGATTAATTGTTGTTTTTTTTATTCATCAACTTATCATCAAAATCCTCTTATAATTATATGGAATAGAATATTCTAACAGATTATTACGATACCTTCTCGCCTTTAGCCATGATGAAGTCTATTTGTATGATGCTTGATATAACGGGCCATTTGGATTATGAAATTTGCCAAATGGATGTGAAAGCAACTTTTCTAGGTGGAGTCGTCGAGGAGGAGATCTACATGGAACAATCTAAGGGATCCGAAAAAGATATTCATAAAGTATGTAAGCTTCAGCGTGCCATGTATGGACTGAAGCAAGCTTCGCGAAGTTGGAATCTTCATTTTAGCGATACAATCAAAGAGTTTGATTTTGTTCAAAAATGATGAGTCTTGTATTTACAAGAAGGTTAGTGGGGGCAAAATTGCATTCTTAATACAAAATGTAGATGATATTCTACTTATACGAAACGGCATAGAATGCTGAGTTTTGTGAAAACTTGGCTTTCAAGTGAGTTCTCAATTAAAGACTTGGTATAATCTACCTATATTTTGGGTATTCGTCTCCATCCGAATAGAATAATAAGAATATTAGGTTTCTCCCGAGCCCTCTGTAAAGAAAAGATCCTAAAGCGATTTAGGATGGAATATTCTAAAAGAGGGTTCCTATCTACCCGACATGGCATAAAACTTTCCCTAGATATGTGTCCTCAAAGTGAGGAAGATAGAAAGAAAATGAGTAAGGTACCATATGCTTTGGAAGTGGGTAGCCTTATGTACGACTAGAAATGTACAGACTCAGTTTTTCGGGAGACATGGATGTGAAGATGTCCACTTCAGGGTATATCTTTACTCTGAATGCAGGAGCAGTATTTTGGAGAAGTGCCAAGTAGAGCGCGGATGCTATCTCTGTCAATCCGAATATCAGGCAGCCACGAAGGCTGCCAAAGAAACTTTTTGGATTAAGAAGTTTACTGAGGAACTTCTAGTGGTCCCTGACGCAGAGAGGCCCGTGGCGCAGTTTTGCGGCAACAACGGAGCTGTTAGACAGGCTAAGGAGCTTAGGGCTCACCGCAACAACAAACTTATTGAGAGGAAATATCTTTTGGTAACATAGATGGTTACGAAGGGAAATATTACACTGCAGAGAGTAGACACAGCAAATAACATTGCTGATCCACTGACCAAACCACTATCTTATATGGTCTTAGAGCGACACCTAGAAAAAATGGGTATTAGATACCATAGTATGTGACATTGAGTGCAAGTGGGAGATTGTTATGAATATGCCCTTGCATGCCACTCAGAGGATGAGAGAGTAAGAGCATTGTATTGTAATTATGAACATCAATTGAATAAGACATTTATTATTGTTGTAGTAATTATATATCATTAGCATCATTATTTTATATATAGAATATTTGCCCGTGCATTTGAGAGCAAATATGACACTCCTTATAAGATATGGAGAGAGCACTGGAAGTATTTTAGACTCGAATGCTTAACTAGTTCGCAAGTCGATAAAACTTGATTAGGCAGTAATTTTAGACAAGACTTGTATAACATGTACTTTGACAAGTATAGTGCCTGTCTTCACTAGGAGTTAGTACTAGCACACATTATAGGTATGCTAATGGGATTAGTATACTCGAGCATGACTTACCACGATTCAGTCACATGGATTTTGCTCCGAGATAGTCAATTACTGAACCAAAAGGTTGTGTAGGTATCTGTGAATCTTTGACTTGAGGATTCAGTAGGATATATGCTTGTGGCATTAAGTTAGTAACTAGAGTAGTTTGGTCCAATCACCGGCTGGTGAGATCAACCTTGAATAGCGACTTGATGGGCAAGTAGCATCTACTAAGTACCAAGATATGATTCTTTCTCTAATAAGTGAAAAGGTAGATGTATTATGCGGTTAGTGTCAAATGAGAACATAAGTCTTTTGCTAAAGCATTTAGAGCTACTTATATTTGATACACGACATCTAGGTGATCTCAATTTGCACTAACAAAAGCATAGAGTCAAGTTACAATAGAGTTTGACATTGTCGTGACCCGAATACTGGATTGGGATATATGATTGAAGTTTTTATACGTATACAGTATTCACAACGTAAAGGTTTTTGGAGAGCTCTTTTATTTTCGCTCCTAAGCAAGTGCTTCGTTGGCATAATAGAGTTCATGATATCACTGGCTTCCGCCAGGATGATCTCTCCATCACTTATCTTGGTGCGCCCCTTTACGAAGGATTTATGAGAAGAGAGCTGATTGCTGGGGTGAAGCAAAGGATGCTGGATATGATATCTGGTTCCCACCTTGCTTTTGGGGATCGCCTGGCTCTTATTAAGAGCACTCAATGTACAATTCCTCTTCACCTTCTTCAGGTGATGGACCCACCCCAAAACATTATCCAGGAGCTCGAGCAGATTATTGCCAGATACTTCTGGGGTACTATCGGTCCTAAGGGTAAGATGCATTGGGTCCATTGGCAGCATATTTTTCGCCTGGTCTCTGAGGGAGGCCTCGGGATTCGGATCCATTCGGATATGGTGAGAGCTTTTAGTTATAACCTCCGGTGGTGCCTTCACGCAGTCACATCTTTGTGGTTGCAGTTTATACTCCAGAAATACTGCTTTACTGGACGCTTTACGCCTATACGTACTGCGTTTAGAGATCATGCCTGCGACCCTTGACGCTGTCTCCTCCGTGCGGGTATTCAGGCTCAGGAGTTCATTTTCTGGACTCTTAGTGGCAGCGGAGAGATTAGATTTTGGGACGATACTTGGATTGGGGATAGGCCTACTTCTTCTTTTGCTCAGGTTATTGGTAGACCCCATCTTAGAGTTAGAGAGCTTCGGGATCATGGGAGTTGGGACAAGGGTAAGTTAGAGTCTATTCTTGGAGAGGAGCTAGGATTTACCCCTCACTTCATTCAGGAGATTTTCGCGACTCCCATTACTGAGTAGGACACGACTAGCATGTGTTGGACACTTAGCTCTTCAGGTGCTTTCTCTTTGATGTCAGCTTGGTCTCACGTCTGAGTGAGGGATCAAGCTAATTTCATTTTTGGGTCCATTTGGACTACCTTACTTACACTCACTATATCGGTGTACATTTGGCATTTATTATTATAAGGGATTCCCACTAATGATATACTGCACACGAGGGGTGTTTCCCTGGCTTCTAGATGCACATGTTGTACCTCTACCCATACCTACCATACCGAGATCATAACCCACATTTTTCTGGAGAGTGACATGGCTTGTGATGTGTGGGAGTATTTTGGCGCGTGGACACTATTAGGAGTATGCCCTCGAATGCCACTCAGAGGTTGTTGAGTGAGGGCATTGTACTTGTAATTATGTAAATCATTAATATAAGGCAATGGATGTTTCTTTATTTACTGGTAGTTACTGGCATTCCTAACTCGTAAATATACATATAGAAACTAGTCCATGTATTTGAGAGCAAAACGTTCCACTCCTTATTGGATAAGGGAGTCGGCACTGGAAAGGTTTATAGCTCAAATACTTGATCATTCGAAAGTCAATGAAACTTGATTGGGCGTTAAGTTTATGTGAAGACTTGTATGACGTGTTCTTTGACATGGAGAGTGCCTGTCGAACGCTAATGGTTAGTGGGAGTACACGTTATAGGTATGCTAATTGGATTAGTATACTCAAACCGACTCACCCTCGATTCGTCTCACGGATTTCACTCCAGGACAGTCAATGACGGAATCGAAAGGTTGTGATAGGTATTCGTGAACCTTCGACTTGAGGATTTAGTAGGGATGTGCTTGTGACGTCAAGATTTTCATTAGAGTAGTTCGAGCCTATAAACCGGGAGGCGGGGGTCAACCTCGACGTGCATCTTGATGGGCAAGTTGCAGGTCCTACTGAATACCATGATAGAATTCTTTCTCCCGTTAGTGAGCGGGTTATATGTCCTATGCGGTTATTGGCAGATGAGATCATAAGTCTTTGGCCAAAACATTGGAGCTAGTTGTATTGGATACACGAGAGCTCGATGATCTCAATTTGCATTAACGCATGCATAGTGTCAAGTATAGATAGGGTTTGACTGACCGTGACCCTATAACTTGATCGGGACATTTGAAATAAGGGTTTATACGTATACTGGTATTCACGATAGAATGGTTCTTGAATGATCCCATCATTCATTCTCAGTTGGGGTACAGTGTAGGCCGCCAGGCTGTCTAGGTGGTGCTACTACTCTTTAGTTCCTCCCATTGCTGACTGAGACGGACCTACCGAGTCACGCAATAGGATTGACGATGGAATTAATCGAGCTTATTATCTCATTATGAATATTAGATATTGGATATCTAAATTGGGAAATTGGATGTCTAAATCGATTTATTGGATAAATTGATTTACGGCCTAATGAATTAAATATACCACTGGGTGATTAATTTAATTCATGAATATATAATTATTTCTTAGAGAAATTAATTATGTTATTTTGTATTTGATATGTTTAATTAATTGGATTAATTAAATGATATAAATACATCGGAACGGAATCAGAGATTATCTGTTTGGACTCACGGGAGTCCGAAATGAACCGAACTTGTCCGATTTCTGCATGGGCCGCCCCCCCCCACATTTCCACCCACTTTCCTTTTGGAATCTTGTTCCATTCTTTAATACATGATCATTGTGTTGGTGGGGTTTGATTCTCATAAGATGAGTTGTTCATGTGGGGGAGTTAAATAGAAGGAATGTGAAGACACACTCACCTCACTCCATTCAATTGCATACGTGAGAATTTAGAGAGTTCAAGAGAGAGAAAATAGTTTCTCAAGTCTTCTTCTTCCTTTTCTTCATTTTGGTTCTTGGTTGTTCTTGGAACATCAAGACATTTTGAGAGATATAGATTATACACTTAGAGAGTTATAATCAAAGGCTTCATCATACTAGCTCTAGCCGTATCCTTGGAGGATAACATGGTGATCGTCATCCCGTTCGTTTCTCCAGCGCGTGGCACGTAGAGGCGTTGTATTTTTGACGTTGGATCATTAAAGTGCTTGGAGCGCTTTGGATCGTAGGAAATTCGTTTAAAGCTTGGGGAATAGCTCAAGAGAAGGAATCCATTTAATCAACGGACTAGAAGGGTGAGTTTCTAATATCTCTTGTGATTTCGTTTATATATTCGTATATACGTAGCTCGATCGATCCTCGTAGGGATTCGGATCGAATTAATTTTTGTTTTACCGCTTCCGCTGGGCCTTCGATTAAGGCACTGAATCCCAACAGTGGTATCGGAGCATAGGTCTTGCGATCGTATATACGATATTCGCATTTGGAATGCTTGATTAGATGGTGAATGATTTGGAATCATTTATAGTCATAATCGTGGTATATGTTCTTCGTTCATTCTAGTTGTATTTTTTTGTAAGTTTATGTCTAAATATAAATCTTTAATTTCTGGATAATGTGATTTATATTGAAGATATGAATGTTGGAAAATATAGATATTGGATATCCAGTCGAAAAACTAGCCCCGAATTGCCGTTGGATGGCCCGGGAGTGGACCGGAAGAAGGGGGCCGCGGCCCAGGGCTGTTGCAGCCCAAATTACGGTTACTGGACTGGGGGCCGCGGCCCAGGGCTGCTAGGCAGCCCTACTTACTGCCCGATGTGTTTTCGGGCGCGGTCCAGCCCCTTTCGGACCCGTTTCAGACTTGTTTTCTTCATGTATTCCTAAAAATTTATTTCCCACATTTTAAATTGGATTTAATATGATTAAAATGATTTATGGTATTTCATTTTACAAGGGAAATTTGATTAATTGTAATATTTATGGGTGACCGAATTATTTGAATGTTTTTTCATGTTACTGGTTGTGTGAATCGATTTGATCGGTTCGAATTGTTGATTGGATCAATGTATCTCTAGGCTTTCTGTTTATATAGTGTTTATTGGATGAATGCTTTTGAATGGGGATGTGGTTCGTGGACTTAGTTTTGAATCGTTCGGTTTTATTTGATTGGGTTGTAAAGGCCATTTTGAGTCTATTTATTTTACTAGAAATAATTGTATCTAGGATGCAATTTTCAATGTAAAATTTATATGTAATGACGAAGACCGGAGTAAGATTCATTTCGAGAATATGAACATTCAAGATGAAGACTTGTAATTAGATTACAGAGTTTTTTTTTTAGGAACGGTCCATGAACCACATGTTGGTAGCAACTAGGTTGTGAATGGTTGTTTCATATTGTATGAATGCCACAAACGCGCTTAAATGAATTAATGTGCAGAGTGTAATATTAATCGCGAAATTCTCCCACGACAAATTATTAAGTTTATTAGGTTTCAAGGTTTTCCTTCCCTCCATAGAGCTTTCGGGAAATTGAAATCCAAACCGGATGTGCTATGCTTCTGAGTTATCGGGGCAGTCGTTCGGGGAGGACGGATAAATTACCGGGAGCGCATTGGATGCCTTCGGTTGGAGCAAATTTTATCCCTAGAAACCTGATAGGTTGTCGGATAAGATTCAATTGTGAAACAAATTTGTGTCAATGGTATAAACTTAACTTGATATCCGGTATTTTTCTTTCCCTTGTATTTTTCATTTTTGGCATATTTCTCGGTCATAGTGACCCTCGTGTATCTTTCAGTATGTCCTTCCTGTCAACTGTTGAACTGTATTCTCGTTATTGTTCATTGTTTCAACTTTCCTCATATGAGTTTGATTTTGTTAGATCACCATTAATTTTTGGTGACTCCAAAAATTCTAAATCTTTGCAATATTATAGAACATCGAGTTAGCTTTCCAATGGTTCAAACGGTGAGTCAATCGGAGTCCGGACGAGAGAGTTATGGTCGTTTCAGTTTGGCGATCACGCCGACCGGACCCGACCGTGTCGTCCGACACGGCCCGTGCCGTACTCGTCCGGAAATGCCAAAGTTTACGCCGACCGAACTCGGCCGTGTCATCCGACACGGCCCGTGCCATGCGCTTCGGATAAGCTAGAAGCGGCGCCGACGCCGGCCGTGTCCCGGGACACGGTCGAGTCATCTTGAGTCGGACGGAGTCATCGTCGGGAGGCCCTCCGCGCGCGACCGTGTCAAGCGGGACACGGTCGAGTCCTGTCGGCGGTATGCGACACGGCCGTGCCCGATCGGCACGGGCCGTGTCCGGCAGACGATCAACCCCTATAAAAGGCCCTACGAGGCGTTTTCTTGCCATTTTCACCTTCTTCTTCTCCTCTTCCGCGGTGGCGTGTTCTAAGCTTGAAGCCATGTTGTTTAACAATATATCCATGGAGTTCTTGAGGTTATATCATCAATAATCCGTCCGATATCATCCCTTGATCCAGCGAATCAAGGTTAGATCTTTAGAACCCTACTTTTGGTAAAATTGGGGGTTTTCGTGTTTTTGTCCGATTCGTTCCGTTTTGTTGATTAATTCATGATGGATATGATTAATCTTGTGGGTATTCTTAGTTTCCCTACGGATTCATGGTATATTTCGTGATTTTTACAGAATCGAGAGGGTTTGGTTGTGGTCCGCCCTCGTTGTTGTTTATATACGAATATACATGAATCGTAGGCGGGTTTTCGAGTGTATTCCAATTCCGTATTCATTTAGAAATGGTTGTGATTGTATTCTTCGAATCGTTAGGTTCGGTTTCATTGGTTCCTAGCGTTCGTCAGTGACTTTCCTTTCCGTTCGTTGCGTCGTCAAATATTCAAGGCAAGTATTTTTGGAAACCTTTATGCTTAACGTAAAATAGTAATGTATATTGTGTGTGATTGCTCACCTCGGGAGGGTCCGACGGGATCACGGAGGGAATCGATGGTATAGCCACGGATTCACGAGTTTGTTTCGCTAGCTTGGCTCGGGTGGGTCCTTTGGGATCACGGAGCGGGATCAATGGTATAGCCACTGTTCCCAAGGCGATGCGTGTGCGTGATTTGTTTTATAATATGGCGGCTCGGGAGGTTCCTTAGGGATCACGGAGGCGGGATCAATGGTATAGCCACTGTTCCCACGGCAAATTGTTTGTTGTTTATTTAGGAAAAGACATGTCTTGTTTTGGTTTTCGAAATGATATTGGTGCATGTACTATGAAATGTGTAAGCGATTGGTTTGCCTTGATTACTTGTACTAGCGTAATTGCTAACCCCTCTAGGGACCCGTTTTGGGGAAATTCTTCTTATGGATTTCAGGTTATGATCATCCGGACGAGCGAGCACTAGGACAGTACGAGGATGCTGGCCAGGGTCGTTGACATGTGCACTCGGGTTTACTTATTTCTTTTGTCCATTTCGATTTGGTTGTTTTCTATATTTATAAACTGATAGACTGTACTCGCGAGTACTTAGGCTTTTCAATTCAAACCCTGTGTTGTATCATTTTAAATTGCTACGTTGTCGATGGTTGCTCATTTTGTCGGTTGCTTCGGGTGTATTTTTCACATGATGTATTATTTGATTGTGTATCCCCGCTAACCGAGATGGTTAGTCGAGGGGTAACCGCTTGTTGTAGCCTGGTGGGTCCCATGTAGGGGTCCACGGCGCTGTAACATACTCCGAATATCTTGGGGTGTTACATTCACGAACCATAGAAACC
Source organism: Orobanche coerulescens (assembly GCA_033398695.1). Taxonomy (NCBI): domain Eukaryota; kingdom Viridiplantae; phylum Streptophyta; class Magnoliopsida; order Lamiales; family Orobanchaceae; genus Orobanche; species Orobanche coerulescens. The sequence goes on along the minus strand of CM065817.1, from coordinate 109,183,503 downwards.
GTATAAGTTGAGGGCAGTGAACAAGGGGAAAAAGAAGATCGTATCCTCCATTAGATGGGTTGGTGTTGGACACCACTTTATGAAAATTAATAGACTAAAGAACATGATCACCACTATGAAGGATACTTCCGGATTTCACATGGGAGTGTGTTATTCCGATAAAAATAGTGGGAGCTGGGTAACAAGAATAGAAATGATCTTAATTCTATACTCAGATCATAATATGTAACACCCTAGATCCGACCGGGAATATTACAGCGTCGTGGGCCCCGAGATGGAACCCACAAGGCTGAAGGAAATTTTTGCAAACATTTACAAACGCCCAAGAGGCTAACGATGGTACTGTCATTTAAAAACATTCGAAGACTTAATAAAATCCGTTTATCAAAACTGTCGTAAAATCTCATTTGAAACCACAGGGCCCGAAATGCCACAGCACAAAAGTTTAAAAACATACGTTAAGCTATCTCTTACACGTACCGACAGAGTAGATTAGAAAACGATTGCCAAAGTAACCTAAGTTACCAGGTACCAAAAGGCCATTTAAAATATTCACGTAGCGGAAAAAGACCAACAATTAAAATACTCTAGCAGCGGAATACAAGAACTGATCAGGAAACTCAATACACAGTTACATGCCCTAGCCAGTATCCTCCGGGAAGCTCATCTCTCCACGACCGCTACAAGATTGATAATCCAAGAACCTAAAAAGAAAGCCCACGACGGGGTCAGCCATAATATCCAATAATGATAACCATCACATCTCGTCAATAATTACATACCAATGAAAATACTAAGTAAGAATACTACCAATGTAATCTTACCACCATAACTTTACCAACTCGTGATAATAAATACAAAAGTTCACATCTCGTATTCTTTCAACAACACAATAAGCTCATACCGAAATATCTGTATTGTATCTCAACAATACCCAAGGTTCTCAAAACATTATCATAACTCACTGCTACGAAATCTACTAATTCTGTCCAACCCAATCCATCGGGTAACATCATCACATCTCAACACAATAATCGATTGTTCATCAAAGACGAATACCAAAGGAAATACGGAACGTACCTCAAGATATGAAATGTCACGACGAAATCACGTTAGTCTAATCCAAGATCAGATCAACACAACATACGGACATGGTCCTAACACAAGACCTACAAATGCATATTCATATGACAACATCAATATGCTCACATCAATAACGACAATGCATACTTATGGCAACCCATAATATACATATGCACAATAACAACATTACATATGGTAATCCAACGATCTAGCGCACACAGCTATAGATCCCCATGATGATCCCGTCGGACCAACGCATGGTGGCATTACCTGTCCAGTGATCTAGTGCACACAGCTATAGATATCCCATGTTGATCCCGTCGGGACAACGTATGGTGGACATATGACAACAATGCACAACTGCACAAAACAACAGTACATAATGGATGACAACAACTGTGCACAAATGCATGAAAACAACGATACACGAATGTATCACAACATGATCGACACAAAATGACAAAAATGATTAGAGTACTTGTCCCGAGTCCTTCTTGAGCAATCTCGATGTCCAAACCATCACGAACAATTATCCGCAATACTCGGCGGTACAAAATACCACGGATGGTAAATAATTCACATCTTTGTCTATACCACAATGTATCCTCGATACCAAGTATACCAACAATAAATGTAAATCATATACCTTATGATTTAATTCCCAAACCTCGAATACAACCTATAATCCCAAATCTCCTGTGATTACAATTATAAACATTGCTATACGAATTATAAACGAATAAAACTTAAACATTCATTAAATATTATAAACTGAGCAAGTAATAACTTGCCTCGATACCGATGAAGCCGTTACCAATTCCATTGCCGTCATCTACAAGTCCCTTGGCCCCAATCAATGCAATTCACGAACATTCTCGAACATGACCGCAACGCATAGGTCTAATCACCGATCAATAATCTCAACCTATTACAACAATCGATAAACAACAAGTTCGACAACAATCACCAATCGATAAAACCAATTTACAAACCCAATGGCTCAACAATATCTCGATTAACCACTAGGATGATCAATCCAACTCAAACCAGCACAAATTCACAACCACAATATGAAAATACTGCACTGTCTGCCTACTTAGCGCACGTTAATCACTTGACATAGCGTGTGCTAAGTTGCTCCCATTAGCGCGTGCTAGCCAGTAAGCTTAGCGTGCGCTAATGCTGTACAGATGCATGTTTTTCAGATTCCGATCAACATATGGCGATTATGAAGAACACTAAGTGATTCTAAACCATGTTCATAGCTATCAGAACAATGAAATCTGATATCCTTTAACATGTAGGTAATCATCCAACTCTTAATCCAATTCATATATTCACATATCATCTTCTTCCTCAAATATCAACATCATGAACACCAAAAATCCTAACAACACTTCCCTAACCTCACATTACAGAGATTAATCAACAGCAATGACATCAACATCCGCAAAGGAGAAGTAGGATTAACCAACTTATCTCAAGAAAATGAACTACACAATTCAAATCACACGAATCATATTAATATCATCATACTCCGGTAATCCATCTCATAATCAAGCTTGTCAACTTGTTTATATGATAATCATTAACTCAAGAACATCAATCTTCAACCCAAAACGAAATCCAAAGGTGAAGAGTGATTACCTTGTATAGACGAACCATGAAGAAGAACAATCAAATTCATTCCAAGAATCATCAATAACTTCAAGAACAAGACTTTAATCCAAGTTCCTCAGCTTAATCTTGTTAAAGATCATCATCTCTCAGTGATTGGAAGCTCAAACTTCTGTCTAAAAACTCTCTCAAAATAAAGGAAGGAATGGCCGAATGAACATAATTCACATCTGCAATCATATATATACTTACTATCATTACCGTGCGCTACTTTTTCCTTAGTAGCGTGCGCTATCGCAGTCCAGAGGCTACTGCCTTGCTTCGCACATCACCTTACATACGTAATGCCCATGCAATAACGTACATAAATTACACTGTCTAGCGCACGCAATTTCTTGGACCTTAGCGTGCGCTAATCGTATTTGACTTGCTACAGTCAGCACCTACCCCCGTGTCCCCGCATGCCGAAAGCACTGATGAGGATAAGATTCTTTTTTGTCCAATCTGTTGTTAGCGTGCGCTAGTCCTTAGGTTTTAGCGTGCGTTATTACTACACTACAACATCCGGTGACTCGTCGGCACATGCGCCGAAAGTGGCCGGGTCCACACGTAGATTCCCTCTGAGCTGTTCTGCACTAGCGTACGCTAATCTATGCCTGTAGCATGTGCTATACCTGCACGATAGCGTGTGCTATACATGAGTATTAGCGTGCGCTAACAAGGCTATATTTAGCCATTTTCAGCTACTCTTGTCCAATGTCTCGACATGCAGAATACGAACATACGGCATACTGAATACATATACATCTTCCAACAACATTCTCAAACGATAAACCCGATACACAATGCCTTCTGATACAACTGTCAACCAAATGCAGTAATTTTATCAATACAGATGTCCCAGTCCTTCCATTATTTTATCCATACTGTACAGATTTCACGCTGTACAATATAACTCGGATAAAATTATATTAAACAACAGTAGTAGAAATTCCGGATATTACATACTACACCACTTAAAAATCGCAATCCGTCATAGAAAAACAAATAAACCGTTCAACCCAAAATTTCCCGAAACTATCTCGACAACGATCGGTCATAATCATTAACGAATAACCAAAAAGTACACTTACAAATGCGCAAATTCGACGATCTCCTGAGATACTTACAATCACAATTCCATGAGTCTCAACAAAATATATTATCTTCGGATGAAATAATCTATCTGTATCAAATCCTGTCTGCCTGATTACACAATCAAGTCCTAATCTGCTAAAAACCAATAATGCACGATACATCTGTGAAACAACTGCCCAACACAATAGCAACAAATCTCGAAATATCGACACAAAACCTGAACGCTCGAAATATCAACAAATCTCGAAATGTCGACACAAGTCCCTTTGGCTTTTTGTTCGCCTCAGGATTAGGAGCCTTTCTCTTTACCTTTATAGTTTCCACTTGCTTCTGGACCACTTGTTTCTTCTTATTCCCCCACTTGGGTTTAGAAGTTGAAACACTAGTTGCCGCAAGAAATTGATACACTTGTCTGAAGAGTCCTTCCGTAGCTTGAAGTTCTGTCAGCAATTCCGCGAAGGTATACTCCCTACGGTTCATATTGTAGTTTAGGCGGAACTGCTCGAAGCTCCTTGGTAAGTTGCCTAGGATGAAATCTGTAATACCCGAGATTTTAATTACGATTGTGTTGAATTTTTTCTTTGCGATTTCGCGAATGGTTGTCGTTTATGTCTTTGGGATCGTGTGTCATGTTTGGGCACGTGTTTGGTTATGATTCAGATCGTTGCATGTTTGTCGTCCCAGAGGGGGAGTATCGTTGTTGAGATGAATTTTGGTTCGATATAGATGTAGCGCACACTAGTAGGCGGTGTAGCGCGCGCTACCGTGTAGAGTTAGGGCACGCTATTGAGACAGTTAGCACACGTTAACTATTAGCTGAGACAGTACAGAAGCTACTGCTTTAGGCTAGGGAGTTAATTTGCGCACGCTATGTAGTGGTATAGCGCGCGCTAAGGTGCAGCAGTTAGCGCACGCTACGGGTATGGTACCGTATGCTAACTGGTAGTTAGAGGCAGTACAGAAGCTATTGGACTGGGTCTAGAGGTCTTGTTGGTGCACGCTAGGGTTCATGATCTTGGCCAATTTCCTCTTATCTCCGTGGGTGTGAGTCGAGGGCGACTAGGGTTCATGATCTTGGCCAATTTTGTTCCATCCAAAGGTGTTTTGGAGTATCCCAGGTGATTATAATATCATCTAATCCATTGTTCTTCGTTGTATCGAGGTATTTTCTTGATTCCCTAGAGTTGACCTTTTTGGGAGATTTGTTCATGATTTCATATTCAATCCGATTTTGATGAATGGATTGTTTTTAATGAAGTTGTTGAACATATCCTATGGATTGCATATCCATATTTCGGTTTCGTGTATTCCAAATCGTGATTGTTGTGTTCTAGAGGAGTCTTGAGTATGTTATGTTCGATTAAATGTCTCAATGAGTTTCTTTCGGTTGTTGGGGGCGATTTCAATTGTTATTGGTCTTGCTCCTTGTCGTGATCGTGTTTTCGTTGTTTCTTGCGAAAGTTGTAGGTTTTTAGTCACTTCGGCCGAGCCGTATTCGTCGCAGTATTCGCATGCCGATTTCGAGGCAAGTATCTTGTCCATACACTTCGTGTTTCGTAGATGTAATAGTTGGTAATTAAATATGTGTGCAATTGGAATATTTTTAATGAAACTTTAAAGAATCGGTATATTCTCGATAAAGGTTTTCTTCAAAATTAACTCGTGCATTTGTAAACGAATGGGGCATTTTGAGAATGTGTAATAGTGTTGTATATTGGATGCCTTGTTTTTGGATGGTCCCATTGTGTGTGACTATATCGCTAGTGGACCTAAAGTTGTGTCCTTTCGGCAAAGGGTGTGAATATGTATATGTGTGCTATTTGAGTACTCAGAATGAACTTTCAAATGATTGGTATAATCTCGTTAACGTCTTTCTTTCAAAATGCTTGAGTACTTTGTGAATATATAAACTTTACGAATATGTTGTATTGTGGCTGCGAATCGAAGTATATTTTCTTCTGTTATGTGACTATTAAAACTCTCTATCCTCGTTAAGGGTGGTATGCTGGAATACATATTTATTTGGTTGGTGTGTAATGTTGGGTTGTATTGCTTGCCGACTCCTTTGTGAAGAGGTGGTACTATTCGGTGTTGTTTGGGAATTATATCTTCTCGTGGTGTGTGATTTTATATATTCACTCTGGCATGGACTAACGAGTCCTCAGAGGGTTCCGTTGCCTCTGGTGCGGTTCCACGAATATTTTTGGGTTAACCACTCTGGGAGGGTCTGACGGGGCCTCAGAGGAATCCGTTGCCTCTCGTGCGGTTCCATGGTTAATCACGCATATAAATGTAATGTGACGTACAATGAGAATTAGTTACTCCGGAATACTAGTCTTAAATTCGATTGATTATATATATTCATTCTGGGACGGACTGTCAAGTCCTCAGAGGGTTCCGTTACCTTTAGTGCGGTTCCACGAATATTTTGGTTTGTGATTATATATATATATTCACTCTGGGATGGACTGACAAGTCCTTAGAGGGTTCTGCTGCCTTTGGTGCAGTTCCATGATTACTTTGGTTAATCACGCATGAAATTGAAATGAGATGTAATGAGATTTAGTTATTCGTGAATACTAAACTTGAATTATATGATTTCATTTATTCACCATCGATTGCATATGACCTAAGTTATTACCATTGTTTGGTTCAGATTACTATATTCTTGGAATATGATGTGTATGGCTCGTAATTGCACTTTGTACTTAAACTAGCAAAATTTAAGTTTGCTAACCCCCGAGTAATTGGGGGTGGATGCATGTTATCGCATTCAGGTACATGCAGGTTTTGGGGAGCAAACCACGGGATCGGTACGAAGGATGATGGAAGAAAATGATACTAATTACATGAGGGTCAGTATTGCGATTCGTTGGTCGAATTACATAATTCTTTCCACTGTAATGTTCTCCCGTCTTATGGGACCGTTGTTGTATTTTGACCCCTATGCGGGTATGAGTTTTGGAACAATAGATGTATACATAGTTCAAGTTGTAGGTAATTGATGAAAGACCAAATCGGTCTAACAGTTCGTTATTTAGCCATGTCAGCATGTCTTGTGATTATCTTGTTGCTGTATTTAGCCTGATAGATCCTCACGGAGAGGGTCTGCGGCGCTGTAATATTCCTGATTGGATTGGGTTGTTACAGAATATGGTATCAGAACTTAGGTTGTGGAAACCTGGGCTGTTGGGTCAAGTCGTATATTGTTGAGTCTTGTCTTGTCGGATTTTGTCTGACTGATTCGTGCTGCGACGCATTGTCTGAGTTATCGGTCGTGGTTAGTATCGTGTTGCAGCCATCATCTTCGTGTGACCTGTGGATGTAAGTCTACTCTTTTATGTGTATTATCTTTGTTTGATGACTCTGTTTACATGCGTGTCATGGAGATGGAATATGTATTTGATACTTGTGGTATATTACGTGTGTAATGAGCTGGATGTATTGATGGATTTGACACCAGGCGGTGTAGTATGATATGAAACCTTGAACCTTGATGTGTTTCAAGAAATGTATCGACGGTAGAGTTTGTTGAGAAACTCAGATACATGGTTTTGACATGTGTTTTAATTTGGGAGTAATGAGTTATATTTGATGAAATGGTGATTTTGAATGTCGTGTAGGCATGTGTTTGAGAATTACCTATTTTTGCTAATTGTTGTTATATGCTACAAATGTGTTTCCATTGGAAAATATGTCTGCTTTGTGCATATTTGAAAACACTTTCCTGTAATTTCATAGACTTGAATAAGTTTATGGAAAACCAATTTTCGAAAATGTTTTGACGGTGCGGTTAAGCGGCGGTTTCATGTGGATTTTGAAAATTGTTTGAAATTAGCGAGCCGGCCTTGTATTCTCAAATGAAACCCAACGATGGTATTTGAAAGAGGTGTTTCAAGGTATTTTGGACATTTTGTAAAAAGTTACCGTCGTTAATGTTTTGTCATGTTTGAGAGGATTTTTCATAAATGATTTAAACGCATTGGTTTTATTTTCAAATAATTCGAGTACACGATTTAAAAAAAAAAAAGAAAACTTTCACACCATAAAATTTTTATATTTCAAAATAAAAATGTGATCTTTACCTTCAAAAATAAATAATGAAAGATGAAAAATCTTACTCGGTTTAAACTTTAAACTCGGATTGGAAAATTATCTGTATTGAATCGGTTAATGAACGCTAATTGTGTACTTAGCGCACTTTAAGATGTGATGTGTGCGTAACATGGACTTATCACTTAGAGTAAGAGACTAGAGATTAAATTAAAGCGATGGCTTGTGAGGCCGAGTGATTTGATTTATTGTCATGTTGCCTTTCTTGTTAAGGAATTTTGGTTGAGTTTCCGATTGTGTTTTGCATTAGTTGGACCGGCTTTATAACTCGTATGATGTTATCCGGATGAGGTTGTTGGTTGTGTAAGTGATTAGTGCTAATATAAATGGTTTGTTCAATTAGTAATGATTCGCCGAAACCTTCGAGGATCGATGCTAAGAGGGCATGGCCACGCGATACCTTGTATGTTGTTATTGTTATGATGTTGCACGATGACATGTGGTTACCTTACATGTTGTTATTGGAGATGATGATAAGTGATGACATGGTCATCTTGATGTAGTCGATATCGAGAAAACTTGCTGTTTCGAGTTATTGTTTTGTAAAGGTTATCAAACTAAATGGTTGGGAACTGGGGTTCTAGTCTTGATAAAACAGCCCGAGATACCTAAAGTACTCTCAAAATTTTATTTTGAATAAACATACAAATTCAAAGATCTTCAAATGATAACAATTAAATGGATGCCTCGTGGAGTTCTAAAAAGGAATGTTAACAATGATTGGCTACCATGCGTGGTATATTATGGTCGTGATTATAACAATAATGGTCGTAAATTTTATGTGATACGTTTATGTGATCCGTTAGTTATGATCGTAAGTTATGGATTGCTACGTTCGTAAGTTTTCTGAAGTAGGGTGCGCCACTTCATAGTTTTATTATGTACCTTGGGGTCGTCATGATTTTATGACATGCTCTCTTTCTCATATTTTATGAAACGAACGAGTTTCGTGGTCATTCTGAATTTTTCCATGATTTTACTATCTTGGTCATTCTCGGTATAATTATTCGGAGTGGATATTTTTAGCGTATTGCTATTTGTGCCCTATGTTGATATGTTGTGCTGAGTTGGCACTTTGGTATACTATTTTATGATGTTGTTTTTCATCATGTTGAGTGGTTATCTGCTCAGTACGCCGAGGGGCACAGAGTTCAGTTTTGCGAGTTGTTTATTGAGCCCTTCGAGGCATGGACTCCAGCACCGATGTCAGGGTCGACTCTGTGAAGTCCTTGAAAGGGTAGTCTACCAGTTGCTTGATATCGACTCGCTTGTGTTCGTTGATACTTTCTGAACTTGTTTGTTCTTCTCTTTTGTCGTTCGAACAAGTTGTGACATTGTTTTTGGTTAATCCTTTTATTATTATGACCTTTCCAGGTTTGGTTCGACTCTCGTGAGCCCTATGCGAAATGAACTTCTTGTAATTCTTACAAGTTCATTTAATGTCTTGAGTTGAGGTGTGAACTTCGATTATTGTTGTCCGATTATTATTGTTCGATCTCCTATCGTGATTATTGAGCATTTGGTCCACTTCGTAATTTCCTTAAGCTTCGGGAAATTTTCTTCATAGTTGATCTTCCAAACCTTTGGGTTATCGGAATTTCATACTTGTTCAGCGTTAGACCCATGTTTTGGTTGTTGTGCTGTCGGATTAATCAACCGTAGTGATTTTGTTCGTTGCATTTTGTTAACACTCTGGCATAGCGAATCGGACTGTAGCAGTTCTGTACTACATGAGATTTGTTGTGTGCCGTCAGCAGCAGATAACGTATGTTGTCTATGGTTGCCTTGCGCTGATTGTTTCATGTTTTAAGTTTTGGGACGAAATTTATTTTTAGTGGGGTAGAGTGTAATACCCGAGATTTTCGTTCTGGTTGCGTTGAATTTTCTTTCCGCAGCTTAGCGGATTGTTGTCGTTCATGTCTTTGGGATCGTGTGTCATGTTTGGACACATGTTTGGTTACGATTCAGATCGTTGTTGAGATGAATTTTTGATTCGATATAAGTGTAGCGAACACTAGTAGGTGGTGTAGCGCGCGCTACCATGCGGAGTTAGCGCACACTATTGAGATAGTTAGCGCACGCTAACTGTTAGCCGAGACAATACAAAAGCTATTGCTTTAGGCTAGGGAGTTAATTTGCGCACGCTATGTAGTGTTATATCGCGCGCTAAGGTGCAACAGTTAGTGCACGCTACGGGTATGGTACCGCACGCTAACTTGTAGTTCGAGGCAGTACAGAAGCTATTGGACTGGGTCTGGAGGTCTCGTTAGCGCAAACTAACTATTGTAGTTAGCGCACGCTAACTGTACATTTTGGCAGAATGCTTGTTTTGATGTTTCGATAGCGCACGCTAATCAGGGAGATTAACACACGCTAAGCTGTCCACAATATATACTGGAGAGTAGTCGTTTTTCACCATTTCCATTTCATTTCCTCTTCTCTCCGCGGGTGTGAGTCGAGGGCCACTAGGGTTCGTGATCTTGGCCGATTTTGTTCCACCTAAAGGTGTTTGGAGTATCCCAGGTGATTATAATATCATCTAATCCATTGTTCTTCGTCGGATCGAGGTACTTTTCTTGATTCCCTAGAGTTGACCTTTTTGGGAGATTTGTTCGTTATTTTGTCTTCAATCCAATTTTGATGAATCAATTGTTTTTAAATGATGTTATTAAACATATCCTATAGATTGTATATCCATATTTCGGTTTCTTATATTCCGAATCATGATTGTTGTGTTCTATAGGAGTCTTGAGTATTTAATGTTCGATTAAATGTCTCAATTATTTTACTGCGATTGTTGGGGGCGATTTCCGTTGTTATTGGTCTTGCTCCTTGTCGTGATTGTGTTTTTGTTGTTTCTTGAGGAAGTTGTAGGTCTCGAGGCACTTCGGCCGAGCCGTATTCGTCGGAGTATTTGCGTGCCGATTTTGAGGCTAGTATCTTGTCCATACACTCCGTGTTTCCTAGATGTAATAGTTGGTAATTGACTATGTGTGCAATTGGAATATTTTTAATGAAGCTTTAAAGAACCGTTATATTCTCGATAAAGGTTTTCTTCAAAATTAACTCGTGCGTTTGTAAACGAATGGGTCATTCTGAGAATGTGTAATAGTGTTGTATATTGGAATGCCTTTTTTTCGGGTGGTCCCATTGTGTGTGACTATATTGCTAGTGGACTTAAAATTGTGTCCTTTCGGCAAAGGGTGTGAATATGTATATGTGTGATATTGAGTACTCGGAATGAACTTTCAAAGGATTGGTATAATCTTGTTAACGGTTTTCTTTCAAAATGCTTGAGTACTTTGTGAATAGATAAAGATTACGAATGTGTTGTATTGTGGTTGCGAATCGAAGTATATCTTCTTCTATTATGTACCTCATATCGCACCACGTTTTCAACTATATTGTCTTCATCAACAATTTCACGTACCACTAATTCCTCTTCTCTGATATTCTTCCTGGCCTCTTTATACTCATCATCATCAGATCCCAGTTCATCATCATCCAAGCTATCATCTGTTTCAACCATATCATCTTTATCAAAAATATCATAGTCACTGCCATCATCAGACCCCAATTCACTGTCTTCATCATGTTCAGGACTGCCACCAATATTTAATGGAATCTCATAAATGATTGAACATTTCTTAGTTCTAGCACTATCAACTGCACCTTTTTTCTTACCATCATCCACATACACACTAATACTTAAACATCTCTGAGATAAATGTTTAAGCATTAACATAATGTCCTTGTCTTTTTCTTTCACTTAACAGACTGCATACGTTCTTGTTACAACCTCGAGGTGTGAAACCAATGCCAAGTTGGAAAAAGGGTACAGAACAAGCAGGGTCATTGAAAGTACAGAAAGATGTGGGGACGATTCTGGTTGGAGGTATGTTGTTATATTATTTCTGATGTCACTTTTTTTTTAATTTAATTTAATGGGGTGGATGTAGTAGAACTGTTCAACACAGTTAAGCTGGGTATGCAATTGAGATAACGTTATACACTTGATTTTGGCAGTGAAAAAGATTAGAATAGTACCAAGGCGAAAACTCAAGAGTACATATTCACAACGAAGTGCCATCTATTTAAGTACTATCCCAACGTCTTTGATCATATTCAACAGGTTCCCTCTCTCTCTAGTGTCTTGTTTAAGTAAATTCTACTTTTTATTTTCAATATTTTGGAGGGTGAAATTTGAGGATTTTCTGGTGAGCTTATATTTGATTTTTAAACATAATACTACCCTCTCTGTTCTATAAACTGAGTCTATAACAGAGGAGGTATACCACAATGACTCCTTTGGCATATCAAAATCAAAGGAGATAAATGTTCAAGTAAGAACAGATGTGAATATTTTGGGGCCCAACACTTGTTCTAGCTGCTCAACTTGGTTATCAGGTTTCAGGATTTCAGTTTTCTTTTTACCCATTCATATTGCCTGTAAGTTTTGAGTAATATGTATTATTCGGTATACTAAGCAGTTTATGCTACCTTATGTAAATGCTCAGGGAGTATATGCTACCTTATGCAGAAAAGGTTTAACATTGATTTTGCAGTTTATCTTACCCTATACTTTATCATCTCTTCCTTGTGAAATTAGACTATCTCCTTCTTAACACAATGTGACATTCTCATTCTTCTTACCTATGAGTGTATATATATAGTCAAGAAGAGTATATTACAGAGCAACCAAAATCGAAGTCTTCAGCATCACCATCCGTTCAAGTTCTTTGTTCGATGCGTGGCGGACCTAGCGCTAAGATCAGGGCTCAACTTCAACAAGAGATGGATGAAAAACTTGACCAAAAAGTTCGAGAAATGATGAAAATGTTGGCCGAGAAGAATCCAGATTTGAACTTAAAGATTGATGACTCTCAGAAATCAGTCGAGGAGTCCCATGGCGGTGACAATGTCACTCCTTGAATGATCTCATCATTTTATATTATGCTAGCTAAGTGACTCAAGTAGTTTTGTTATATTTGTGGATTGCGATCGTAACTTGTTCTTAGCTATTATGGATTGAATATTAGCAGTTATGTATTTTGGATGTTGTTATGGTTGATATTGTTTTAATGGTATTGGCTGTTTTATGGTAATATTTATTTTCCAATATAACATTTTGCTTTTTAGCCTGAAAAATGTTGGTAAAAATCTGCAAAAATGTAGCCATAGACTATAATTTATAATTCTTTCTGTTGGCAAAATATAAAAATTGTGTTGGCAAAGATTAAAATTGTGTTGGCAAAAGTTAGAACTGTTCAGATATAAGTGTAGCCATAATGTTAAAGTTGTTGGTAAAGATGTCAAAATGTTTCACAATTTAATGTTACATTAGACCTCATGAGTGTTGGCATAGGTCTACGGCTACACAAATCTTTGTGTCACTAAATATATAAAAGTGTGGCCTTAAGTCTACAGCAACACAAAATATAGTGTAGCCAGAGACAAAAAAAATGTCTTTCCAATCGAGGACACATGCCCCCAACATGTCCTCTAATGTCTGAATGGTTCTCTCTGATTGTCCGTCGGACTGAGGATGAAAAGCGGTACTGAGATTAAGCTGGGTTCCCATAGCACGATGAACTGATTTCCAAAAATGCGACACAAACCGTCTGTCATGATCGGAAACGATACTTTTAGGAGTACCGTGCAGTCTGACTATCTCTTTGATAAACAACTGGGCAAGTCTCTCGGGACCCCACGTATCCTTAATCTCAAGGAAATGAGCCGATTTAGTTAAGCGGTCCACAATTGCCCAGATCATATTAATGCCACGACGACTCGTCGGCAAACTCGTGATGAAATCCATAGAAATGTCTTCCCACTTCCATTCTGGAATAGGGAGAGGTTTCAGCATACCTGCCGGCCGCTGATGTTCAATCTTGACTTGTTGACAGGTTAAGCATCTCGAAACAAATTCTGCGACTTCTCGCTTCATATTACTCCACCAGTAATTTTGTTTCAAGTCCTTGTACATCTTGCTAGACCCCGGATGAACAGAATAAGGGGTAGCATGAGCTTCTATCAAAATCGAGTTTTTCAACTCGTCATTCGCCGGTACGCACAATCAATTCTTAAACCTCAAAAGTCCATCCTCGTGGACCACAAATCCAGGGGCTTTCCCCTGAGTTACATCCTCACGGATGCGCAACAATGAAGGGTCTGAACTCTGATTCTCTTGGATTGCCTCCTCGAGTGACGATGAAATCTCTAACATACAAAGCTGTCCCTGAACTCGCTGAAGCCAGACCTCGATCTCGGGTCTAAGGAATTCCTGCTGAAGCTCCTTCTGAACTGTTAAACGAGCAAGCATCTGCTCATGAACGGACTTACGACTCAAGGCGTCGGCGACAACGTTCGCCTTGCCCGGGTGGTAAAGGATCTCGATATCATAATCTTTGATTAGTTCTAACCACTGCCTCTGTCGCATATTTAACTCCTGAGTAAATATATACTTTAAGCTCTTATGATCGGTGAATATCTGACAAGTAACGCCATAAAGATAATGACGCCAAATCTTCAATGCGAACACCACGGCTGCTAGCTCCAGGTCGTGGGTCAGATAATTAACCTCGTAAGGTCTCAATTGTCGCAAAGCATAAGCAATAACTTTCCCGTTCTGCATGAGTACACATCCGAGACCCTGCCCGGACGCATCACTATAAACCACAAATCCTTCCGTCCCTTGCGGCAAGGAAAGAATAGGTGCTGAAGTTAACCGGCTCTTGAGTTCCTCAAAACTCTGTTGACACGCGTCGGACCACGTGTATTTCTTATCTTTCCATAAAAGATTCGTCATGGGTTGAGCGATTTTAGAAAATCCTTCAACAAACCGCCGATAATAACCGGCTAATCCGAGAAAGCTCCGGATTTCCTTAACATTCTTCGGAGGTAGCCAATCTCGAATAGCCTCCGTCTTCTGAGGATCGACACGAACTCCGTCTGAAGAAATTACGTGTCCGAGAAACGTCACTTCGGACATCCAGAATTCACATTTGGAAAACTTCCCATAAAGTTGCTCTCGTCTCAACACGTCGAGAACCTGATGAAGGTGAAACTCGTGTTCCTCCCGGTCACGAGAATAAATCAAAATGTCATCAATGAAGACAACCACAAATTGGTCCAAAAAGTCGATGAAAACCCGATTCATTAACTCCATGAATACCGCAGGTGCATTAGTTAATCCAAACGGCATTACCACGAATTCATAATGACCATAGCGTGTTCGAAACGCCGTTCTCTCGATATCCGACTCTCGAATCGATGATATGATATCCAGATCTTAGGTCGATCTTGGAAAATACTGAAGCTCCCTGAAGTTGATCTAAAAGATCATCGATACGGGGTAGAGGATATTTATTCTTGATCGTCACCCAGTTCAATTCTCGGTAATCAATACACAAGCGGAACGAACCATCCTTCTTCTTGATAAATAAAACTGGTGCTCCCCACGGGGATGCACTCGGTCGGATATAACCTTTCTCGAACAACTCCTCAAGTTGGTTCTTCAATTCCTGCATTTCGGTCGGGGCCATCCGGTACGGTGCCTTCGATATCGTGGACGTACCGGGCTCCAACTCAATCGTGAATTCCACATCTCTCTGTGGAGGCAAACTAGGTAACTCGTCTGGAAAAACATCGGCATATTCCTTCACTACCGGAATATCCGTCAACATTACTGATGATTTCTCATTTTTGGTCATATAACACCAATAACCAACACACCCCTGACTGAGTAATCTCACTGCTTTCATCAAATTAATGACTTTACCAGAACATCCGGGATTACCTCCCTGAAAAACACATTCAACCCCATAAATGCGAAATGATATCGACCATACGCTACGGACACTAATGATGGCATCATGACGATCCATCCATAATACCGAATGACGTCGTCTCTCGGCAAATCTACTACGATTAGGTGCGCTAGCCATACACGGCCATGAAGTGAATCGGACAATTACGAATCTCACGATTTCGATAATTCTTCTACCATCGGGTAGACCAATGACATAAGGCTC
Source organism: Orobanche coerulescens (assembly GCA_033398695.1). NCBI lineage: Eukaryota > Viridiplantae > Streptophyta > Magnoliopsida > Lamiales > Orobanchaceae > Orobanche > Orobanche coerulescens. Next base: position 109,167,520 of record CM065817.1, on the reverse strand, counting down.
ACAACTAGTAGCACTACCCAGACGTAGTCTACGCAAACATGACTCGAAATTAATGAATGCGATGCACGGTATCAAAAAGGGTACACACGAGGTTGAGATAGAATATCGAGTGTACGATATCATCCGGCCTCTGGATCATCGGTCTTTTTCATCTCATAAATTCGGGGCTTGCCGGCCCGAACCGGACGCTCCGTCGATAGCTCTTAGCTCGCCTTTAGCTCTGTCGTCTTGAGCAGCCGGCCCGAGTGGCCGGATTACGCACCGCTGAATGTCACGGGGCTGAGATGACTCAGTGGGTTTAGAGTCCCTTCGGCAAAAGCGGGCCCTATGCCCGGCAATCCTGATTGTGGCACGTGATGATCGCCGGACATTTGGTGCTGAAATGACCCTGTTCCTCACAGTTGAAACAGGTGATGGCCGAACTGGCCGCTCGTGACTGAGATTCCGCGGGTTTAGACGCCATGGGAGGTCGCCCATAAAAAGTAGAGCCCGCACGTGGTTTCTTGAAAGTGGCCTGACTCCCGTTAGACTAATTACGGTTCTTGGACTTCTTGCTAGCAGATGAAGGTCGTTGCTTAGCAATCTCCTTAGCAGTAAGCTCATAGGTAAGAGCTTTCTCAATGAATTCGGCCAACGTGGTGCAATTATGATTAAGCAACTGAAGTCTCCTACGGGGTTTCAGCCTCTTACTGAAATACTTGATTTTATCCGCCTCTGAATGAATGATGGATGAGGCGAAAGGAAGAAGTTCCTGAAATTTCTCGGCAATGGCGAGAACATCCTCGTCTCCGAGGGTCGGGGTGAGTAATTCGGCAGTTTGGCCTCTGCGGCGGGGCCGGATAATACCTCTCCATCATGAGAGTTTTGAACTGATCCCAAGTACATGATCCTTCGGTGGGCTTCAACGACAACCACCAAGAATGTGCGCTCTTACCCAGGTAGTAAGCCGCAACAGAAACTTTGTGTCCTTCGGGACACTCTACCATAGCAAACAACTTCTCGAAATGCTCGAGCCAATGAATGATATCCGCCGGCTCAGACGAGCCCTCAAAAGTAGGTGGCCTCTGGCGAGAGATGTCGCCGATGATATTGCTCACATTCCTCTCTTGCCTCTGAGGTGGCGGCGGAGGAGCCTGCTGATTTTGATTGACGGAGTTATGCATCGTCTCCATCAGCTGTGCCATCTGAGTCATTTGGGCCATCATGCCCTGCATAAAAGTGAGTGGGTCAACCCGGACACCTTCTGACTGAGCCGTGTCCCGGGTACGACTCCCCGATAGTGAATGATCGCGTCCAGGCGAATGAGTGGCAGCGTCACTGCTCGATGAGTTAGCATTATTCCTGGCATTCGCACGTGTATTCACACGAGTCCTCGGGTTTCGGCCTGCACCACGACCTCTTCCCCCTCGTCCTCTGCTAGCACTTTCCATACTGAAGTGGAAAGTCACATGATGATTATATCTCTCGCATGAATATCACATTATGACTATGACATGAGATGATGAAAATGAGCATACGCTCTAACACAGTGGTTACATGAATGATTAACTGAAGTGACATGATTATCTGATGAAATTATTGAAATGATTATCTTGAACAAGCTAACAAGATTAATGATATGATCTCCCAGATCAACAACTAAGTAATGAAATGAATTGAGTGATTAATGAGTTAACATGACCGTCCTGGTCAAAATGAAAATGATGATTGAGGATTGCTAAATGATAAATTATGAATGAATGATTATTGCCAGAAACTATACCATGGCGTTAAAGATTTTACAGTTCTTGGTCTGGTTGGCTCGGCATTGCACAGGTCACACGTGACGCGAAAGTCCAATGATACTAGTCCGATGACGATGATTTCAAATGAGACATGACTCGGAAGGTAGTATTCAAAACCACGTCCGATACCAACTCTGTAACACCCCCAAACTAGGCGGGTATTACAGTGCCATGGACCCCCGACTGGGACCCAGCAGGCGAATGAAAATGAGTGAATTACGCAGGGTAAATGTAGTACCGAACCACATTACGCGATTAATTACTCCGATGAGGAGTTTCATACAACACACCCAGGATAATACAGAATACATGTATATTTTATATGAAGATAAAATACACAACATTGATTGGATGAATATTCAAACGGAATGTCTGCAGCGGAATAAATGAAAGAAACATAAATGACTGAATAAATGACTGAAAAGAACTGGGCCCCCCTACTAGTATCACTGGGACTCCTCGCCGTCACCGTGCTCTCCCCGTGCTTTAGCCTTACCATGACCTGAAAAACAATATCCCCCAACGGGGTCAGTTACACAGAACAACAATCTTCAAGGGTTGAAAATATACAATCATGATATATCTGAAGTTATGAATTATCCTGTCGAAACATACGCAATCAAACATGCTATATGAATCAACTATCAGTACGGCTCAAAGGAATGGCGCCACACTACGTCCGGGATGGAAATGTGTCCGTGCACAATCCACCAACGAGTATCGATCGAATACACACGTGGTCTTGTACCTAATCAGTCTCACGAAGCCATCAACTCGTGTGCACAGTCCAATGTGAGGCCACCAACCAACACACGACTATAATGTGCCCGACATGAAAATCCTACACATACCAACCGGCATGCTAGTATGACCCGGAATGCCACGATATAACAAAAGTGACAACGAAAATGAATAATGACTCACCAAGATGAAATGATGGTGAAATGAATGACAGCTCAATGAAATGATTGGAACCGTCGTTCCTTATGACTGAGGTGATTAATTGACAATGACAAGTTTTTATACGGTTAATACAATGATGAATGAGTCACGATTATGAATGAACAACAACAAAAGGAATGAATATCCTTTTAACCGAGTAAGAATTAACTTACTCAACACCGGTGAAGAATGTCCGTCCACGAACAACGTCCTAAATGAAATGTCGGTCGCTCGAACAACCTTGAATAACATAATTACCAATAATTCGATCATTAAGCGAATCAAATACAATCATAACCGACTCAAACGTCGATACAACAATATCCTAACTCGAATATATAGAAACCAACTCCAAGATGAGTATTTCGAACCATCAAAACACTTTCAATGATATCAATAATCCCATAGGAATCCACAATTCAAGATTACAACAACGTCAATCGGAAATCCCCAAATTAACCGAAGTCAACCCCAAGGGTTCTTGATATAAATCCCCAAAATAACCATTTAATCCGTAGGAATATATTTATCCAAGATAGATAATCCATATTTAACATATTCCAAAGATAATCCAAGCTTACACGAAGAAAATCGGAACGAAAACCCAAAAATCCGAGATTCTAGATCCAAGAGATTAATACCTTTGATTTGATGTTAAGGAGGTGATGAAGTGATGATTAATCCGAATGATGAGCTTGAAGATGATGATTGATGATTACACCTCGAAGGATACTCTCCAAAACGCCCGAAATCGCCCAAAACCGATGAGGGAATGAGAAAGAATGATAAATGACGAACTCGGGTTAACTGTCCAATATATAGTCATTCCAGGTTAGCGTGCGCTAGCCCTTGTGCGTAGCGTGCGCTAACGGGTAATTTGGGTAGTCCAGTACCCACTGTCCGAAAATGGTAGCGTGCGCTACGTATCTTTTGTAGCGTGCGCTACAACCATACCATTAGCGTGCGCTAATACCTACGGTTGGCATGCGCTAACTAATTATTTGATGCCCAGTACTGGAATCCAGAAACCGTCTGTCCTCTGATCTGACCTCGGTAGCGTGCGCTACCACCAATATTTAGCGTGCGCTATAATATCGATTGCGTACGCTGAAACAACTCATAGCGTGCGCTATGAATTAATCCAGTGCAGTCCAGTAGCTACTGGACTCAACCTGATCAGTCCTTAGCGCGCGCTACAGCAATCATTAGCGTGCGCTACTACAACGCACTAGCGCGCGCTACTTACCACTCGTAGCGTGCGCTACTAATACTCACCTGCAGTCCAGTACCTTGTGGACTGCAGCCAAGGTAACATTAACGTGCGCTAATGCTGAGTGGTAGCGTGCGCTACATGTACTCAATTAGCGCGCGCTAGAAAGAGTACGTAGCGTGCACTACTCCTCAGGCACAGCCCACAATGAAAACGACAATGACGACAAACACGGAACGAAACTCCAATCAGATTGATGATGGATGACGATTGATACACGATACAATTACTCTGAACGATAAATACCATTATTGAATATGAGTGACAAATGATCATTAATGAGTGAAATTACTGAGTGACAATTACTGAATGATAAATACTGAATGATAATAACTGAATTACAACCGGGTATTACAATAATATTATTATAAAATAATAATATTGCATTATAAAAATGACGGGTATTACATATTTGAATGCTAACCCCTTAAATTGGGGAAATGCATTTTATGCATTCCAGGTACCGGTCGAGTTGAGGAGCTGGCACGGGACATGCATGCAAAGGATGGCCCAGCATGATGATGAGGCTCGAGTCTATGTTAGATGTTTTGTTATTGTGTTTACTTGGGTGTCGGTGTTAGTCGGATTGTTTTACAAATATTGTTAAAGTCCCCTGCTTGGGCAATGGAATACATGTCATTTTCTGTTTTGTTGGCGTTGAATTAAACTATTTTGGCCGAGGCGGCGGCCCTACTTATTATTATTAAGGTGTCTTATGAGATTTATTTTGTGGATTATGCGTCATGTGTTAGCCTGGTAGACCTTGTGAAGGTTATACAACGTGTAATGTCCCTTTTGAGATTTGGAGTGTTACACATGGCGGCAAGATGTGCTTCCATCCTAATTTTCCAGTCATCAAACTCATTAATAGAAAATATAGGAACCTTGTTTATCATTGAGGTATCCATATATAGGAAAGATAAAGACTGTTTTCAAAAAGAAAGTCTGATTATTGGATGTGATTAGGTTAAAAATATGACAGATTCTTTAGAATCAACCGCTCTGATACCACTTGTTGGCCACTAAGTATACAGTATATATCATGGAAAAGTGTTAGTACAACTAGCTATATGATTTCTCGAATGTGAGTGCGTAGCGGAAGTTCATTTAAGTGAGTTGCTGTAAATACAGCAACCAGGCTTATCTCCTGTTAGCTTGGTGCGTATAGGATTTTGCAGTGTGTACTTATATAAATCACAGTTTATGAAAGCAATAAAGGCAGAAGGTAAATAACACGCAATATAAAGTGGTTCGAGGTAAACCCCTCTACGTCCACTAGTCCTCCACACAGGAGTAAAATGTTTATTAAAATCACTACGTACACAACTACGTGACTTTAATCAAACCTATCCTTGTATCGTTCACACAGATTGATACAAATATTGTAGCTTTCAACTGTTTACATAGATTGGTTGTAGGCTTCTTTGGCTTTGCTTCTTCTCACACAGATTGAAGCTTTGTCCTATTCATCCCAAACAGATCGGAATATCTTGTCCTTAGTCCACACAGGTCTAAGTTTACTCAAGGGTAACAATGGTGAAACCACTGGTTTGAACAGCAGCTTGAACACTTGATGATCTTAGGCTGACGATGTGATGTTCACGTTGACTGTTTATATTTCTTCTCTCAGATATTGTTTTATGCTGGAAGATATATATTTACTGTTGTAAGCTTGAATGACAGACTAATCTCTTCAGAGTTTATGCGATTATGACTGAGTCAATCGTTCTTCGTTTTTCAGTGTTTAGTTGAGGTGTTTTGCAATGTCCTCCATGGACTATTTATAACTTTAGAATAGAACCGTTATAAATATGTTCGTTGGCTGGTTGGTGAGCAAATGTCCATTCTGATTGGTTGATTGACTTTCAAGATGCTTGATCCGGATTTTGCTCCTTATCTGAAGATCCTTGTCGGTTGGTATTTAAATACTTTATCCAACTAGTATTTAAATACTTCTTTCAAAATGGTGTTTTGACTTTTGGGAATAAAGCATATTCCATTACAACGGTCTTCAGTCCTGTTGGATAAGTGTTTATTATCCCAACACTTTCAGCCTGTATGCTGTATCCAACATGTTACGATTTTATTACTGTAGCTGTAGACTATCTTCACTACAGTATGGAAGGCGCTGTATGGAGATTCCTGACAGCTTCCATATTTAGCGGCATTTCGAATCCTTTGATGTATGATGGCTATTATTTTTGAGACAATGTTTGGTATATTTTGAGTAACATTTTTATTAGTATTTTATGTATATAATTGTGTGTTTTGTATGATAATTTATCATTTTACCATATATTTACATTATTTCGTTTTGTTAGAATTTTCTATAAGTTTGTGTCATTTTTTGGATAATTAATTAGAATTAAATTATATCTGCAGGTTAACCAACCGATACAAGACAGATCAATTGGTTCAAGGACGATATTTTTCTAAAATTCAAATATAGTCACGACTGGTCTCATTTTATTCATCTCGTCGAGATGATCGTTTAAAAAAAAAATCATCCGAATCTGAGTTCCTATGAAGACGTTATGACCGTTCAAAGGACAATTGATGAACCATATTGCGCCACGTGTCAACACCCGATTGGACCAGAAATTCAACTCTCTGCTGACGTCATCCATGACATCAGCATCCCCTTGGCAGTCATGAATGATTGAGTAGTGGGATTTAAAAATTTTAAAAATTAATTTGTTAATTTTGAAGTATTATAAATAGGGGAGGAAGGTGTAGTGTATTGGGAGGAGAAAAAAAAAAGGGAGAAAAAATAGAGAGATGTTATTATAAGAGAGAGAAAATAAAAATATTGTGTAATAAAATTATATTTGAGTAATAATATTATGAAATATTTATTTATTTGTGTTGTTATTATTAGTGAGTAATTTTATTTTACTTGGGTTATGATGAAACCATGTCTATATTATTATTAATATTTATATAATAATTTCAACTAAATATTTTTAACGATTCTGATTTTCACTTCAATAGGGGAATATTATTTCATCAATTATATCGCATATTTTTTATAGTTATAAATTCCCCATTGCTTTGTGATAATTGATATTAGTTAATTTCTTTGATTATTTGTTTTCCATTAAATTGGATACATATAATGCTTAGAAATTACATTTTTAAGCGAAGGAAAATCTATATTTGCATTATAATTTTGTATTTATTGTTAAATTTATAGGGAAATCGTGAGATTAATTTCAAATATATTCCCTGAATATCTTGGAATTAAAATATAAAATAAATAATAAATAGACATTGGTGGATTCTAAACCCTAATTATTTGAAATTAATTTATGTAAAATCTACTTAAAAATTATTGTTATTTAATGCAATTATTATATCCATTCAAAAATCAAAATATTTGAGACTAGGCTAGAATTTAATATAATTTTGTTTAAAATGATAGGAGTATTTTTACTTCACTATCATAGTCCTCCATGTGGAATCGACATTGCACCGCATATCTACATCGAAGGAATCGTACGCATGCGAGTATTAGAATAAAGAATAAACAAACAAATTTTTGGCGCCGTTGCCGGGGAGGCGCAAACGAAGTACAAGAAGACTGTCGTCACCAAGTTAGTTAAATTCTTCTACTAATTATTAATTTTATTGCTTTTTTTATTATTATTATCTGTCTTTTTAATATTCGTTTTAGATTGTGTTAGTATAAATAATAGTTAGTAGTAGAATTTATTTTCTTTTTATGTTCATAAAAAAATTCTGAAAATTAATAAAAACTTATAATAATAAATATAAAATATATGTAATAATAATAATAAAAACTACCGTTCATTTTCGTAAAAATAATAATAAAATACTAAAAAAATAAAAAAAGTCCAAAAATATATAAAAATCTAAAAATCTAAAAAGTTTAAAAAAATCGGAACTTATTTATTTTTATTTTAGAAAAAATCCAGAATATATTTATAAACTGTTTTTTATTTAAAAACTAAAATTGGAATATTGTTTTGTAGAATAAATAAAAATTTGAATTATTTATTTTATTTTTAAAATGTAAAACCTGCTAGTTTATTTTCTTAAAAAATTTACTTTTCATAAAAAATAAAAAAAACTATTATCTCTATTTCTGAATTTTGAATTTTTTTAATAAAAATAGAAACTTATTTTTTAACTAAATTAAAATATTTAAATAAAAAGGGACAATACTAAAAAAAATTAAAAACCTGAAAAGAAAAAAAAAACAGAAAAGAAAACTGGTAATAAAAAATACTATTTATATAGATTGCATAAATAAAATAAATACTTTGTAATTTCTATTTTTGAAAAAAAAAATCATAAATATTTTTCCCATGAAAAAATCTATATATTTGAATATATATATATATATATATTTATATATATTTTAGCTCAATATTATTAGTCTAAAAAGTTAATATAATTATAATAAATATAAAAAAATATAAAAACATAAAAAAATATATAAAATATAAAAAACGAAAAAATATCAGAATTTTTTTTAATTTTAAAATAATTATATCTTGTCTTTAATTTAAATAGAATCTTGTAGTGATGAATTTATATTGTGTTTTGAGTTGTTATTTCTATTTACAGTATTCTAGACATTTAGTTTAATTGCAATATTTCTCATCGTACAATTTAGTTTATCAATAGATATTGCTTCCGTAGATCAGTTAGTAAGTCTAGTCATTTGGATTCTATTACATCCTACAATATTAGTAATAATTATATTAATTATCAATATTATTAATAATAATAATAAAAAATATAAAGACTAAAATAATTAAAACAATAAATCCTTTAAACGATTCAACAAGGGATTGGTATTTTTCACTCACTACTTTGTTCGATTTAAATAGAGAAAAGCTAAATATCAATCTTGTACAAACTGATTTTGAAAAGTGACTGAATTTTGGCAAAAAGGCCTCTGTTATACATGCCGAAGAAAGTTGGGTTTTAAGTGCGACCGTTTTGACACCTCCAACGATCTGGAAGTTCGATCGACTATCAAAATTTGGTTTGTATGCAAAGTTCAAAAATTAAAATATTGGTGAATGCAAGTTTGGCAACGAAATAATAAAGGTCGATTAACGAGAAGAAGATTGTCCTTAACTAAAATTGAAGTTCAACAAACAAAACCGATACAAAAAATGGACGAAATCAAAAATCGAAATAATCAAGTTGCAAAAGAGAAAACTTTAATGGAATATTTTTCTCCACTGCTAATTCTCCTTCTTGCATAGGGTTGCCTACAACTAATGCAACTCATTTCGAACTTAAACCATCAATAATTCAACTTCTTCCATCTTTTCACGGTTTGGAAAGAGAAGATCCGTATATGCATGTCAAGGAATTTCTCAACATTTGTTCTACTTTTCGATTCCAAAATTTCTCTGATAAATCTGTCAAACTTAGACTATTTCCATTTTCTCTCAAAGATAAAGCAAAATTCTGGCTAAATTCTATTCAAGCAAGAACAATTACTAATTGGGACCAACTAGTGAATAAATTTTTCGCAAAATTTTTTCCAATGTTCAAAAATGATAGTCTTAGAAGAGAAATATTATAATTTTGCCAAAAAGAAAATGAAGAATTTTATGAGTGTTGGGAAAGATTTAGTGATTTAATCCTTATGTGTCCCCATCATAGTTTCGAAATATGGCGTTTGGTAAAATATTTTAATAACTTTTTAACTCCAAACAATCGCCAATTAATCCAATCAATGCATGGTGGAAAATTTCTTCACCTTATTGGAGACGAAGCCTGGAATGCACTAGAAAATAGGTCAATTAATTCACAACAATGGAACTCACTCGACTCTAGAGCCAAATCGATGCATACGACCCCAAAAAAAGGTGGAATTTACGAGGTTAAACAAGATGTTGAAATCAAATCTACTTCAGATGATTTAGTACAAAAAGTGGATGCGTTAGTCTTGAAGCAATCCATCACCTCTTCACACTCAAAAAATGAATTTTGCATTTCATGTGCGGAATCGTTCTATTCATCTCAATCTTGTCCTTCTGGTCCACAAAATCAAGAATTTTTTAATGAAGAAGTCAATGCATTACACTCATATGGAAAATTTTCGGATAGTCCATTTGCTCCAACTTATAATCTAAATTGGAGGAATCATCCAAATTTTTCCTGGAAGCAAAACATGCCTCCAATGAATCAAGGAGGACATCAAATGAACATGTCAAATCAACGAAATGTCCGTCCTAATCAATATCCTCCAAATACTTATCAGTATCCTTCTACAGTGCCAAAGAAACCATCTTTAGAAGATACGTTGCAACAATTTATGCAATCTACTTCAAAAGTTCCAATCAACTCAGCAAGCTGTACAATCAAACTGACAGGCTATTTTTAAGCTTGAAACACAGATTTGTCAACTTGAAACAACTTTAGCTGAAAGAGAAAAAGAAAAATTTCCGAGTCAATCCATCCCTAATCCTAAAGGACAATATGAAGTAAACTCTTCTTATGCAGAAGTTCAATCCATAACTACCCTTATAAGCAGAAAGGAAATACAAAAGCCTGACTATGATCCGGAAGAAAAATCAAATGAACCACAAGTTTCAAAACCAAAAGAAAGCCTCATGTTCCAAAAGCTCCATTTCCTGAAAGACTTATTCCAAAAGATAAAAGTGCGCAATACAAAGATATATTGGAAATATTTAAACAAGTTCGAATAAATATTCCATTCCTTGATGCTATTAAACAAGTGCCTGCTTATTCTAAGTTCTTGAAAGATCTTTGCACTGTAACAAGAAGAACAAATGTTCCAAGAAAGGCACTTTTATCTGAACATGTTAGCTCAATAATCCAAAAAAGAACTCCTGTTAAGTATAAAGATCCTAGTAGACCTACTATATCTTGTGTCATTGGAGATCACATCATTAAACGAGCCTTGCTTGATTTAAGAGCCAGTGTGAATTTATTACCATATTCTGTTAATACACAACTTGGATTAGGGGAGCCAAAATCAACATCTGTGATACTTCAACTAGCTGATAGATCTATAAAAATACCTCGAGGAATCGTATGGTTTGTTTTGATTCAAGTAGACAAATTCTACTTTCCTGTTGATATAATAGTCCTAGACACTGAACCTGTTGAGAATACCAGAGATCAAATCCCTGTCATTTTAGGAATGTCATTTTTAGCTACTTCAAATGAATTAATTACCTGTCGAAATGGCATCATAAAATTTTAGAAATATGACTGTTGAACTAAATATGTTTAACATTTCTCAACAACATGATGATCATGATGATCTGTGAGGTAAATATGATAGAGAGTATGAGTCCTTATTTCTTTCCAAAAATAGATGATGATGATGATCTTTTTGAAAGTTGTCTTGCTCATTTTGGCTCAGATTTTGACATCGACAATTCAATTAATGAAGTAAATTCTTTACTAGAGTCTACACCATTATTGGATAATGATAAATGGAGAGCTAAAACTGAACCACTTTAGAGTCAAATGAATAAAGAAGTACCTATTGAATATTCAAAGATAGAGCTCAATCTATTACCTGAGTCTCTAAATATGCATTTTTAGGACCATCTGAAACCCTGCCTGTCATCATAGCATTTGATTTAGATGAAGAACGAGAAGATAAGTTAATCAATGTTCTTAAAGAACATAAATAAGCAATAGGCTGGACCATCCCCGATATTAAAGGTATTAGTCCTTCTATATGCATGCATTGAATTCACCTTGAAGAAAATGCGAAAACTTCCCGATAATTTCAAAGAAGACTAAATCCTAATTTGAAAAAGTATTAAGAGCTGAAATAATCAAACTCTTAGATGTAGGGGTCATCTACGCTATTTCTGATAGCTCTTGGGTCAGTCCTGTTCATATAGTTCCAAATAGATCTGGCATAACTATAATCACGAATGAAGAAAATGAATTTGTTCCAACCAGAATTCAAACTGGATGGAGAGTCTGTATTGATTACAGAAAATTGAACTCTGTTACAAGAAAATATCACTTTCCACTTCCTTTTATTGATCAAATGCTAGAAAGGTTAGCTGGTCATGCTTATTATTGTTTTCTTGATGGATATTCCGGCTATAACCAAATTCCCATTGCTCTTGAAGATCAAGAAAAAACCACTTCTACCTGTCCTTTCGGCACTTTTGCTTACCGACGAATGCCATTTGGGTTGTGCAATGCACCTACTACTTTTCAGCGGCCTATGATGAGCATTTTCTCTGACATGGTTGAGCAGTTTTTAAAAAATTTTACGGATGATTTTTCTGTATTCGGGTCTTTGCTTTGATGAATGTTTACACCACTTAACCCAAGTGTTGGTTAGGTGTAAGGAGAAGAATATTGTCCTAAACTGGGAAAAATGTTATTTTATGGTTAAAAAAGGAATTGTCTTAGGACATGTGATTTCTGAAAAAGGAATTGAGTTGGAAAAATCTAAACTTGACTTAATATCCAGTCTTCCACCTGTAACACCCCCAAACCAATTGGGAATATTACAGCGCCGCAGACCCTCTCCGTGAGGATCTACCAGGCTAAATACAAAAAAACACAACAACACAATACATGCCAACATGGCTAATAACGAACCATTAGACCGATTTGGTCTTTAACCACAACACACACATCAAACATACATAACTTTTCCTCACAACTCATACCCACACAGGGGTTAGAATACATCAATATTCCCATAAAATGGGAGAAGAACACAACGGAGAGACAAACAACAAGACTCTACCAAAATACTCAACGACTGGTCTTCATGTGATTAGTATCGTCGTCTTCCATCATCCTTCATACTGATCCTGTGATTCGCTCCCCAACAACCTGCAAGTATCTGGACGCAATACAGACATCCACCCACCAATTACTCGGGGGTTAGCAAAACTCCACTATTTTGCTAGTGCAAGTATAAAATGCAAATATAGGCTATACACAACATACTCCAAAGGCATAAGATCGGGAATAGTCATCAAGACATAATTAACAACAGACTTCCCGAGATAATTTATTTGAATAAAACCGTTGGAAACATGAAAAATGGAACTGTATTTCAGTATATAATTTGAGAAAATATTTTAAGATCTCGAGAGTTTTGAAAACATTGAGAATTTTCACTTATCGAAAACACCTGGGACACAGACCAACGATCATTTTCCTAAAGTACAGTTTCAATAACAAAACACGGGGTCCGTGACCAAATTATACTATTCCGATCTCAACCCGCAGGGTCCACGACCCAATCATCCATAACAACATATTCCCAAGGATTATTCGCGTCCCGTGCTAACAAGCCACGAACCTCAGATGCTTCCGCAGAACAAACCCGAGTCAATTAAACAATGGGAAACCATACCAAATCACATGTCACCGTGACAACAGTCACATAACCATAAACATATGTTCATAGTTATCCCGGCATCGCACTAGCAAGCTACGAACCTCGGAGACTCCGCGAGACATACCCGATTGGACAACCCATGACACGTACATCACACAACCAAACCACAACCATAAGTTATCCCATCATCGAACTAACAAGCTACGAACCTCGGAGTCCCCGCAAGACATAACCGGATTGGATAACTCCACAAGTTATCCCGGCATCGGGCTAGCAAGCCACGAACCTCGGAGGCCCCGCAACACATACTCGATTGGATAACCCTACAGTCACGCCCAACCCGTACTAGCAAGGACGGATCCCGGAGATTCAACAAATCTTACCCGGTGGCACATCATTTACAACAATCACACAACAAGAAGCAAATACCATTACCAAACAACACTAAGCATCACAACCTCCTTACAAAGGAGTAACAACTAATATCACACCCCGCCACATATTCACCAAATGAATACACGCATCAATACACAATCTTCGACCAGTGTAAAAGGTCTACTATAATCACCTAATACCATCACAATCACGCAACACTAATACACATATACAGAAAAACACATTTATTCCCAAAACGCTCGAATTATCTTTTGAAAGACAACATTTATCGAGAATATACCGATCCTTTTAAAAGTTCATTAAAACATTTGGATTGCACATATAATTAATTACCAACCATTACGTCTACGAAACATGAAATGTATGGGCAAGGTACTTGCCTCGATACCACGAGAAACGAAACAACGAACGGACACGGTCTGGTAGCCCTCTAACTTCCAAGAAAGACCAAGAACTCGACAACCCCACGAATACTATGAAAATAACATCATCACGAATCAATAACACTAATCGGAATCTGAGTCGACCCGAAAAACAACAAGGATCCCAGGGTTTCTCCAAAGAAATCAAGAATCAAGTTCCGGGTGATAAAAAAATGAGTTACAAAATCCGAAGATCATGACCAAGACAACAAGAATTCCATAATGAATTCATCAACCACAGATTAAATCGAATAATCACGAAGAAACCCCCAAAAATTACACAACTAGGGTTTTGAGGAAGAAAATACCTCGATCCGACGAAGAACAAGGATTTGATGATGATATAATCGACAAGAGTCTTCCAAAATTCCTAGAAATCGAGTGGAACCGACCAAGAACTCTTCTTCTCATCTCCCCCATCCGACAGCAGCCACAAGGAGTGAAAAAATGAGGTGAATGAGGTCTGGCCCGTCGCCAGGCCTATATATGGCCGAGTGCGTTACGACCGTAACCGACAGCACATTACGGCCGTAACTCTGTCAACCCCGCTTACGTATGTACCGGCCGCTGCCTTACATACGTACCGGGCACCCCTTACGACCGTACTCGGCGTAGCCTTACGTCCGTAACCAAGTCCCCAGGGCTACTGCCCAAAATCAGCTGGCGCATTATGGCCGTAACCGGCCCAAGACTTGCGGTCGTAACGCAGATTACGGCCGTAACAGGACACCCTTTACGGCCATAATAGGACACCTCTTATGGCCATAACCGAGTTCCCCCAGGCCAAGATGTGTGGGCGTCTTACGGTCGTAATCGGACATGCCTTACGGCCCAACCGACCATCCGACTGCCCGGCTAGATGCTCGACGACGACTCGATCACGCTAACGCACCGATTATGATTCAAAACAATAACGAGCAGGCTACAGAACCCAACATCCTGGCTTTACAAGAAGTCAAAGCTGATGACTTGGAACTCTTAGTCCCACTCATCGAGCGCTGGAGTTACATAGCAGGAAGACTACGGCGTTGCGATCTAGAAACACCAACTCCTATACTACCCATAAGGTCATCGGATTTCCTCTGTTCCTTCGACTCGGGCACATGTTCTGATAATCTCTCAACAAAGTGCAAGTAAATCCCGATATATACTGGCGAATATCCGGCTTCATCCGCATGTCGAAGTGACGGATCTTCTCTTATTCAGTCCTCACCTGATCTCGCACATAACTAAGTTGTTTGCTATAGTCGATGATAGCCTGCGACACCGATATATCCTGCGGTTCTGCCAAGTAAAAATCACGAATCCTCTGATCTATAATCGGTTTCGGACAAAACTCAGCTTCCATAAATTCCTGGAACTCCGCCCACGTGACATCACGATCACGAGGTTTAACAGCTTCCCACCAATTAGCGGCATCTCTATCAAGAAGGTATTGAGCGATAGGCACCTTCCGCTCTTCGGGGCAATGAGCTGCCTCGAATATCTTTCCCAACTGGAAAAGCTAACCCTCCCAAGCCCAACGCATCCGCAGCACCGGCGAATCGAGGGGGATTCATACGAACTACTTCCCGAAGCCATTGATTTACACTGATGTTCTGAGTTGCGTCAGTGTTGCGTTGAACCGCCTGGGTCAACTGAGTCATATGTGCTGCTAGTTGCAATATAGTAGCAACACCCATACCAATATCGTTCCCGACATTATTCTCTCGATCCCGCGTCTGATCCCCATGCCCATTCGTACCACGATTGCGACCACGACCTCTGCCCCTCGGCATATTAACAAGTAACCACCTAGCACAACGAAAGATCATAACACATAATCACACACAACAATTGTTATCATTGGACGACACACATAGAATACGGTCACATATGATCAGTCTACCGATCGCAAAAGTTAGACCTAACGGCCAAAATGCAGTTCCGAAGCTTCTGTCCAGACTGATTAGCGCGCGCTACAACAGGGACTTAGCGTGCACTAGCCATGCCACATCAGCGCGCCTTAGTTGCATACATAGCGTGTGCTAACTGCTCTAATTCAGAAACACGTTATGAACATATACCAAACAATACCAAAATCGAAGGTTACAAATAAACAACAACATACGAATCCAAACGCCGTCAATTCACATGATTATAACATTACACAAATAACCATAAGAAGTTAATTAACAATCCAAACCGAATTTCCACCTCTCGATCAAGAGAACTATCTCGACGAGTGCATACCGAATGACTCAGCGTTCACACCACCACTTTAGTCACAACTCGGGGCACTATATCCGAAATAACAACAACATCCTCACTACATAGCTTTTAACCGAAATTCATAAAACCGAAAAGTTGAAAGCGAAAGTCACGTCTCCAGTAAATTTTTGTTAGACCTCATTTTAGTTTTTAAAATCAAAATTTTGAAAACTTGCAATACAAGATGGAAATAAAATATAAGTAGTTTGAATTCTCAAAATTTTCAGCCTCAAAGTCGTCATACGAAAATCAAACATTTTTCCTCTCTTGAAGGATGTTTCAAAATCAAATTTACGTGACTTCCCAAAATATGTAAAGCTTTAAAATATCACATTGACAAACTTTCATTGCGTAACCACACCAAAACATCACTCCTGTAAAAAGAACGATCCATACAAATATATATATATATATATATATATATATATATATATATACATATACACCGGCACAACACTTCATTCCAGCACAATGCGAGAGTCAACAATCATGGAGTACGTAATCACGATTCACATTTAACTCCACATCTTAACACAAAAATCATACAAGCTCGGGTAACACTAGACACAACATATAGTGGGGAGACTTACATCCACAGATCGCACGAAGATGATGGCTGCACCTTGATACTAATCACGACCGACATCCTAGATGACGCGTCACGACATGACTCAGTCAGACAAAATCTGATAAGACAAGACTCGACTACACACAACTCGACCCGATAACCTAGGTTTCCGCAACCTAAGCTCCGATACCATATTCTGTAACACCCCCAAACCATTTGGGAATATTACAGCGCCGCAGACCCTCTCCGGGAAGATCTCTAGGCTAAATACAGAAAAACACAACAACACAATAGATGCCAACATGGCTAATAACGAACCATTAGACCGATTTGGTCTTTTGCCACAACATACACATCAAACGTACATAACTCTTCCTGACAACTCATACCCACGCAGGGGTTGGAATACATCAACATTCCCATAAAACGGGAGAACAACACAACGGAGAGACAAACAACAAGACTCTACCAAAATACTCAACGACTGGTCTTCATGTGATTAGTATCGTCGTCTTCCATCATCGTTCATACCGGCCCTATGATTCGCTCCCCAACAACCTGCAAGTACCTGGACGCAATACAAACATCCACCCCCTGATTACTCGGGGGTTAGCAAAACTCCATTGTTTTGCTAGTGCAAGTATAAAATACAAATACAGGCTATACACAACATACTTCAAGGACATAAGATCGGGAATAGTCATCCAGACATAATTAACAATAGACTTCACAAGATAATTTATTTGAATAAAATTGTTCGAAACATGAAAAATGGAAATGTAATTCGGTATATAATTTGAGAAAACGTTTTAAGATCTCAGAAGTTTTGAAAACATTGAGAATTTTCACTTATCGAAAACACCTGGGACACAGCCCAACTATCATTTTCCTATAGTACAGTTTCAATAACAAAACACGGAGTCTGTGACCCAATTAAACCATTCGATCTCAACCCGCAGGGTCCACGACTCAATCATCCATAACAACATATTCCCAAGGATTATTCTCGTTCTGTGCTAACAAGCCACGAACCTCAGATGCTCCCGCAAAACATACCCGAGTGAATAACCCAATGGGAAACCATACCAAATCACATGTCACCGTGACAACAGTCACATAACCATAACCATATATACGTTCATAGTTATCTCGGCATCGCACTAGCAAGCTACGAACCTCGGAGCCTCTGCGAGACATATCCGATTGGACAACCCATGACACGTACATCACACAACCAAACCACAACCATAAGGTATCCCGGCATCGCCCTACAAAATACGAACCTCGGAGTTCCCGCAAGACATACCCGGATTAGATAACCCCACAAGTTATCCCGGCATCGGGCTAGCACGCCAAGAACCTCGGAGTCCCTGCAAGACATACTTGACACGTCTTTAGTGTAACTATCACAAGTGCACGATATCGTATCAAGTAGTAAGTGGACTTTTTGAGTCCGGTTTATCGATCCCACGAGGAAGTTAGGTTATATATTGAATTATACACTATTTAACTATTTGTTATATGATTGAAACCCACAATTTAAGAGTTTGGTTTGACAATTGCAAAGAAAATGAAATAATAGTTCTAATATTCAAGGAAATGAAAGATTACACTAATAATAGATTAATAAAAGATATAATGAAATAGTTGGGATTACAAACTTAGTTCATCATTAGTTATAGAAGATGTATAGGAGATCATAAGATGAATTTACTTATTATGTTGTGTAGATTCGATTTTCCTTAAAAAGACGGTTTCTCTTTCGAACTATAAAACGCCCCTTATATATTGAATCAATCCACTATATTTCTAAGTTGATTGGCTTCAATACATAGCATTAGGTTTTATGAAAATAACTCAAAGAGCCATCTAAGGTCTAGAGGTATATTTATATCCCCTAGAACAACTTAGAGTGAAGATTATAAGCCTCTTTCATAGTTTTGTTGCCAAGTGAGCCATTTGATGATGAATCGACATTGGCTCGGCATGTAGGTAAAATTCCAGAATAGAAGTAATTGACTTGAGCTCCCAAATTGAAACCATGGTTAGGACATTTTCGTAGCATATCTTTGTATCTCTCCAATGCTTCGTGAAATGACTCTGAATCTTGTTGACGAAATGTAGAGATTTCGTATTTGAGTTTCGCCACTTTTATTGGTGGAAAGTATTTAGTGGTGAATTTTTGGACAAATTCGGGCCAATTTGTTATGGTTCGTGGTGGCAAAGTATCTAGCCACTCTCTTGCTTTGTCCTTCAAAGTGTGCATGAAAAATCTCATTTTGATCGCCTCGTCATTTACATTTGGATATTTGAAATTTCCACAAATCTCCACAAAATGGTTAATATGGAGATATAGATTCTCGTCAGTTCTTCCATTGAATGAGTTGTTGTTGGAGAAGAGATTGATGACATCGGGGTGAATTTGAAAATTGTCCACTCCAAATGGTGGATAGATCACACTTGATTGCATGCTCAAAGATAGGGGGTTCATGAATTCCCCAAATATCATGTTGTCTTCATCTATTTCCGGCACAATAGGATATTGTTGATGTTGAATGTTTTGAACATTAGGTATTCCCCCTACCGAAGGAATTCTTTCGTTATCGTTTCCTTGGGGGAGACGTGGGTTTGGTTCGTCTGCCATTGATGGTGAAGAAACAATGCTTTTCTTTTGTTCTCTTCGCCTTCTTCTGAATGTGGCTTCGACCTCGGGATCTAGTGAAACTAAATCACGATTGTACGTCCATCGCATAGACAAGAGAATCTACAACAAAGAAAAAGTTGTATTTATAACAATCGTTAATAATATAATATTTCAAAATAACACTTATACTTCCCCTGCAACGGCGCCAAAAACTTGACATGTCTTTAGTGTAACTATCACAAGTGCACGATATTGTATCAAGTAGTAAGTGGACTTTTTGAGTCCGGTTTATCGATCCCACGAGGAAGTTAGGTTTTATATTGAATTATACACTATTTAACTATTTGTTATATAGATTTATATTATTGAAACACACAATTTAATAGTTTGGTTTGACAATTGCAAAGAAAATGCAATAATAGTTCTAATATTCAAGGAAATGAAAGATTACACTTAATAGATTAATAAAAGATATAATGAAATAGTTGGGATTACAAACTTAGTTCATCATTAGTTATAGAAGATGTATAGGAGATCATAAGATGAATTTACTTATTATGTTGTGTAGATTCGATTTTCCTTAAAAAGACGATTTCTCTTTCGAACTATAAAACGCCCCTTATATATTGAATCAATCCACTATATTTCTATGTTGATTGGCTTCAATACATAGCATTAGGTTTTATGAAAATAACTCAAAGAACCATCTAAGGTCTAGAGGTATATTTCTATCCCCTAGAACAACTTAGAGTGAAGATCATTTGATCTAATCAAACATATTTTCTTTCGAAACATATGAAGACCATAATATCGTCATAAAGATTGTTAAAACAATGAAAATCACATACAATAATAAGTAATTCATAATAGGTCTTTATACAAACTTAAATAACATGACTAACCTTGTTTATAATCCCAACTAAGGTAACTTAGCCCATGAAGGGTTTAATAAACATAATACAAGCTTGAGTGGTCATTGTTAGTTGAAAAAGAGAAAGAATTGATCCTAAATCCCTTAGTAGATAAAGGAGAAAGAAGCAATAAACTCCCTGAACAACATATGCTATACCACTATTACACAAATCACTCAAGAACACAAGTGTGTTCTTCACACAAAAAGAAAATATTACAAAAAGTGGAAAAATATAAGATGAATGATGAATAATGATGGATCTAAGGGGTCTATTTATACACCTAAAGTCATCTAATAGCTCCAAAACTCCAGCATTATTACAATAGATCGGATCAATGCCAGCCATCCCCTCAATAATAGACCAAAAGTATAAAAAAATATACAATGATCAATAATCTCGCAAGAGTTACGGCCCTAACATTGAGTAGTTACGACCGTAACTTAGATGACTTTGTAATATCCGCATTTTTTTTCTTTCCCTTGTATTTTCATTTTTGGTGTATTTCTCGGTCGTTGTGACCCTCGTGTACCTTTCAGTGTGTCCTTCCTGTCAACTGTTGAACTGCACTCTCGTTATTGTTGTGCGGAACCGCCGTTTCGGGGTTGACCTGGATCCATTTCGTGTTATTGGTTCCCAAATATTGATCCCTATCGTTTTTATTCTCTTTCCGGATCATTTTTATCATTTTGGGACCCAAAAGGGGGTGTGAGCCGCGGCACAAGGTGTGTGCGCCGCGGCACACACATTTCTCCAGCTGTTGGTCGAGCAAACTGTACTGTGTGCCGCGGCACACCCATCCTGTGCCGCGGCACAGTGCCAAGTCAGTGCCGCGGCACACCCGTCCGGTGCCGCGGCACACTCGTGTGGCAGCTGCGACCAAAACCCGACTGTACCGGGTGCCGCGGCACACGCAGGCCGTGCCGCGGCACACTGCCGAACCCTGGGCGTAAATTTTTGGCCTGTGCCGCGGCACACCTCAGCTGTGCCGCGGCACACAATGCGGTCAACCCTCTATAATTGTGCTTTTGAGCGTAAACAGCTCATTTTCTTCTTCATTCTTCACCTGCGCGAGAGAGAGAGTGAGAGAGGAGGAGAGCTTCTCATCCTTATCAATTGAGGGGTTGATTTTTATCATTTTTCTTCGGTGGTGAAGCCCGGACAATCAATCCAACGCGTGTTCTACGGATCTTAGTACTTGAATCTCCAAAGGTAATATCTCTAGAACCCTAATTTCGATTAATTTGGGGGTTTTGGGATTTTCTTCCGATTCGTTTCGTTTTGTTGGTGGATTCATGATGAATATGATTAATCTTGTTGATATCATTAGTTTTCCTACGGATTCATGGTATATTTTCATAGTTTTGCGGAATCGAGAGGGTTTGGTTGTGATCCGCCCTCGTTGTTATTTTTGTGCGAATATACATGAATCGTAGGCGGGTTTTCGGGTGTATTCCATTTCCGTATTCGACTAGAGTTGGTTGTAATTATATTCTTCGAATCGTTAGGTTCGGTTCCGTTGATTGCTAGTGTTCGTCGGTGATTATCCTTTCCGTTCGTTGCGTCATCAAAATATTCAAGGCAAGTAATTCTTGGAAACCTTTATGCTTAACGTGAAATGGTAATGTATATTGTGTGTGCTTTACTCACCTCGGGAGGGTCCGACGGGGCCTCAAGGGAATCTATGGCTTCGTCCTGGATTCATGAGTTTGATTCGCTAGCCAGCTCGGGAGGGTCCTTAGAGGCCTCGAGTGGGATTCGTGGCTTCGTCCCGGTCCTAGGTGACGTGTGGTGCTTGATTTGTTTTGTGAATATGGCCAGCTCGGGAGGGTCCTTAGAGGCCTCGAGTGGGATTCGCGGCTTCGTCCCGGTCCTAGGAAAATTAATTGTGACTGTTTGTTTCCGGAAAAGACATGTCTGGTTTTGGTTTTCGAAATGATATTGGTGCATGTACTATGAAATGTGTAAGCGATTGGTTTGCCTTGATTACTTGTACTAGCGTAATTGCTAACCCCTCTGGGGACCCGTTTTGGGGAAATTCTTGTTATGGATTTCAGGTTATGATTATCCGGACGAGCGAGCACCGGGACAGTACGAGGATGTCGGCCAGGGTCGTTGACATGTGCATTTGGGTCGTCTTAATTCCTATGTCTAGTTCGATATGGTTGTTTCCTATATTTATAAACTGATAGACTGTACTCGCGAGTACTTAGGCTTTTCAAATTCAAACTCCGTGTTGTACTACTTTTAAATTGTTACATTGTTGGTTGATGATCATTTCGCCGGTTGCTCCGGGCGTAACTTTTTATGTCTTATAATTAAATGTGTGTGTCCTCGCTAACCAGGACGGTTAGTCGAGTGGAGTTTTCTTGTTTGTAGCCTGGTGGGTCCCATGTGGGGGTCCACGGCGCTGTAATATACTCTGAATATCTCGGGGTGTTACAGACTTACGGCCGTAACATTGAGTAGTTACGGCCGTAACATGGCTACGGCTTTTTGCTTTGTGAATTACGCCCGTATGTTATGATGTTACGCCCGTATGGAGCTTCAGACTTCATTTTCAGCCCAGAATTTCTTAGACTTTGCGTTTTTGCCCCAAATCTTCTTCGGATGATAACTTTTGACATATAACTCAGATTTTGAATCCGGAAAGACTGCCGAACTCGTCTCGGAAAGTCATACAACATGAATACATAAAAATTAAACAAAGAGAATATTTTATAAACATGTTATTTCTTGAGTAAATCAATAATTCAATCCAATTAAGTGTATAAAATTATTTAAAAACTAATTAATTAAAAGCAAAAACGAGTAGACTAGCTCAATTATGGGTGAAATTTATCGATACAAACCATGGATAAGTGTATAAAACTGACACTTATCACACCCCCAAACTTGAATTCTTGCTAGTCCCGAGCAAGACTCTTTATTAATCACACTCCAAAAATAAAAATAAAAATGAGACACAAAAATAATAATACACACATAAATTAAGAAAAAAAATAATCATATAAAAAGAGAAAATGAGATCAAAATGCCATTAATACACAACAACCAGCTTTATACAGTAGATAGAAATGAATCAAGATTCAAAATAAATCTACTAATGATTTTGAAGTTAAAACACGGTTTTATTTTTGTAATTCCAAAATGCAAGGTCCCCCCCCCCCCCCAAAAGGTTGATTATTTCTTTCCCACTCGTGACACACACGGCTCCCTGTAATGGTTGCTCTCGATCACTCGTTTATTTTTCAACTCAATATGAAGAAGAATTTCATTGGCGTCATCAAATATTGTGATTTTTTACGAAATTGAGTGTATTGAAATTCAGCCGCTAATTAATTCAAACCTGCTCATAAACTACATCCCTTTTAGTGATAGCTTTCACACCGTTATTTGCTGACGTGTAGCTCTTTTCACCAACACGTTTCCCATTTTTTTGTGATAGCTTTCACACCGTTATTTGCTAACGTGTAGCTCTTTTCACCAACACAATTTCTATTTCGTGTGAGACGGCAGCTACGCACCAACAATGATTAGTCCTTTATTTTTCACAAAATTTTAGGACCCCCAAAATTAGGCAGCTGTTGCTGCTCTCCATTTTTTTCAACTAGACTCCTTTTATCAATGACCCCTTTTTTTTAGGGAATAGAATTTTTGCAGAAAATCATTTATTAGTTAAGCATGAAAAATCAAAAACTCCACAAATTAAGTAAATTTCAGTTCTATTCTTTATCAACCGACTGATTCTTCTTTTCTCAAGGTAACGAATGACTCGGTTTTATATGATAACAACAAGTCTTGGAAAGAGAGATTAACGCTCAAATTTTTTTTGAAATATACAAATAAATCATTTTTTACTGGTTAAAACGATTTTAGAAGCTTGTATATAGCTAATTTATTGGTGTTTTGGTCCTTGTACATACCCCTGCCTTATCTAGAAATCTCACAAAACAATGCGAAATAATAAAAATAATCAAAACATACCAAAATAATCAAAGCACACCAAACACTACACACCAATAACGCAATCATACGATTTAAAACAAAATAAACACCACAGTTCAAAAACAAACAAAATAAACACAAAAGTTCCAAAACACCCCCATACTTAAAGATAAAAACTGTCCCGAGTTTTAGAATTGAAAAGCAAGTGAGAAAACAGAAAAATCCCTGAAATTTTAGGTTTTTGATCCTCCAGGTGTGTCGTCAGGGATGTTTAGAAAACGGAAAAGCTTTTCAAAGCACTTCTCCATTTTTAATTGTCGGTCGATTATTTCATTCTGATTTCTCAATATTTCAGCCTGTGATGTCTCTAATCCCCATACTCTTTCCAGCAAATCTGTCTCAAAAGGCGTCAAGTCTTCTCTGGCATCGTCCTCGGGCTCATATTCCTCCTCGTGGCTACTTTCCTCTTCCGGTTCCAAACATGCCCGTTTACTCCTTAACTGAGTACTTCGAAAAATACTACTCCGACCCTTTAGTCGATCCCTATGCGTCAATATATCACCCCCTGCCGAAATTTTTACCCTCTGGCTCCTGCAAATACCGGTGATAAGGCAGGGGTATGGCATCTTTTGCCTAGTAGGGACCATGCTGGCATAGTGACAAAGAGTATTATAAATGTGAGTACCCACATCCATTTTGACCCATCGGCGGATAGCAAATAAACCTCGCAGGTGGCCGATGGAGACTGTAGTCAGAGTCGAAGTCGGGTAAATACTCCCGGCTACCCACATCCATAAGTACCAAGCATCATCAATGAGGTCCACCTAGTTGTATCTGGGTTTGATGATCGCAAGACTGTCATGGAGCTCGCTCACTAATGCCCATCGTAAAACCGTATCATCCGGCACATCCTCATTAGGTAAGATTGAAATGTCTACCGCATTAGTCGAATCAACCGCCAAATACTTTTTAATCACATCCGGTGAGAAATTTCTCACTTTCCCATTCACAGTCGTTTGATGATATGTAGGTGACCCTACCTGTCCAATGGATTTGTTGAAAGTATTGTAAAAGTTTAGGGTCAAGGTGGGGTTACCATTTGGGAGTTCGGACACGAATTTTTCCCACCCGTTGTCTATGAACTTTTGGATGAACGGTGTAGTGACAGTGTCGGTATCCAAATTGCCCATGAAATCTTCAAGTTTGAACAACCTCTCCTTAATGCACCGTGTGTTTTGAATTCTTTGCGTTGGTGCCGGTTCTTGAGACGACGAACCGACCTTTTCTTTTCCTTTCGAGGATTTCTTAGGTGCCATGCCTGAAACTAAACAAAAACAACTTCCTTTTCGTCACACGATTATAATCATCAAGCAAAACCAACAAAAACATCAAAAAAATTCAAAGATTTTCGTTGTGGAATTTCGTCGGACACCTTGAGTGCATAGTTTTTTAACAAGTTTTTCATTCAAACTCAAATCCACAAAGTCACCACAAATCAATGAATCAAATAACCACACAAATCTCAATAATACGAACAACTAAACATGTTTCAAACAACGAATCTTACGAAAATAGGAATCGAAAAACAAATGTAAAGTGAGAAACTAAAACCATAAAAAAAAAATTGAAACAAGGATTGAAAGAAAAACTTGTGATTTAGGTGTTAATGTTGATAGGAGAATGAATTGTATTGAATAATTTTTGTTTTTGAAATTAGGGATTGAGAAGGGAAAATTTTCGCAATTCTGCCTCTGTGAAGTCCCGCCGGGTTTGTGATTGTGATTCTAAATCGCGTGTTTTTTATAGCTGTAGAGTTACGGCCGTAACATACCCAAGTTACGGCCGTATGTATCATTCATTTTTTGACAGGATTTTTAAGTTACGGCCGTAACATTCCAGACTTACGGCCGTATGATGCTTTCATTTTATATATATATATATATATATATTGGTTTTTTAAAAAAAAATTATCTTTATTATGTGTGTGAGAATAATGAAAGAAAGACTCCCTGGATTTTATGAACGATATGATCGTTGCTCTTGTTATTGAATCTTTATGTGTTACCCCCAAACTTATTTTGCGAAATAATAGAGATTGGGTTGCCTCCCAATAAGAGCTTTGTTTAACGTCCTTAGTTTGACTTCTCGTCTGATCAATTAGGTATTTCCAGCATTATGATTGACTTTGCTGTTGAGAATTCTCCTCCCAGATATGGCTTTAACCGTTGGCCGTTTACTTTGAAACACCTGTCTGTTGTATTATAAATCTCCACAGCTCCATGAGAAAACACCTCTTTGATTGTGTATGGTCCCGTCCATCCTGATCGCAGCTTACCCAGAAACAGACGCAGTCGTGCATTAAAAAGGAGAACTTGGTCTCCTGCTTTAAAATTTCTTCTTAGAATTCTGTTGTCATGCCATCTTTTTGTTTTTTCTTTGTAGATTTTGGCATTTTCATATGAGTCGAGTCGGATTTCATCCAACTCATTTAACTGCAACAACCTTTTCTTTCCAGCCAACTGTTCGTCAAAGTTTAATTTTTTTATAGCCCAAAAGGCTCGATGTTCAAGTTCTACTGGCAGGTGACAGGCTTTTTCAAAAATCAAACGAAATGGAGACATGCCTATCGGTGTCTTATAAGCTGTTCTGTAAGCCCAGAGCGCATCATCCAGCTTTTTCGACCAATCTTTCCGAGATGATTCGACTGTCATCTCAAGTATACATTTCAGTTCACGATTGGAGACCTCGACTTGTCCACTGGTTTGTGGGTGATAAGAGGTAGCGACACGGTGTTTTACTCCGAATTTGGTCAGTAGAGCCTTAACCTGGTGATTGCAGAAATGAGATCCGCCATCACTGATAATAACTCTCGGAGTTCCGAAGCGAGTGAATATATTTTTCTTTAGAAAATTTACCACGACTCTAGCTTCGTTTGTTAGTACTGCAACAGCCTCCACCCATTTAGATACGTAGTCCACAGCTACAAGGATGTATTCATTAGAGAACGATAATGGAAAGGGTCCCATGATATCAATTCCCCAAACATCGAAGATTTCAACTTCAAGGATGAAATTCATTGGCATTTCATTTCTTTTTTACATGTTTCCATGTCTTTGGCACCGGTCACACTTAGAGACAAGTGTATGTGCATCTTTGAACAAAGTGGGCCAATAGAATCCAGCTTCAAGAATTTTTGCTGCTGTTTTTGAAGCCCCAAAATGTCCTCCATAATGAGAGGAATGACATCTTTCTAATACCTTCTCCATTTCTTCTTCCGGTATGCATCTCCAGATGATTTGATCAGGTCCTCATCTGAACAATAGAGGATCTTCCCAGTAATAGTATTTCAACTCGGAGAAGAATTTTTTCTTTTGATGATGGGAAAAATTTGGGTGAATTATTCCACTTACAAGGAAATTAACGATGTCTGCATACCATGGTGCATTTTGTTTTTCCTGCATATTAGAGATTTGGAACAGTTGTTCATCCGGAAATACTTCATTTATTTCGTTCTCTTGAGCATTGTTTTGGTCTAGTCATGGGAGATGATCCGCCACTTGGTTCTCTGTTTCCTTCCTGTCTCGGATTTCTATGTTGAATTCTTGCATAAGTAGGACTCATCTGATTAGACTTGACTTAGCATCTTGCTTTCTCATTAAATATTTCAAAGCTGAATGATCAGTGTAGACAATGACCTTCGATCCCAATAAGTAGGATCGAAATTTATCAAAGGCATAAACCACTGCAAGTATCTCTTTTTCAGTTGTTGTGTAGTTCAGCTGTGCATCATTCATAGTCTGGCTAGCATAATGGATCACTTGCATCATTTTGTCCTTCTTACGCCCAAAGACAAATCCACAAAGATAATCACTTGCATCGCACATCAGAATGAATAGGATAGTCCAATCTGGAGAAATGATGATTGGAGCTGATGTAAGCTTATCCTTCAAAGTTGCAAAGGCCACGTGGCATTCATTTGTGAAAAGGAATGGTCTATCTTTCTCAAGCAAAGAACAGAGAGGTTTTGCTATTTTGGAGAAATCTTTTATGAACCTCCGATAAAATCCTGCATGCCCGAGAAAACTCCTTACTCCTTTCACCAAAATTGGTGGAGAAAGTTTTGCAATCACTTGGATCTTTGCCTTATCGACTTCAATTCCATGTTGTGAGATTCTATGGCCAAGTACGATTCCTTACTGGACCATGAAGTGATATTTCTCCCAATTAAGAACTAGATTTGTGTCTTCGCATCGTTCCAAGACCATGCCTAAGTGATTTAGGCATTTATCAAATGTATCTCCGAAAACCGAGAAATCGTCCATGAAAACTTCAATGAATTTTTCAACCATGTATGAGAATATTGACATCATGCATCTCTGAAATGTGGCTGGAGCATTGCACAATCCGAATGGGATTCTTCTATAGGCAAATGTTCCGTAAGGGCATGTGAATGTTGTTTTCTCTTGGTCTTCTGGGGCTATGACGATTTGGTTGTACCCTGAATAACCGTCGAGAAAACAGTAGTAAGAATGTCCCGCCAATCTATCGAGCATTTGATCAATAAATGGTAGTGGAAAATGATCTTTTCTGGTCGTCTTGTTAAGCTTCCTGTAATCAATGCACATTCTCCATCCTGTGATGGGTCGCGTTGGTATAAGTTCATTGTGCTCGTCCTCTATGATTGTGATTCCACTCTTTTTTGACACCATATGTACATGGCTCACCCATGGACTATCTGAGATTGGATAAATGATTCCTGCATCAAGTAATTTAAGAATCTCTGCTTTCATAATTTCCTTCATGTTTGGATTCAAACGTCGTTGATGCTCAATTGAAGGTTTGCAATCATCTTCCATCAAAATTTTGTGTGTGCATATAGAGGGGCTTATTCTTCTAATGTCTGCAATAGTCCATCCAATTGCTTTTTTGTGATTCCTCAATACCCTTAGTAATTTCCCTTCTTCAAGTTCGATCAATATGTTAGATATTGTTGTGCGGCGATTCATACGCCTCGAGAGGCGATCGGCATCACGACCAGAGAAGCCAATCGTGGAAGGCATACTCTGGACGAACTCCTAGAGTTCGGCGCAATACGTCGATCGTCTTTTGGCACCTAGCGATCGTCTTTTGATATCTGACGATCGTCTATAATGAGCGGACCAGAGACGATCACCTCATGACCACGTATGGGTCCGACATCCGTCAAAGTCATCAAAGACCGAATCTTGAACGGTGGCCCACATGCGGATCTTCAGAGATACCGGCAGATAAAGACCTTTGTCCTCATCCTGTCACCTACCTCACCTACCGACAAAGCCGCCGAAAGGTACAAAGTGGGTCCTCCCCTCACATGCTGCCCAGGACGCGTGTTGGCCTCTCACTGGCTCACACAGTTGACTCCAGTAGCAGCCCCTGACTTTAAGGGAACAGCCCCATGTGACGGAACGATCGGCCACCTTATTATAATATAAAAAACGGCGGTCGCCGGTGATCGCCTCAGGGATCCCAACCACCTTGTCCCCTATAAATAGAGAACTCACCGCAAAGAAGAAATGCATGCTTTTGACTACAAATTCAGTGCAAAATACACACAAAAGAAAAAATCAAAGACTCTCAGTAACCGCTTACAGATTCATAGTGATATTCATACATATCCATCTTATCTCCTAAGCAAGAACTCACAGATCTATCTATCTGGTTCTTCCGGCAATTTACGCGCTCTAAAGCCTAGATAACTAGAAATCTTTACACTCCTTGTATTAGTTTCTAACATTAATATTTGTACTCGACAGTATATTTATTAATAATATCTCGCGAGAGCATTCAAGCCCGGGATTAACAACCCCGGCAAATCTTGTGTTATTTAGTTTCCCACGGAAGTGTTCTCGCAATATTTGTTACTCGATCATTCCAGCAATATTACCTCCGGATAATATTTTGGGTAACAACAATTGGCGCTAGAAGGAGGGGATCTAAACCTTCATTTTTATTCCTACCGTCTCGAAGAACACTCACTGTTCTCCGGACATATACTTGAAGAAACACTCACTGTTCTTCAATAGAAAAACCTTCAGAAAATGACATCAGCAACAACCTCCAAGAGGGCCACCCTGAGATCTGCCGGAAATCTTATTCCGGCGAGGACCGAATCCCAGCCCACGGCGGAGGGCGAGCGTGGCGACGCTAGGCTCTCACTCCCGCCCCCGAGGGACGGTTCTAGCCTCTCACTCGATCAGTTCCAGACATCGGAACAGATTGAGGAGGCTATAGCCATCCTCATGGAACGGCAGAGGGCCCGCGATACGCCTACCATCACCCCGTCGGCTAACCGCCGGGCAAGCAAAAGGAAGCTCAAGGGGATCTATGTTGAGAAATCAACAGAAAGTCCCGAGCCGCAGGGGAAGGCTCTCGTGAGGCGGGACGATTCCGTCTTCAGCCGCCTAGGAAGCGATCCCTCATGGCAACCTGGGCACTCAGGCCCCAGCCGGGAGACATCGGTATCTGAATCCTTTACCAGGAGTTCGGCATATCCGACCCCCAAGAGACAGGTCGGTCAGCGACCCCCTGCTCGCCCAAGGAAGGAACCCACTGGCAGGGAGCTCGTCATTCACCCCGGGGCCAGGGATCGCACACGATCGCCTCGGTGCACGCTCGAGAGCCATTCGGCGAGCGATCGGGCGACGGCGATGGCTGCCATGCAACGCCACTGATTTAAATGAAGGCGCTCCTGGAAAATGGGGCAGGCGCCAGGAGACCAATTGTTGGGTCAAGCGAGCCACTCGCGACTCAGATCGAGCTCGCCCCAGTCCAACCAACGATTAATCCCCCACAAACACCTCTATATGAGGGGAGAACGGATCCGGGAACCCACTTAAGTAGGTTCCGAATCTACATGACTGGATGCGGAGCTTCAGACGCGACGAAATGTCGTATGTTCCCGTTAACTCTGGACGATCTCGCCCACAGGTGGTACATCTCGCTACCATCTCGCTCAATCAATTGCTTTGAGAAGCTGGCGATCGACTTCACGTCGTACTTCGCCGCCAAAGTCGCTCGCCCGGAAGGCCCCCACCGCATGATGAAAATCAGGCAGGGGAAGGACGAATCGGATGAGGATTATATCGACCGGGTGGACGAGATAGTCCTCACCGGTGAGCCCGTCAGCGACGAGATCGCTCACC